>OX101809.2:34499294-35037254 GCA_944452925.2 Chrysolina oricalcia | reverse complement strand
TTTTTTGCCAAAAGAGGATTTCTATTTGATTTTGCACAAGCAAATAGCATATCAGTCCTTTCGTCATTTGAATACATCTTTGATATGACTGAGTGTATAAACGATTGACAGTTCTTAACACGTATCAACAACTCATTTATTTGTCCTGCTATAGAAACCAAGCAAAGCCTACTTGTTTAAAAATGGGAAATGAAGTGAGATGCTATTTAATTGTATCATATCACACAATAGTCGTATTTTGACCAAAAACTAATATTTTTGTTACTTCCAGGATTGAGAATTATAGAAATATTCAGTATGATAATTGATTCAGAAGAAATCAGCCTTGAAACAAAGATTTCTGTAATACAAAAATGCCCAAGACGGAAAAATACGAATGTTCGTTGTGTTGGGGTATCTTCTTATCGAAATTATTGGGTGAAGTCTGAAGTATGCCAATAGTTGAATAGGTTTTGAAGAAATCAAAATAATTTACAAAAGAACTAACGACAGGACCGTAATTAAAAATTGTTGTCACTGAGGATGCTAGTTATTTCAAATGAAACGTTATAAAAATATCAAGTGTAATATACCACTGAATTGTGATTTTATCGCTTCATCAATATTTGTACTAAAATATACAGGTCCGTATTTGAAAAAGAAATGTTGATGGTGGCCGTGTTGACACGAAACGTTTAATCAAAGATTCATTGTTACATTTTCATAGTACATTTAGAATACATTAAAACTTTCCTTTTCCATTTTTTTATATTTTCAGAAATAACAATTCTATTCGTAAAAAACAAATAACAGCATTTTTAGTTTTCCCTGTATAACTCGGGAAGGGCGAGACTCCCTGTAAATTTTCTTTGACCATTGTACTGTTCTCCACAATAGTTACCTTTTCTCTCATATATATATATATATATATATATATATATATATATATATATATATATATATATATATATATATATATATATATATATATAAGGATGGATTTAGCGAGGGGCAATATATGAAAATATAAGTAGAAAAGTTATTGGGTATAACCCTCAAAATGTTCTGCAACCGTAGACACGTGTTTCGAGCTTAAGCTCTCATCAGTACGGTAAAATCAAGTGCGAAGATGTACAACACTTGGATGTAAAAATTGAAACAAAGGAAGTCAACAACAGGAAGCCAACCGTTAGTTGTTGCCTTGTAAACACAAGGTCTTCTAACCGAAGCCACAAATGTGTGGTTGGCTTCCTGTTGTTGACTTCCTTTGTTTCAATTTTTACATCCAAGTGTTGTACATCTTCGCACTTGATTTTACCGTACTGATGAGAGCTTAAGCTCGAAACACGTGTCTACGGTTGAAGAACATTTTGAGGGTTATACCCAATAACTTTTCTACTTATATATATATATATATATATATATATATATATATATATATATATATATATATATATATATATGAAAATAGGTAATTCGTGACTGACAATAACTGTAGAATTGAAAAAATCTTTAGGTTGCAGTCTGATATTGGATTTAAAGAAAACTCTTTGTCATCTTGCCAAGCTTTCGGAAATGTTTATTTCCTTCCTCAGGACAACTACAAAAGGACAATTTAATAAATAGAGAAAAAATATTGAATCTACTTACATAACTTGAGTAAAAATAGAAATTAGCATCAAAAAAAGAATGTTGTATATAAAAATATTACACAGATAAAATTTTAAATTAATGTCAATCAACTTATCAACAATATATATATATATATATATATATATATATATATATATATATATAAAGCTAGGGAACTTGTTGGGTGAGCAGCATGCAGGAAGTATACTCTTATAATACTTCCTGCATGCTGCTCACCCAACAAGTTCCCTAGCTTGATCTTAACTAGTCAGCAAAGACTACCTCTCTCCTATATATATATATATATATATATATATATATATATATATATATACAGGGTGTTAATTAAGTACGTTGACAAACTTCGGGAGGTGATTCTTTGGAGGTTTTCAGGACGAAATGTTCATATAAACATATGTCCCAAACGGCTTGGTTTTCGAGATACAGGGTGATAAAGATACATTTTTTTCAAGATTTTTTAGAGTTAACTTCGACATTTTCTACAATAATCAGTTCAAATTAGGCAAGTACAATCCATTCAATAGTACGCACGATACAAAATAATGCATTTCTCAAATAATTCACAGGGTCCTCCTTTTTTCAGATTCAAGCTTTGTTCAACCCTTCAGAATTTTTTTTCCGCCGCCACTGACATATTATGAGAAAGGAATAATGAATGTTGTTTCATTTAACATCTTTTTGATATCTTGCATTATTTCATTTACTTGTACGGTTCAGGAGTTACAATGAAAATATTAACGCAAACATTTTCCAGTAACGCATAACATAAAGAAATTTGAGAAGCAAATAGTCTAACAAACTTGAAGGGTGATTCTTTGAAAGGTTTCAAGGTGAAAAGTTCATATAAACATGTCCCAAGCGGCTTGGTTTTCGAAGTACAGGGTGATCAAAATACATTTTTTTGGAGTTTTTGGAGTTTACTTCGAAATTTTCGACAATAATCGATCGAAATTAGTTCAAATTGGACAAGTACAATCCATTCAATAGTGCGCATGATATAAAATAATTCATTTCTCGAAGTGTCATTGCCACTCTCCAAAGATTAGCGCGTGACGCAATACGTCATTTTGTTCTCATTACACAAATAGCTATTTTCTGCTCGTGTAGAGAAAATGTAATGTTATGGAGCTCCCATACATTTTTTACCATAACTCAGGTTGAATATGTATTGCACAAAGTTAATTATGGCAAAATAATTTTGGACATTTTCAATAGTGAATAACTTCATTATCAAATACTAGAGCAAAGTAACATAAATTCCCTAGGAATAAAATTAAGTTCAGAAAAGGACCATTATTGAAATTGATATGTCAGAGCAGCTGCTGGAAATGGCCACCGCCAACTTCAATGCATGCGTTTATGCGCCTAACCATAGACTGGTGGACACGCTCAAAAATACCAGGAGTGTTTCTTATAATTCCGCATGACTCCTGTATGCGATTCCTCAGGTCTTCTTCACTTTGAACTGGAGTTCGGTACACTAATGATTTAAGGTGCCCCCAGAGGAAAAAAAAAAGTGGATTCATATCGGGTGACCTTGGTGGCCAAAGTTGTGGCCCACCACGCCCAATCCAGCGATCAGAATAATTCTCATCTAAATATTGGCGTGCAACCAATCTGAAGTGTACTGGAGCACCATCATGCATAAACCAAATTCCAATTCTTTCCCTCAGTGGGATCTCTTCTAGGAGTCCAGGTAAGATGAATTCAAGAAAATGTCGATAATGGTCACCATTGAGTCTATGAGGCAGAAAATGTGGCCCGATAAGGAAATTCCCTACAATTCCAACCCAAACATTCACAGAAAACGTCTCTTGAAAATGGTTTTCAATCACGGCGTGTGGGTTTTCATCAGCCCACATATGATTGTTGTGAAAATTGAAAATGCACATTTTTACCATCAGAATCTTTAGGTTGAAAGTTAAGGTTTTCCCAATATCTGTCAGATCTAGTTTAATATCCAGCGTACCGCAGTGACGGGGAGATAGTAGTTTTCTGTTAGATATCACAAAAAGAAATCACATCTTTACAATAACAAGCTTTTATTTAGCTTCACTTGTAACTAACAAACAATTTAATAAAAGTTGAATTTGACCCACTTCTAATACTCCGATTAATTTGAAATTTGGCAGGTTTCCGTAATTCCGGTGACAATGCATTAAAAAAATGTTTGTTAAAAAACAAAATGGCGGCTCCAATATGGCGGACGAGTTTTGTGATTATGATCCGATTCTGTTCAAAATTGGTATGTGATGGTTTTTGGGTTGGAGATTTTCAGTTTCACATAAAAAATAAACTAAAATGTTAAAAATGAAAATTATAAAAAGAAAACATTTTAAAGTTTTTATACAATACACTGAAAAGGAAAAAATAATTCATTTCATTGTTTGATCTAGGTAATCTTGTACAGAAAGATTTTGATACTCACAGAATAACCTACAAAAAATGAAACAAATTATTTTTTCATTTTCAGTGCATTTGTATAAAAGCTTGTCTTTATATTTTTTATTGTATAATTTTTATTCATCGTAGATTTTTCTAATTCTGAAAAAATATTTCCATCAATTTACAATAATTGAAAATGTTCAATTTTCAAATTTTCTAATGTTATGCCACACTGGAAAATGTTTAAATTAATATTTTCATTATATCCCCTGAACCGTACAAGTAAATGAAAAAATGCAGGATATCAAAAAGATGTTAAATAAAACAACATTGATTATTCCTTTCTCATAATATGTCAGTAGCGGCGGAAAAAAAATTCTGAAGGGTTGAACAAAGCTTGACTCTGAAAAAAGGAGGACCCTGTGAATTATTTAAGAAATGCATTATTTTGTATCGTGCGCCCTATTGAATGGATTGTACTTGCCTAATTTGAACTGATTATTGTCGAAAATGTCGAAGTTAACTCTAAAAAATCTTGAAAAAAATGTATTTTTATCGCCCTGTATCTCGAAAACCAAGCCGTTTGGGACATATGTTTATATGAACTTTTCGTCCTGAAAACCTTCAAAGAATCACCTCCCGAAGTTTGTCAACGTACTTAATTAACACCCTGTATATATATATAAAATTTGAATGTATTATTTTAACCAGAAAGTAATAATTATACTATTATAAACTTGTTGTTGGATACGACATATTAGAAGGGATGGGAACGTGTGTGGGTGGTTGAGACATATTAGATTAGATTGCATTATTGTTTGCATTGAGAAAGACATGTGATAGAAATCATTATAAATCAAACATTTTACAAAATATTTGTTTAGAAATGATCGTTCACGTGTGAACACCTACTAATAGAGCTCCTGCCCTTTCGATTAATTTTATAGTGTTAAAGTGGAATTCAGAAGTTAACAACAATAAAACAAGGAACAACTAGTGCCTTAGATTGTGGAAATCGCATTTGTATAAATTCATCTACATAATACCTCAAAAATTGTAGTACTACCGAGTCGATCAAATAGCGGGGATGATCAGCACACGCAGTTCAAGCCAACAGCAGCAGATGGATGAGAATGCCATGGAAAATATAATTAGCAAGGTATGTGCAAAATTCCTTTCCAAAATCGAAGAACAGATTGATAAAAAATTTGAGAAACTAGAATCAAGGCTGAATATACTATGCGATAGGTTCTGTGCTCTGGAAAAAGCTGTGGAGAAAAATGAAGAAAAGGTTCTGGAGGTAGAGAAAAAAATAGATCAACTAGAACAAAATCAGAAAAAGAAGATACTGAGATTTGTTGGTATAAATGAATGTGAAAATGAAAAATTAATGTCAATTGTAACAAACATTATAAATACAACCATGAAAGTAAAATGTACAGTAGCAGATATTAGTAACATCCACAGAATCGGAAAATCTTCAACTGGGAAATCGAGAACCGTATTAGTTGAGTTTGTGTCGTACTTGAAACGCAATGAAATTATGTATGCAAGAAAACTACTGAAAAATACGGGAATCTTCGTCAACGAGGATTTGACAGAAAAAAGATACAAATTATTACAATTAGCAAAGGAGAGATGTGGAATTCGAGATGCCTGGACCAGAGGAGGACGTTTATATGTGAAGCATAATAATGGAGTCAAACTAATTCAGCACAAAGAAGAGCTCAGAATTTAATCGTAGTGGTTGGACTATCCATATTTCCCAGTTCAAGATAATTTCTTTGTGCACCACTTTTTGTTCATTTGCGATTTTTTATCATACGCCAAATAGTTGTAGATATGACATATTTCTTTAAGATATGCTTGTTTTTCAAATCTTACTTATTTCCACTATTATAAATTGTTTACATTCAGGAGTTTCTAAATAGAATGAAAGAATTGAATGTTTACTACCAAAATTGTAGGGGGTTGAACACCAAAACCGAGGTAATGTATAGACATATTTTAGAAGCTGATTATGATGTTATTACGGCTGTTGAGACTTGGTTGGGAGACAGTGTTGCGGACGGGGAACTACTTGATTTAGATACATATAATTTACTGAGAGCAGATAGAGATTTTGAGTTCACGCAGAAAACAAGAGGCGGCGGAGTATTTATAGCATTACATAAAAGGTTTAAGGTTTTGAAAGTGGCAAAGAACTGTTCTAATTTTGAGGCACTTATTGCTCAAATCAGAATAAAAAACAACATTAAACGCGTTATTGCATGTGTTTATATTCCACCGAAGAGTTCTGTGAACGTATATACAGCATGTTTTGATTTTTTGCAAAATCACATTGATGACCCAAGTGAAGTATATATTCTCGGAGATTTCAATTTGCCAGAAATTAAAGGCCAATTTACAAATCTCAATGACTCAAATCAAAATTTGAGTGCGTTGTATGATTTCATGAATTTCAATTGCTTTTCTTTATTCAATCATGTAACCAATGATCAAGGTAAGACATTAGATCTAGTAATAACTTCTGATCACAATTTATGTGAAGTTAAAAGAGAACCACTTCCACTTGTAAAAGAAGACATTTTCCATCCAGCATTAGACATAAAGATTACCATACCTTACGAAATGACTGAAAATGTCAGTAATTCCTCATGCAATTTTCCACGTAACTTCAAAAAAGCAAATTTCTTACTTATGAGCGAGTTATTTAGGGAAACCAGTTGGGAAAACGTTATCAACCAGACAGATGTAAATATTGCATTGAAAAATTTTTACGATACTGTTGATAGTATATTTGATAAATGCGTTCCTAAATTTGTATTATATAAAGAATATAGAAAATACCCTGGTTGGTACACGAAGGAAATAAAAGAAGTGTTTAAAGAAAAGAACTGTTATAAAAAGTTGAAGGAAGTGTCTGACTATTACAATAATAAATACATAGAAACAAGAAGAAAATTAAAATCTCTCATAAGAATTGAACACAGGAAACATATCAAAGAAATAGAAGAGAACTCTATTTCTGATATGAATTGCTTTTGGAATTATGTTAATACCAAAAGGAAGAGTAGTACCAACAGGGACGCTTTCAAGTTCAGAGGAAATCCTATATCAAGTAAGGACACTGCTGAAAAATTTGCAGAGTATTTTGCCAGTGTCTATAGTCCGGAATGTTCAAAATACCGCGTTAACTTTGAAAATGGTTCAAGCTGCGTCAATGATACTCTCGATATACAATTTATTAGCGAATCCGACTTCACCTCAGCTGTGAAAAAGCTTAAACCAAAAAAATCTGCCGGTGTGGATGGTATACCACCATATGTAATAAAAGGTTGTCAAGAGTGGCTGAAAACTCCCCTATTACATTTATTCAATTTAATCCTAAAAACTTCAAATTTCCCAACTTTGTGGAAAACTTCTATCTGTACTCCAATTCATAAATCCGGTAATAAATGGGATTTGGAAAATTACAGAAGTATTTCCATCATGTGCTCACCCTCTAAACTTTTTGAACAGGTCATTTACTGCAAATTGAATGGTCATGTAGAAAATGTTATTGCCGAACAACAACATGGTTTTATGGCTAAAAAATCGATAAACACTAACTTGTTTATATTTACCAATTATGCGAATGAAACTTTGGAAAAAACACAACAACTTGACACTATATTTACAGACTTTAGCAAAGCATTCGATCAAGTGAATCACGACTGTCTATTACAAAAACTCAACAAACATGGCTTATCAACAAATATGTTGAAAATATTCACAAATTATTTGAGAGATCGATACTGTATAATAAAACATAATGGAAACACTTCTGGTAAGTTTCTAGCAGCCTCAGGGGTACCACAGGGATCTAACTTGGGCCCATTGCTCTTTCTTTTATTTATCAATGATCTTCCAACAGTGATTAAATACTCCAAGTGTCTACTTTTTGCTGATGATCTGAAAATTTTCAAACAAGTTCAAACAGTTAGAGACTGTGTAGCGCTTCAGAAAGATATCAATAGTATATTTGAGTGGAGCGTAAAATTTAAATTAAACTTTAATATAAGTAAATGCTCTGTCATTACAATAACACGGCAAAAATACCCCATCGATTTTGATTACAAAATGAATGTTGAATCATTGAGGAGATGTACGGAGGTGAAAGATCTTGGTGTCAAATATAATAATAAATTATCATTCTCTAAGCACATTGAAACTATAGTCAAATCGGCAAATAAAATGCTGGGATTTATAATAAGACAGACGTCTTCTTTCAGCATACGGACGATCAAAATACTTTTTCATTCACTAGTACGTCCAAAATTGGAGTTTGCTTGTATCATTTGGCATGGTGAATGTCAAACAGTACTCGGAAGATTGGAAAAAACTCAAAATAAATTACTAAGATACTTGTATTACAAAAAATACCACATCTCACCAGACTATACTACTATCAGATCCAGCCAACTCCGTGAAGAATTTAGGATTACTTCTCTGGAAAGTAGAAGAAATTTATCACTGATGCTATTTCTGTACAAAATAATCAATAACCAAATAAATTCTCCAGAAATTTTGTCCTCAATATCATTTAATGTCCCTTCACGACGCACTCGAACAAAATCAATGTTTCATATCCCTTTAGTTTCAACTACCACAAGAGCTCCCCTCGTAAACATACTTCGCGCAGCCAATAACATCAATTCTCTAATATCATTGGATTGGAATTTATCATACGATCAATTTCGTAATATAGTATTTGATCATATTAATAATATTTCTGTATGATATATATGTGTATATAATATATTGTTGAGTGTTCACTCCCCTCCAAAACCACCAATCATTCATATTATGTATAATATTTAGTTTCATAGTTCAGTTCACATGTGTGAATATATGTTATTTGCAGAAATACTATCCATGTAATTAGGTCGTCAGGCCTGTATGGAGATTATTCAATAAATAAATAAATAAATAAATAAATAAATAATTGACGCAAAACATGACAATTAATGTCTGTATGATATCATCTGAATGAAGATTAATAAATTTCAGATATCTGGTAGAGGAGCAAAAATGGTTGCCATTGTTCGTGAAAGCGATGTAGACACTGCTGAGCCACTAGAGCAAATTTTCAAAATTGTGAATAATATTCCTTGTGATGTAGAAGTCAATGAAGTCTGTTCAATTCCACAACATGCTGGTGAGGTCGACTCTGGAAATGCTTTAAATTCAGCATTCGAAAATGGCAATATCAGAAGCAGTTGTTCTGAAAATATACGAAATAATGAATCTTATTTACCAGGAGCTCTTTCAGTTGGAGATATTATATCTCTAGCACAACCAGATATACAAATTTTGGATAACCTTGTCTGTACTATTATTCAGGATACTGATTCAAACATTGATAACTTTCAAGTTATATGTGAAGATGAAAATGCCAATGTAAATGTTGATGCTGATATGGAGTTACTAGAAAATCGTTTAAATATTGTTAATCAAGAATGTGGAGACAACAATAATGATTTTGGAGATATTGATGGTGCAGAAAACCAGCAAGAAGTACATTCGGAATATGATACTGTGGATGACCCTGACTATGTGCCACCTGATGAAGAAAGTCGAGACGATATCATTCTGGATTCCAAATCATCAACCCAAGAAGAAAAGGAGACATCATGCTCTCCCAGAATCTAGGGAGAAGAATGTGAATAAGAAGAAAATAATGTTAGGTGAAGAGTACAAAGGATACACGATATCAAACAGTGGCATAATAAAGCACGAAATTATGAGACAAAAGAACATTGGGACCAACGTGTGATTCTGATTTCTGCAAGATAGCGTCAAATAGGTTTTGTCAATTATTCACTGATGAAACTCGACAAACAATTTTTAATAAATTTTGGAACATGACATGGGAACAGAAAAGGATCTTTGTTTCACACATGAACATCGGTTACGGGGAAAAAAAGAGATGCTATACAAAAAGTGTTTAAAATATCTTCCTAGTGGAGAAATTATGTACAAAATAAAATACATTGGCAGATCAATTCTGTCGTGTACGACGCCGCTCATGCTCTATCCCAAACGGAGAGGAGGGACACCACCGCTCTGTTAGGGAGGCATGAACGACGTGTACACAAGATGGAAGCCAAGATCAAGTCGGCGAGACAACACGCGTCTCGTATCCAGTGTGTGGTGGACTTCGTGGCGGCCAATAGGCCTTTCACGCCCGCAGTGCGGCGAATTGCCGCAAAACTGAGACGAGCTCACCACACATTAAATCAAGGTGTGCTGTTCACCATCAAACAGCACTGCCTTGATAGGATACGAATGCTAGTGGCTGCAAAGAAGTCACTAGTGAGGCGGGCGAGAGGTATCGCGGAAAACATAAAGTTCCGCGATAAACCTTCTCGCTTATTCCAAGAGCCTCCACGTGTTGTCGATAACCCGCCGGCTGCAGATCGGGTGGAAACATTCTGGAAGAATATCTATGAGTATCCGCAACCACTCAATGTAGATACTCCAGCCCTAGCGCAGTTCGAAGCATTTTGCAGGAGGCTTCGGCAGCCTGAGCTCAATGATCTGCGCATTCCGATAACCACGGAAGAAGTACGAGGGGCCCTAAAAGGCTCTAAGAATTTCGCTGCTCCAGGCCCTGATGGGTTGAATAACTGGGATGCATTGGACAACTGATGCCGCTCTGGAGGACTCGCTTTGCTATAAAATCTGGTGGAGACATAGTCCAAACAGAGCAGGTCATTATTAGAAGAGGCGTGTTTCAGGGAGACTCCCTCAGCCCTCTTCTCTTCTGCATCTCACTATTGCCATTGTCCGTTGCACTCAGGAATACCCGTGGGTACAGCTGCGGCACCCCCAGCAACCGGAGGCATACAGTCACCCACCTGTTTTACATGGATGACCTAAAATTATATGCCTCTGGAGAAAGGGTCCTACATCAGTCCCTTAGGGTGGTGGAAGAATATACGCATGCTATCGGAATGGAATTTGGGATCGACAAATGTGCCACGGTTCATCTCAAAAGAGGACGATGCGAGGAATACGGAAAGGATGTCCAGCTCGTAGACGGAAGCATCCTACATCATCTGGATGTCGGAGAGACTTATACTTACGTAGGGGTGGCGCAACGCCGCTCCCAAGAGGTAATCACAGTTAAGAACTCTCTCCGCGGCAAGTATCAGCATAAACTCCGACAGATCTGGTCATCAGAACTGTCGGGGAAGAACAAAGTTGCTGCAACTAATATGCTTGCCGTTCCGATCCTTCTCTACTCCTTCGGAGTGATGAAGTGGACTCAGGAAGAGCTGCGACAACTCGACGTGAAAACTCGCAAAATGATGCATCTCAATAGGAGCTTGCATCCTAAATCGTCTGTTCCACGGTTATACTTTCCCAGAAAACGGGGAGGCCGTGGACTTTTGAGTTTGGAGTGTCTGCATAACAGAATGGTTCTGGATGGGGCCTGTAAAGTCATCAGGAGTTCAGATCCCCTTCTCTGCTTGGTCCGCGACCATGAAAAAGCAGGGATTGGAGCATTTCTCTTTAAGGCAGCAACCCGTGCAGCCGATGAACTTGGTCTCGTATTCGACACTGAACGGGCTAACCCAAACTCTGTCACCGAGTTGGGACCCGTTCAGCTAAAAGCTCACATTAAAGCTGCGGAGACAGAGGTCCTCCTACAGCTGCATATGGATAAGCCAATGCATGGTGTTTTCTTCAACAACATCGAAGACCTTGGCTTATCCAAAAGCTTGACCTTTGCCTTCCTCAGTTCGAGTAAGCTAAAGTCGGAGACCGAGGGATTCATAATGGCCTGCCAGGATGGTGTCTTCAACACCCTCGTCTACCGTAGTCGCGTGATGGGTATAGACGTCCCTGACACCCGATGCAGGGAATGTCGTGGGGCACCTGAGACCGTAATGCATTTGCTATCAGCATGTCCAGCATATGCGGTCTCAGCCTATATCCACAGGCATAACGCGGCGCTACGAGTGTTGTACTACCATCTAAGACACTCGTACGGTATAGACGAGACACCGGTGTTGCCTTATGTTCCGGGGGATATTGAGTCCGTGGTGGAGAATGAGAGGTGCCGAATCTATTGGAACCACTCATTCCCCACCCTCAGGCAAATACAAGCCAATAAGCCTGATGTTGTCCTCCTCGACCGTCAAAGTAAAACGATATTCGTCGTGGAGTTTTCCGCTCCAGGCGAGATGAATATCGTTCGGAAAGAGGAGGAAAAACGGACTAAATATCGAGATCTTCTCTTTGAACTCCGCAGGTTGTATCCGGACCATTCTGTCAAAATGGTGGTTCTGATTATAGGAGTCCTTGGTGGAATGATGGACACACTGCTCTCTAATTTGAAGTTGATACCGGCCTGCCGTAATATGGCACAAATCCTAGCCGCTCGAATGCAGAAGGCCGTCATCCTTGGTTCCCTTCGTCTGCTCAGAACACATGACTCTCGGACCCAATAATCACTCACCCTACGGACGTAGGGAGTGGTTATTGAGGTAAACGACACCAGCGCGTCCTCCGGATGGGTCGGAGCACCGGAGACAGGACCTGACTGGTACACTCTTAAAGGAAATAATAATAATAATAATAGAAGGCAGGGGGGTCAACCAACACCTAAGGCCCTGGTGAGTAGCGACACCACCTACCCGAGCAAAGGATGCAAAATCGGACCAGCAGCTCATGCGCATCCGGGAGGGAAAAAAGCAACTTTCCCTCCGGTGTCGGCCGTGGGTTTACTGGGTTAACCCCCCAGTAAACTCTACTACTCGGTTCCCAACAATCGAGGAAGAGGCCCCCACAACCGACCCCCTCGGATTAGGGGTCAAAGGCAAGGTGTTGGGGCCAACGATGATTTGCCAAATGATGACGACCGCGATAACAACGGACGCTTTGAGTGGACGGACGAATTAAGGGACGGACTTCTGCATTGCTACGAGAGCAGTGAGCCCGCCCGGAGAGGATACATGGCGAGAATGCATGCTCTGTGGTGTGAGAGACACCCAGAGCATGCAGCGTTTTCCGCACAAAATCTCAGGGATTATGTATCCCATCTTCGGGCTCGAGGCTACGTTAGAGCTCCTCCTCAGCCGGTTATCGAAGTGACAGATATGCCACGTGTCGGTTCGGCTGTGGAGGAGAATCGCATCATTCCACTGATGGAGAATATCAGAACCCGCAGGGCGCTTCACAATATGAAGCCCCTGAAGCCGCAAGAACTGGCACGGGTGGATGCGGAGATTGGCGATGTTCTTCCAGAAGAGGCTGACATCTGGCAGATCAATTCTGTCGTGTACGACGCCGCTCATGCTCTATCCCAAACAGAGAGGAGGGACACCACCGTTCTGGTAGGGAGGCATGAGCGACGTGTACACAAGATGGAAGCCAAGATCAAGTCGGCGAGACAACACGCGTCTCGTATCCAGTGTGTGGTGGACTTCGTGGCGGCCAATAGGCCTTTCACGCCCGCAGTGCGGCGAATTGCCGCAAAATTGAGACGAGCTCACCACACATTAAATCAAGGTGTGCTGTTCACCATCAAACAGCACTGCCTTGATAGGATACGAATGCTAGTGGCTGCAAAGAAGTCACTAGTGAAGCGGGCGAGAAGTATCGCGGAAAACATAAAGTTCCGCGATAAACCTTCTCGCTTATTCCAAGAGCCTCCACGTGTTGTCGATAACCCGCCGGCTGCAGATCGGGTGGAAACATTCTGGAAGAATATCTATGAGTATCCGCAACCACTCAACGTAGATACTCCAGCCCTAGCGCAGTTCGAAGCATTTTGCAGGGGGCTTCGGCAGCCTGAGCTCAATGATCTGCGCATTCCGATAACCACGGAAGAAGTACGAGGGGCCCTAAAAGGCTCTAAGAATTTCGCTGCTCCAGGCCCTGATGGGTTGAATAACTATCGGTGGAAAAAGTTTCCAACAACCCACCGCCATCTGGCCAGAGTTTTCAACTCATGGCTAGATGGGGAGCAGCAGATTCCAGAGTGGTTTGTCGAGGGGCGAACCGTGCTCATCCCCAAAAACGGAGATTTGTCTGATCCAAAGAATTACAGGCCGATAACATGCTTGAATGCTTGTTATAAGGTGTTTACGCGCATCTTATATACACGCATTCTCTCCGCAGTTGATCTGGTGTTTGAACGTATAAATGAGCAAAGAGGGTCAAAGAAAGGGGTCGCCGGGTGCAAGGAGAACCTGCTCATCGATAGATGTATCACGCAGGACTCCGTGCAGTATAAGCGTAACCTTTCGATGGCCTGGATCGATTGTCGCAAGGCATTTGATACAACATCACATGAGTTAATCATGCATTTGCTCAGATGCCTTGAGGTACCCGGTCAAATAGTGGGATGCATTGGACAACTGATGCCGCTCTGGAGGACTCGCTTCACCATAAGATCTGGTAGAGACATAGTCCAAACAGAGCAGGTCATCATTAGAAGAGGTGTGTTTCAGGAAGACTCCCTTAGCCCTCTTCTCTTCTGCATCTCACTATTGCCATTGTCCGTTGCACTCAGGAATACCCGTGGGTACAACTGCGGCACCCCCAGCAACCGGAGGCATAATTTCACCCATCTATTTTACATGGATGACCTCAAATTGTATGCCTCTGGAGAAAGGGACCTACATCAGTCCCTTAGGGTGGTGGAAGAATATACGCATGCTATCTGTATGGAATTTGGGATCGACAAATGTGCCACGGTTCATCTCAAAAGAGGACGATGCGAGGAATACGGAGAGGATGTCCAGCTCGTAGACGGAAGCATCCTACATCATCTGGATGCCGGAGAGACTTATACCTACCTTGGGGTGGAACAACGCCGCTCCCAAGAGGTATTTGCAGTTAAAAACTCTCTCCGCGGCAAGTATCAGCATAAACTCCGACAGATCTGGTCATCAGAACTGTCGGGGAAGAACAAAGTTGCTGCAACTAATATGCTTGCCGTTCCGATCCTTCTTCACTCTTTCGGAGTGATGAAGTGAACCCTAGTAGTCCAACTAAAAGTTTTTGTTAAAAAATGTCATATTATTCTAGCAAACATTAAAAGAAAGTATATTAGCGATTTATTTTTTATAAAAAAGCTGACTACACAATTGGATTCACGACAATTTCAAATACTGTATGTTGAAAGTACATTAAAATTACTTAATCAAAAAAAAAGTTATAACTAAGGGAATAAAATTGCCGTTTAATCAACCCACCACTTCAATTCCAGAAATCAATTTCTGTCTTCCTACACAACTGAATTCAGAAAGTCTAAATATCTGTAAATATCATTGAGAAGAATTTTACTGGAATCTATTTATCAAAAAGTAAATTATAGCATAATTCCATTAAAAGCTATAATTTTAACTTTTATTCTCTTAAACTTAATATTTTTCAAATGTTATCGCTTATACATTTTTGATTGATCAACAGATTTTCAAAAAATTTTGATTAATGATATTTCAAGAATTCATTCAGTGGTGTAGTCAGAAATTTGATAGCTATCAAATTATGAAATTGAAGTGGTGGGTTGATTAAATGGCAATAGGTTTCATGGAAAGGCTTCCCTTGAAATAGGTCACACTGCATGTAAGCGCGATTCTTCTGGGGGTATATTTTTCTTATTTTCTTTACGAAACGGACTTTCGATATCACTATGTAGTCAGTCCTGAGTTGACGAGTCGAAGTGTTTCATAATCAGGCGATACTGAATCCCCATGAATTTTCTTTACTAACGGTTCCGTTGGTCTCAATGAGTCAAATGGATACTAACCGAAAGTTCAAATAACCTTTTTATGTGACCGGCTGATTCTGAAATATTCAAGGTCAACATACTCAGTGGTCTCAATGAGTAGATTGGATACCGATCGATGAACCTTCTGGAGTTACTCAACAGATCACAACATTTCATACCTACAATTGTACAATTATTTCAATATAATGATAAAAATAATAGCCTTCATTATGACATATCGGTTGAATATTTCCAGCAACTAAGACACCAGAAAAGAATGCAAAGAATATATACAGAGATGACCAGAGTTGAGTAGCTCCAAATGTAGAATAACGTGAGCTTCTGATACTAGATCACCTAACCTTATCCATTGTATCACTTGGTTCCACGGCAACAACTGAGGTCAAACCTATTAAACTCACCGAATCCTATTTCTCGGCAATATGAAACCGAAAAGAACACGGGAATAAAAGAAATATGAGAAAAAAAATTTGTAGGATAGATAATAACAATATTCCCTAATAAACACTCGTAGACTGTACCAAAAAGAATAGCATAACGTGTGCTGGTAGAGGATGGCTATTATTATTATTTGCCAAAGTGCTTCGGGTCAACTTACCGATTTTTAGTGGAACATTTCAAGCATGCATTACCGGGTCTTGAACGAACATCTAATGCTTACTGAAATTCATGCGGCCGACACCTAGACCGCTCGGGTAATTGGCTACGCATCCGAGAGTAATTCACAGTTACAAACATACCCTGTTTTTACCCAACAATGTATTCAGTGTGTCATGGGTAATGTATTCAGTGTGTTATGGGTAATGAGTTCAAAAAATTTGCTGTATTATGAGAAAAAAATTGTTAATGAGATTCTCAATAATTTTATCTAGCAATGTTATTTGTTTTTCACTTCGAACATTCATAAAATATATTTGAGATCGAAAAAACGCCGTTTTATTATTATTATTTTAATATATCGATGGAATTTGCCATACATTGTGAGCGCCGAATCGTTGAATACCCACGTTCAGATCATACTAGTGAAATAAGTTTTTCTCCAGATAAATATGTCATGCCAGAAAAAATATTGTACTTACTAATTATTCAATTTTTCTCATTCCAAATCTGAAATGTATCAGGTTTCGTATAACCTACAGCCAATGCGCTATTCCAAATAAAACGTTCATTTTTCATAATTACACACCTATTATTAAACTTCAAAATCGACGGATTCCTAATTCAATTGGAGTGAATTGCCGTAGAAAACCGTTTGAGAGACAAGTCAATTTCTTCATATTATTTTTTTGGAATTTACGACAAAATAAATATTTTTTGAATTCGCAAACCTTCAAAACTCATTTTGATAATGTTGTTTGACTATGGCAACTTCTTTTTATTTTGAATGTCAAAATGATGACACATTAGCACTAGTGTCCATAAAATAACAGTAGGTGTCGAACATTCCTCTTCACTAACTGCATTATTCACTATGAAATGAGATGTTACCGCTACAATTCGATTTTCTGTCGACAATGGCAACATAACCTCAATTAAATAATGAAACTAATTTACAATTCACAAAAAGCCTTCTTTATAATATTGTAATGAGCTGGAGCCGCCCCTGAACAGCTGATCGTGGCATTGTTCTCTGCGGTGACGCCAACAAAGTGGAACACATGAGTCATCCCTTCAAGAAACGTGGCGGAGACGCCTAAATTGTTCTGAATTCTCTTTCTCTTGTCCCTTCTGGACCGTCGCGTCGCCTTCAATATAGAAGTTAATCCAGTCAATTTAAAAACAGTGTCAGTGAGAATTTGGAACAGTCACTCAGAGTTGGAGTTAGGCAATCCATGCTAGTTTCAGATGTAGTTTTTTGAAATGACAATTGGAAATGTAATGAAGACAGCTACTAGTGAAGACTGCTCAATGTACACTTTATGCACTCAAATCACCGACTCCAAGCCATAATGTTCCCTCAAAGATCACCATGTAGTTTGCTAGATACTTTGAACCTACTTTTCGTTAAAAAAAACTTTTACAAATTCTGAAACTAATTCGGTTGAATATATTGGTATCAGAATTGGCGATGAAACGAAAAAATAGTGTCGCTCCAAATATGCTATGACGTACTCACCCGAGCCCAATCAGCCAAAGGTCGTATTCTAATAGGATTGATTGTGACGTGAAACGGCAATGCTATTGTTTGCTCGGGATTCTCGGTAGAGTACGTCACAACAATTTTCAATGGCGCGAGATAAAAGCTATTGGAATTTTGTTCACTTTGAATATTTTCTTTTAAGATTGAAGAAATTAACGAAAAATAAGAAAAATGCCAACATAGTTTCCAAAAGTTGCATTTCAATGTTGTATGACATCATGTCTATCATTGCAATTGGGGGGGCAATGTTTTTATTAGTGGAGTGAAATTGCAGCAATTCAATGACTTTTCATCGTCCAAATACCATTTTTTTCCTTTTTTTATTTTTGTTATGGACAATTCGAATAAATTTTATCAAAGTGTCTAACATTAATTGAAAAAAACTGACATTTCAGTCGCTGTTTGAAGCATCATATTGCACAGCAAACGGGACAAAACTGATTGTTCATCTGTAACAAAATTATTTCTCACTGGCTGGCCGCAGCTCTTGTGTAGGGGCTCATTACAAATATGTGTATTCCTCAACAAAAATGATTCTCAACAGATTTTTCAATGTTCAAAGAAAACATTTTTCTTGTAATTCAATCCATTGTGTAAGTATGATGGTTCTGGACCCAATGAGTCGATTATATTTCTGAACTTGGCACCAAAAACATGTAAGAGATGGGTACAAGTGAAAGTTTGCACCCATTGACTATGTTATGCACTCAAATTTTCAACTTCATGCTATATTGTGGCATCAAAGCATGTATTTTGAAGAAAGCCAATATTTTCTGATAAAAATATTTTTATCCAATCTGAAACTAACTCGATTGGTAGCTATCAGAATATGGTTGCATTACAACGATGTTTCACATCATCTCTATCATTACCATCGAAGAGGGCTTTCCCACACGATGTTTTTTGTAGTGGAGTGAAATTGCTACAATTTAATTAACTTCCATTTTTTTGGTATCAGCAAATCGAATACAATCAAAGGATGAAACACTGAATTCAAAAACTGACATTTTATTGTGTGAAGCATACATATTGCTGCACAGCACAAGTAATAGAAAATTGATTGTTCATCTGTAATAAAATTAATTGTTTCTGATTTTCCACAGCTCTTTTTTGATGGCTCATTACAGATAGGTTTGTTTTTCAACAAAAGTGACATACAACGGTCTTTCTAATAGCGATAAGAACCAATTTCACCTATATAAAGTAATCCATGATGTCAGTCTGACGTTTGTGGACCGAACGAGTCGATAATATATCCAAACATGGCCCCAATAAACATGTTGGAAACGGGTACGTGACAGTTTGCTCTCAATGTGCATGTGATCTGATATAATTCAACCCAAGGTGTAAGTGTGACGGTTGTGGACCCAATGAGTCAATCATATATCCAAACATGGCTCCAGAAACCATGTTAAATGCCAGTAGACATATAGTCTTGTCTGAAAAACGAAACTGTTTCGGTTGTTTATAATTGAAAATAAATTCGAAACATTATGTTTGTTAGATTCATTTGCGTCAGATCTGTGCTGAAGTGTGTGTGGGTATCTTTTTTATAGACTTTTCAGGTCGTTTTATGAAAACCGAAAACATATTCTATATTATAAGAGACTAATAATCCAACATATACTATAATATCTAGGTTCAATTATTTGGGTAAATCCAATACAACTTTCTCCATGTACAGAATGAAAAATACAAAATTGAGATCCAAAATCATGAAAAAAATAAATAAATAAACTATAATAAGTGCTCCGTATGTGCCCGTAAGTTTTCATTAACTTTCATTCACTGAATAATTTGGATGATTGTTGATGTATCTCCAAACACGATTTCTTCAACGTATTTCAATATTAAACATCCACTTCAACAAGTTCAGGGGAACAGCAGGCCATTGACACAATTTCTTTCAGATACACCCAAAATCAAAATCATATATCTTACTATTAGAGAGTTCAGAACTTCTGTTTGTTTCTTATTTCTAGCATAAAAAAATTCAGAAGATTTCCAATAAAATTTAAGAGTTAGAGTAGCTCAATATGTCCAACAGGCGTAAACTACATGCCCTTTGCAAATCCTACAGGCTATTGAAATACGAGCAGCCTAACTATCTTCATGACAGAATCATATTCAGGAGAGATATACACTATATAAATACTCAACCAACTCTTTTGATCACATTCGGAGGACGCGCTGGCCTCATCATTACCCATTAACCACTCCCCAATCAATGGGGTAAGCAGCTATTGGGTCCGGGAATCGTGTACCCTGAGCAGACGTGATGAACCAAGGATGTCAGCCTTCTGCATTCTCTCGGCTATGATTTCTGATATCTTACGACATGTCGGTATGGTTTTTAGGTTCAGATTATTATTAGAATTACTAGTATTATTACTACTATTAATATATCTACAAGTTCATCTCCTTTGAAAACCATTTTATTGCGATAAATGTACTTTCAATTAATAGTAGCTACACTAATAGACTGTTGGCCCATGACATTACAAGTGTCGATTATCTACGAAGGTATACCCTTCAAGGGATTTGAAGTTTAGTTAGATTATCGAAAAAAAGTGGTTTGTTGGAGATCGGTACCCGGTTGCCCCCTTACCGACAGTTCCCTCAGATTTTTAACGAAGGAATGCCCTTTGGTTAAACATTTTATATTGACCCATCATTCAATGCTATAACATTTGCAAACAATTTGGGTGGGCGAATTTAGCCGAATTCGAAGGAAAAGTGACGTCATTGACGTCAGGGAGGGGGGCGACCGGGTACCGATCCAATGATCCACTTTTTTCCCGATAATCCAACTCAATCTTCATGTCCCTTGAAGGGCATACCTTCGTAGATAATCGACCACTCTAGTGTCATGGGCCAACGGTATATAAGCAAACCAAAATAATTTTCAAGCAAAACACTCATTTCCAAAAAAAGTTATACAATATCGAGATACGAAAACACGAAATGAACTCACAGACAATCTAATGCTATTTTTATTAAGCAAATGAATGTGTGATGGTGGAAATGAGCTATTTACTGCAAATTTTCACAATACAATATATAGAAATCGGCCAGAAATAGCCATAGAGATGTACATACAAAAAATGTTCATGCCCAAATCCTACATCATATAGTCAAAAAATATACGAGATGTTAAATTTGAAAAACATGGTAAAATTCAATTTAAAGAGTTCAGAATTGGAAACATCTGTCTATCAAATACCTTTCGGTATAATTATTTCCTCTCAAATTCCAAAATTCCACGACAGTGATTTGTGTGGGATGCATCCACACATAATGGTCAAGTTTTTCTGAGATAGACAATCATATTGGATGGGTGGATGGAGGTCACTAAAAATATCCCATTTAAAAAAGTACTCGACCCCGTAGATTTTTTTATTTCACTCTTTATATTCGGCTATAATTTCTGGTTATGAACTCTGTTGTCTAATTTTTGAATTATCTTCGTAGCTATCATGGCACTCTTGTAGTCGAACTGTGACCATAGAAATACAATAAACACCAGAACGTCAAACACGCAGTCCGAGAATGAGTTAAATAACCCCTCATAGAGAATGAGCACCAACCTTTGCACTTGCGAATTAATGCCTTTTCTGGTCACGTTGTTCTCAAGTTTCTTTTTTTCATGTCTTCCTAATAGAGTTCGGAATATCATCTATGGCTAGGGCAGATAATTGTGGGAAATCCAGTAAACTTGGTAACTCCGACCCAAAATCCTATCGCGACGTATCAAGCGAAGAAAGAGAATAGTATCGGCTTTTGGCATTGTTAGGTTTCAGCAGTTGTTGATACCTCGTTTGTTTTCGTGTTTTGTATTTGCTTTGCTTGCCATTTGTGCGCTGTTCTGTGGTTTCCATAGTTGTTTCTGACATCTCTGTAGTTTGGTTGTGAAGTTTCACTTTGAATATACTTGTTCTTGGATTTGAGTGTTGAACAATCCGAACTGCTAGGACAAATACTATAGAAAAAATGAAGTGCATGGTTCTCTTCTGTTTAAATAAAGGAAAAATTCCAAAACTTACATTTTTGTATATGTCCATTATAAAAAAATATGACATTGGTATCAACGACATGTTGATTTTATCATTTCATTTCTCACTTCTTTGAGTACTCTGACAGAAAATGTGGTTGAACATCATATTGGGATTTGTCGTTGAATACATAAAAATATATCAAATGTAGAGTGTTTGTCTACTATTGAAGACATTACAGAATCTTCTGCACATGCAAAAAAACTTTGAATTATTGAATAGAAAAGATGGAGGTAGTCTCATTAGGCCGTTACAAACTGTCATAGGCAGGTTCTTTCAATTACCGGTGATTTTTTGCCAATTGAAACAAATTTTTTGGAAACCTTCATACACACTTCTGCAACATTGATTCAGGATGAAAAATCATTCAGCTCCATAAAAAATACATATTTGATAAACCTCCCTATGAGGTGAGTCACAAAATGAAAACAATGAAAAGCAATAACAAGAAATTATACACGAATTAGATTTTTTAATATTGCAATGTTTCAAACTGAGAAAATTGAAGGTGAACTGAAGAGAAAAACACATACAAAATTGATTTTATTTTCCCATCAACAGATTTTGAAAGAAAATTCCACCATTTTCGTTTGATTGAAATAAGTATGTAACAATACAAAATAAAATATGTTGAGGATTATTATAATCCTTCTTTCTCCAATCCTACCATTTCTACTCATCGAAAATAGAGTGAAGCAAATATGCTATAACATTTGACAATTTGAATTTTTGACTTTATATAATTATTTCTCTCAGAAAGCACGAAATAGAAGACCTAGGGTTTTTATTAGACATACACTCAATATTTTCATTTTCAATAAGTCAATTATATTTTTCTGTATACATAATTAAAGGAACACTAGATTAGAGCTATTACCGACGACTTCATACCAGATTCAGGAAGTCAAACATCCTAAGACCGTCTCTGGCGACACTTTACATGTCCCGCTCAATAATTGGAGTTACTGCGCAAAATCATAGGTTGGTGAATCTGCCGTATGCGAAACCACGTTCTTCTCAACTAATTGGCGGTCTAGTGTTTATCAAATTTCTATGACTCTGACGCACTGTTGCCGAGGACTATCAAAATTGTAAAGTCGTATAAATCATGATGATGATTAATACTTCTTTCGGGAATTAATTTTTCTTCAATTAATATCTGCATACAAATTTGGGTTGTCAAAGAGGTTATTTCAAAGCCAATGTTTCTATTATTGGTCTCAATGAGTCGGATGGATACCAATCGAAAGTTCAGTGAACCTTTCAATTTGATCAGCTGATACCGGCGATTCAATACTAACGTTTCCATTGGTTTCAATGCGTAGATTGAAGGATTCGATGAACCTTCTGAAGATCCTCAAGTATTTAAATCTTATACTTATAATCGCAACTGTGTTATTACTTTGATATTATTTTATGGTGAGTTGTGGCAAGTGCACCCCCAAAATTGATTAGTGACACTTCGAAACATCGTACTTGTTGAATTTGATAGGAAAACCAGTCAACAAATTTTTCGAGTAGTCATTGAAATGTTTAGCTTCAATGATGCGAATATCGAGGTAGTTTATCAAAATCTGAAATTTTTGTGATTTTTTCAATTTTATTGGGTTTGAAAACGCACATGCCCCATCATTTGGGGGCAAGTGCGTTCTCAGATGTGATAGAGGTGTGTGATCATATATTGAAATATTCCTGGGTAGGAGTATCTTATTGCAAATTTATTTTTTCCCCTCGATTTCACAGAGCTGTAATATCACCACCCATTCAGAAGTAATGAACTTTTCTCTCCGAAGAAACGAATTGGTCATATTATCAGAAAAACTTTATTTCATAGTAACAATAACGAATAGGTTCTAGAATGAACAATTGATTGGTTTATTGAATATTGAACATATTGAAAGAAATCTCGGAGCGTATTTCACCTCTGCGACAATCTTTGGTGGGGTAGAAGTGAAACTATATCACTTTCCAAAACTACCGACGAATCTTCACCTGTAGGGAATGTGAATATGGACTTTTCCTTGAGAAAGGTATTTTTCCTTGTATATTTCATAATAATAACTGAAGAAAAACTGGATTCGTCTAAATTCGAAATCTGACTCGGTTTATCTTTCAATCCTGAATCATTCCAGTTTTTTTTCAGTAGCATGAAGTATTCTTGTATAATGAAGGGCTCTACGGATTTCTTCCAAGCCACCTCTACACTTTGAGGCTTCTTTATGGAAAGCCTATGTCTCTTTCTGAAATTGATATTTTATTTCCAACACAAATCTCTCAACTAGATCCAGTACTTCTGTACGAGACAGGCCAAAACCCCACTTCTCCATACAGCAGAGGCCATCTGCTAATTGCTTTTCCAGTTCTATTGGAATGTCGGGTTTTCTACCAAAACTTGAACTTTTGTCCCCCCTTATTCCTTTGACATGGTCCTTCAGTGTAGTCACTGGGATATCATGAAGTTCACTGGGATATCATGAAGTTCAATGTTAATACTCCTGCTTTTATATCATTTACAGCTCGTTGTAGAGTCTCTTGTTTGTATTTTTTCGCGCTATCACTCTTTCTCTTATAATTTCGAAATCTTCCGATAATATATAACATTTGTAAGTATTTTTATTCTCTCACCAAATTTCTTACGAAATAAGGGGGCAGGTGTGCCTTCAGAATGCACTTGCCCCAGTCTTAGGGAACGCACTTGCCCCCCGAGGCTTTATTTGTGGGGTCAAGAGCGACCCCCACGATAACAAAAAATTTAAGAGAAATCTCAAAATACCAAAATTCGGTGATGGTTTGATTATATAAAAGAGGAACATTAAACATGCAAACTTCTAAAGAACGCAAAAATAAACAACGAAGGAATTAAATGAAAATATACACGTACTCGTCTTACTAGCGGAATAACACTGCTTGTCTGAACACGACTAACGTACGCAACAGAGGCAATCATACGCCATATTTTCTCTCGCGCACTGTTACCATGAGTTGTACCACCGTATAAATTCCGGAAAAATCCGAAAATTATTGTATGTGAAGTTTTCGCAAGCCAAGGACGCTCTTGCCCCAAAGTCGCACTTACCCCAACTTACTTATCATGCACACAATTGAAGTACTGAAACATTCAATACACTACATTCTAATCACAATAGTAATTTGAGTTTTTTTGATAGATAATTTCGAAAAAAAATATTCATTTGATTTTCTACTTTTCAAATTTGATATTTTTCAGGTTTTGGGTAATCTAGAGCCAATGTGTCCTTTTGAAATAAAACGTATTTTTTCCATAATTCCAAATTCTTTATTCGGCTTCAATATTCCTTTTCAATTCGATGGGTTCTAGCCTATAGAAAACCGTTCGTTAGAAAGTAAATTGTCTACTATTTCTTATTTTGGGTTCTCCGGCATTATCTGGATAGGCAAATTTCTTGAGAACAGGCCTTCAAAGATTCAGTTCTTCCAGACACTGGTTCGAATTGCAAACTATTTATTTTGTGCTCAATTGTGAAGACATTTCACAATTCCCTCCTCTGTACTGATGTGGGTGATAACAAGTTATAGTGCAGATATATGTTCGTTGAAAGTAGGAACATAATGAATGCAAATTCTCAGAAACATTATTTTTTTTGGTGGAAACTTTGAACATGTTTCCTACTTTCTTCAATCTTGTCAGATTTCACTTTCAAAAAATATTTTGTCATAGATATTTCATATATTTAAGAGTGTCTTTACCTTCAATCAATTTCATACTTTTTTCCACTGTTTATCCTTTTTTTTCAGTGTTAATGATGGGAGATATTCTTTCAATACCTTTTCCAAAATACACCTATCACTAGTTGTTATTTACTTCAACTCCTTCCAATTTCCAAACGATTCAGAGTGTATGAAGGGCCAATGTTTTCGTATCTGTACTTATTTTTTATGTATTACTATATCACCATTCTAAAACCAATTCGGTGGATTCAAAAATGTTTTCACAACAGCATTCTGAAACCAATCTAACATTATGTGACTGTATTACTGTATAAAAAGGTATATTGTAACTATTCGTCCTTAATGTAACAGAAGTGGTCAGTGTGAAAGCAGCCACGACAGTGCCGGTTTAAGGCTTCATTGGGCCCTAGGCGGCCGTCAGGATTTTGCTCCCCCCCACTTGACCCAATATTGGGAAGAGAAAAAAAACGTCTGTATATGGGTACGAATTCCGGGGCCCCCCTAAGCCACGGGCCATAGGCGGCTGCCTAGTCCACCTAATGATTAAGTCGGCACTGAGCTACGAGTTTCAGCCATGAATTTCTTGCAGTGATATATCGCTTATTGGACCGTCAGTGGTCCGGAAAATACGTTAAAATGTCATGCCCAGCCATGAATTTACTACACTATACGAGTATTATGAAGGTTCGCACAAATGAGTTTGTTTTGACAAATGCATACGGTAATATTTTGCATAAATCTTCTAAATCTGTCGGGCAGGATTTTTGCCCCCACCAGCAAAAATAATAATTTTCAAAAAAGTTCATAAATGTCCGACAAAGTTTTCGTGGATGGGTGTATTTTTGCATAAATATGAGGATTTTTTTGCATAGATGTATACTATAGAAGGTGCCCTAGAAGACCCATGTGTCAAAATATTTTGTCGGGCAGGTTTACCCCCACCATCAATAATAATAATTTTCAAAATAGATTAATAAGTTCATAAAAGCTTTCGTAGGTGGGGATTTTGTTTCACTGGCCTATTCGTCAAAACATTTTGTCGGGCAGGATTTTAACCCCCACCACCATCACTATTAATTTACAAAAAAGGGTATAACTTCGTCAAAGTTTTCGTGGATGGGTATTTTTGCAGAAGTCGGTGAAACCAAAGGTGATCTATAATATGTAGTTGTCAAAATATCTTGTCTGGCAAGATTTTTACCCCCACCACCAATAAGAATTATTTTCAAAATAGTTCATATTATATCCGACAAAGTTTTCGTTGATAGGGGGTTTTTTGCATGAATATGGTGATTTTTTTGCATTACTCTATACTACAGAAGGTGCTCTAGAAGATATATGTGTCAAAATATTTTGTCGGGCAGGATTTTACCCCCACAGTCAATAATTATAATTTTCAGAATAAATTCATACGATCGTCGAAGTTTTCGTATGAAGAGATCTTTTTGCATAAATATATGCTACCAAAGGTGCTCCACTGGGCCTTTTTGTCAAAATATTTTGTCAAGCAATATATTTAACCCCATTACGCATCTGGCTCTAAAATACGGCAGAAATTGGCACCAGACAGACGGAGTCACAAATATCTACCCAGTAAGTATCTTGAGTGGATTACAAGAAGTTGTATCCTTGTTTGTCCCTTTTGTTTATCCAAATGAAGTATCACCTATCATAGTTTTGCTATACATAAATAACAATGGTTTCACGAATCATTGGGTCCAATGAGGTTTTCTGATAAATTTTTATTACCACATGTGCAATGATTATTCAGTCCAAGAGGGTTAAAATTTGCGTTCTGTTATGTATTCGCAGTTTTTTTTTTTCTGGGCTTTATTGTCAGTTTGCTAAGAGACGTGCATGTGTGTGCATTGAAGTGAAATTTCATAAATTAGATTAGTGGAATACAATACAATGGAATTCAATATTTCTTTTTTGTCAGGTAAGTGCCAGAATAATAACAGAATAAACTTTATTTCTAACTGGCACTTAACCGCTCATATTTTTTTCTTACACAATAAAAAAGTACCTTATTTCAAGTAACGTGTAGTGTCATTTCATTCATTTTCTTTGATTTTCTATTGAAATATCAAATAATCCAAATAATATTTAGAACAGTATTTCGGTTCGTTCTTCTTTGATTTAGTTCAGATACTCAAAGAATTGATTTGCCTAATCACTTATTTTCAATTTCAACATTTTTCATTCAACAGAAGCATAACTTAATTCTGGTTATCAGTATCATAGATAATCTGATTCAAAGAGATATGGAAGTAAACATGATACTAGATATTATTAAAACGAAATCAGAACACTATTTTGAATTCCATTCGGAACTCCTTGTTGGTACTATTTGAATAGATCAGAATAATACATGAAAATGTATAATGTCTTTTGAGTGCCTACTGACCAGCTCAGAAATTCCTGAAGTTGATCTTCCAATTATGCAGATTTACTTGGGAATACACATTCTAGTTTTAATAAAAGCCTGATGTACTTTTTCTCCTTCACTAAATATGATTAACAAAAGTTGCACTGAATTTTTCCATTTTGTGTTAATAGTTTTCACAGTTTTTCATAAAATAAGCTGGAAATATGCACACTACTTCAAGCAGTCAAGGCGGTACATCAACTTAGGTTAAATAACTGAGGGTTTAGCTATTACTTTCTTAATAACTAAAAGCTATAAGTGATATTTTCTAACATGTGATAAAATTAATTTTATTATGGTTGTGACATAAGCCGAGAGTGTATCAAGGGAGAGAAGTTACTATGACAACAAACAACAAAACGGCGACTATTTCAAAAAGTGACCATAACATTACACAGCTAGCTTAATGAAAATGCAAATTTTCACTTTCAGACTTTTCTTCTCAATTTATATATGGTCTTTTCACAATATCAATGTCCAGCGTGGCTATAGACAGGAAAGTAGTTGTTTTCTGTTAGATATCCCATTGGTACAATATTGTGAGCATATTGGCGAAATATTTGCAATGCAATATTGGCCAGAAAAAAAATGTTAACATTCGGCGAAATTAGGTTTTCTAGTAGATTTTTTAATGAAAAAAAAAATCCAATCGGATGAAAAATATATAGGTTTCTCGGAAAGGCTTACACTTGAAATGGGTCACACTGTATGTAAGCCCGATTCTTTTGGGGGTGGTATATTTTGCTCATTTTCTTTATGAAACGGACTTTTGATATATCTGAGTTGACGAGTTGATAATTAGACCAAGCTATAGAGGTTTTTTCCCACACAAAATAAAAGACGCAAATGGCCTATACTAATTTTTTAAAGATAGTTCCTTGATGAAAAGCCCAGTTTTCGCCCCAGCAAAATCGCTTTATAGTGAAAAAAATTACATTTTTAGTTTTTTGGAAATATTTTGAAGATTATTCAAGGAATCGTTTTACAGTTAATGGAACTTTTGTAGATTCATAAAACCTATAGAATGGATTTTCATACGAATGTATCGGTGCATTTTCCACTGAGAAAATCCGGGAAAATCTCGGAAAAGAGACTATTTTTCTAAAATTTATGATTTTTTTAAATCTGAAAATGGACAAACAATATTGCAGAAACTGATAGATAGTAATATGTGGTTCAACTGTACGCAATATTTTGGATTGACGTGGCCGTTACTTGATGGAAATTCATAGTATATGACACTAAGGTAAACACTATTGAATTTCCACAGATTTAAGGTCAATTCACACATACGGTACTGGGCACCCACTGTGCACCGACTGTGTCGATTTGAACTAAATCTATCAGCTGAAGTTTCCATTGAAAATGTATTGAATTGCACTGTTTAATTCACACATGTAGGTCTAGGCATAGACTGTGCTCTGACTGTGTTGCTTCCGACCGCTCTGAAAGCGATTTCTGTTCGACACGGTAGGAGCACGGTACGTGCATAACCGCTCTAGTGAGAACTATTGGAAGGCGACCAGAGGGCGACCGTCATGTTTCGGCCAGCGCTCGTTCATTTTCGGGTGTCGTCTCCGATTTTGCCGCTGGTATTCCTCATCGCGCCATCGCGGTTAGTGTAAATTCATCGCTGTTATGAGTAGGCCAAAAAATGCCTGTTAATGAAGAATTTTTAATAATTTATGTGCAAGAACATGAATGTTTATACGATTTGCAAAATAAAGATTATGATAATAATCTAGTTAAAGATAATATATGGAAAGACATCGCGAATAAATTGAATTCAACATCCGAAGAATGTAAAAATAAATGGGCTTTGCTGCGCTCTTACTACAGAAGAGCTCTGAACCGGCGTAAAACAGTGAGTGGTCAAGCTGCAAAAAACATGAAAAAATGGAGGTTTGAAGACCAGATGGAATTTCTTAGAAGGCACATGCAAGAGCGACAGTAAGTATCTAAATTTTACGTAACATTTAAAAGTTGCAAAGTTTTCTTGTCGTTGAAACAATCGGAAATTGGTACATGGCGTGTCACATTAAAAAGCATTAAATTAACGTTATTTACATTATAATTTATAAGTTTTTCTTTGTTAACGTATTGTGCTATGCAAACACACATTTTGCATCAGGGACTGATTTAAATAAAATTTAGTATTTAGAATTTAAACATAAGTAAAAATCTTTTTGTTACAGAACCTGTTCTAATTTGGATGCGTCAGAGGAAACTGAAGCAGATGATGAAGTTGATGACAATCAGGATACCCCACAACCTTCTCCATCTCCCGCTTTAGTGGTTCCAACAATATCTTCGACAAAGCGAAAGGCAAATGAGGATAATCTACAACCATCTTCTCCCGCTTCAGTGGCCTCAACAGTATCTTCGAGAAAGCGAAAGGCAAATGAGGATAATCTACAACCATCTTCTCCCGCTTCAGTGGCCTCAACAGTATCTTCGAGAAAGCGAAAGGCAAGTGCTTCCTCCACTCAGCCCGCTTTGGCTGATGCTTTGACAAATTTTATCCAAGCTAGAACACAATCCGCCGATTCTAATGATCACGTCACAATACCTTCACCAAAAAGAAAGCTAATGACTTTCTTTGAAGACATAGCCGAAAGTATTCTAAAGTTCCCGGAGATACATCAGGCGGAAATAAAACGAGATATATTTAACCTCGTCAACAGCAAAGAAATCGATCTGCTTAGAAAAAAGCAATATGTCCTACCATTGTTTTCTCCGAACTCCACAGATGAGCGACAGCAATGGGTTCAAAATGTTCCTCCTTCAAATGCTGGCTATACAGATTCCCAACACCATTCTCAGCCAGTGCCGGGGTCTTCTAATCAAATTGAAGATGGGTATTCTTCAAACTTCACAGATGGAAGACGTCAATGGGTACAAAATCTTCCTTCTCTAGATACCGGCTACACAGAGTCCCAACACCATCCTCCGTCACTACCGAGGTCCTCCAGCCAAACTGAAGATAGATATTACAAAATGTAAAAAATGTTTCTTTTTTCTTCTATTTTTTAATCTGTTTAACATGAGTTCCATTTACGTTATGAAACCAAAATATTTTAAGTTTTTTATTATGTTTGTAGAGTTGACGTACTTAGCTTTCTAAGAATAAAACAGTTTTCTAATAAATATGTAATATTTATTAACCCAATATGCAATATTTCGATATGAACTACAAATAATATATAAAAAATATAAATAATACAAAATTACTCTGTATTTTGGTAGGGTATACCTCTTCTTACTACCTCCAACTGCCATGGTACCGCGCCTGTAGTGTTTAAATAATTACAGAATGTATTTCTTACGCCTATAGCCACTTCACTTGAATTTCCACCCAACCGACGGAGTCCCCTTAGTGGAAGTTGCTGTGAAGTAGAGCTTTGCTCTTCATATACAGGCAGGGCCGATGTATTCTCAGATCTGTCATTTCGTAAGTAATTATGTAAGACACATGCGGCCAAAATAATTTTATCAGCGTTTTCAGGATTCACTTGAAGTCTACCATACAAGATTCTGAATTTTTGAATCAGGATGCCAAATGCATTTTCAACCACACGCCGAGCCCTTGACAGTCTATAGTTAAATATTTTCTGGTTTTCATTATCTCGTGCTGTGCTTCCTGGATAAGGTCTTAATAGATTTTCTTTTAAAGGAAATGCTTCATCTCCTAATATCACGAATGGCACAATATCATCTGAATTAGGTAATGGTCTTGGTCCCGGAACATGAAGATTATTTTTTTCCAATGCTTTTCCTAGATTTGATTTTGAAAATATACCTCCATCACTCGATTTGCCATAACCTCCAACATCAACAACAATGAATTTATAATTAGCGTCTACAAGTGCCATGAGAACAACAGAGAATGTCTTTTTGTAGTTGTAGAATAGAGATCCGCTATTTTTGGGAGCCTGGATTTGAACGTGCTTACCGTCAACTGCACCAATGCAGTTGGGAAACTGCCACATTGTCCAGAAATCATCAGCTATTTTTTTCCATCCATCTTCTGTTGGCTCGGGCATTTCCTTTCTTGACAGAACTCTCCATATTGCATCACAGGTGGAAACTACAATTGATTGTACTGTTGAAGGGGCAATTCTATAGCTCATTCCTAGACGGTACTGGGAAGTACCTGATGCTAAGTAACTGAAAATATATTGATTGTTTAAATAATTGTTATGTGTATTAATAATGAACAACATACCTCAAAGTTAATGCTAATCTTTCTTCTGCGGATATAGATCTTCTCCACTTTGTGTTCTGTTTTTGTATGTCTGGTTTTACAAGTTTCAGCAGATTGTCAAATTTCAAGAAAGTCATCCGAAAGTATCGGACAAATTGTTCTGGATCATCTTTGAGTCGCGCAAATGCTGTGTGAAATTCTCCTTCTTCCTCCCTAGCTCTCCATAAACGGTTAATCCAAATCTTCCTCTTTCTTTTTTTCACCTCTTCCGTTAATACTAGATACGCTCCGCATGCTATAACCACGTCCTCCTCTCTTGGATCCATGATACAAACTAACCAACGGTGGCGCAACATGATTGGTGTGAATATGCACAACACAACACAGTCGGTGCACGGTTACGACACAGTCGGCGCACAGTACCACATGTGTGAATTGGCCTTTATTGTCTACGCGAATGTACGCAATATGTTTTCTGTCCGATGTAAAGTTTTTGCACAATCGCGTTATAAACAATTCAAGGGCACACCTAGCAAGATGCGCCGATTTAAGGGAAATCGTCGTATTCAAACTCTGTAAACGGCACCTGGGAGTAGAAATCAATATCTAAAATTTTAGATTTATACCTGAGAGGTGGGAAATGTAACGAAAATATCACTGAAAGTTGATCAAAACGCTTCAAAGTGTTGGGGCGAAAACCGGAGTTTTTATTTACCAACCATTCTATAAAAAGTAGGTAGGCCGTTTGCGTCTTTTATTTTGTGTGAAAAGAGCCTCTTACTTTTATCTATAGCTTGGCCGAAATGGTATCAAATGTGTTGAATAATCAGGTGATACTGAATTCCCTTGAATTTTCTTCGCCAACGTTTCAGTTGGTCTCAATGAGTCGAATTGATACCAACCAGAAGTTCAATGAACCTTTTGATGTGACTGGCTGATACTGAAATATTCAAAACGTACTCATTGGTCTCAATATGTGGATTGGATACCAATTGATGAACCTTGTGGAGTGACTAGTTCACAACATTTGTTACCTACTGTTGTACAATTATTTCAATATAATGATAAAAATGATAATTTTCATTATGACATATCGGTTAAATTACCAGAAAAAAAGCAAAAGATATATACAGACCTAAATACATTTATTGACCGAAATGACAGAGTTTAGTAGCTCAAAATGTAGAACAACTTCTGTTATAATTCTGGATCACCTAACCTAATCCATTGTATCACTTGGTTCCACTATACATCCAGTGGGGTCAACCGTAATAAATTCATATAATGATATTTAACTCGACAATATGAAACCGAGAAGAACTCGGAAAGGAAGAAAATAATTAAAAAAAGAAGTTTCAGGATAATCAATAAAAATATTCTCTCAAAAACGCTCGTAGACTGTACCAAAAAGCATAGCATATCGTGTGCGGGCAAAGGATGGCTATTATTATTATTTGCCTAAATACTTCGGAACGACTTACCGGAACAACGTTCTAGACTGCTCGAGTACTCGGCTACCCATCCGAGAGTAATTAGCAGTTACAAACAACCATTTAGTAACAGTATGTATGGTCGCACTCTGTATCTACCCAATTACTTATTTAGTGTTTCCATTTGTAATGAGTAGAAAAATTCAGCTCATTACAAGAAATTTTTTTTTTTGAGATTCTAAATTACTTTAGCAATGTTGTTTTGGTTTTTACGTCGAACATTTAAAAAACAGATTTTGGGTACGGACAGTTTGCTCTCAATGTGCACGTTATGCACTCAAATTGTCGACTATAGGAAATAATCATCTGCTATAATTCAACCCACGGTGTAAGTGTGGAGTTGTGGACCCAATGAGTCGATTATACAGTGCGGCTTTTTTAGTCCCCCCCTGTTAACTTTTGAACGGCTTGATGTAAAAACATGAAACAAAAACCATTCTGAATGATATCACCGATACTACATTCTAAAATTAAAGACATTGCGATTGTACGATATGTGGCGCAGGGGGCACATCAATTTTAAAATTCCGAATGGCATTGGGAGTCAAATTTCACATCGTTGAAAAGAGAAATTAATTCTCTTCTCAGCCATATAATTTTTTTAATTTTCGTTGATACATATTTTCACAATTTCGATCTTTTTGCATTTTGAAATTTTCATGTCGATGTGCCCCAGCGCCATCTGTCGAGTAATTGCAATGTATCTTTTCAATATTTCGAGTGAATACGATAAAATAAATCTGAACAGAATCCAGAAAAATTAAGATGGTTGAGAGGAGAAATAAATTATTTTTTCAACGATGTGTCACTTGATTCCCCATGCCGTTTAATTTTTTTAAATGATGTCCCATCCCCGTCTCCCTTTTCAGGTAATCACTTTTTTATTCATTTCAAAAAGTAGTGTTGGTGATACCAATCAAAATGGTTTTCGATTCATATCTGTAAGTCGAACCGTTCAGAAGTAAACAAGGGGGTGGGGGGATAAAAAAAGCCTCACTGTACATCCAAACATGGTCCCAGTAAACATATTGGAAACGGGTACGTGACAGTTTACTCTACTTTGCTCTCAATGTGCACGTTATGCACTCAAATTGTCGACTATAGGAAAAAATGATCTCTTATAATTTAACCCACGGTGTAAGTGTGACGGTTGTGGACCCAATGAGTCTATATCATATATCCAAGCATGGCTTCAAAGACCATGTTGAATGCGAGTAGTCATATAGTTGTACCTCATTCTGAAATACGAACGAAACGGTTGTTTGTAATTGAAACAAAAATTAAAAACATTGAGTTTGTTAGATTTCTTTGGATCAGATCTATAGGTACTGAGATGTGGGTAGATAAATAACAACACAAGCTTAATTTTTCAGGTGACTCCCAGTACCACATCTTCCATGTTCAAAATGAAAAATACAAAATTGAGATACGAAATCAAGAAAAATCTAAACACACTGTAATAAGTGCTCCATATGTCTCCGTCATCAAAATTAGTTTTCTCCTTCTTGTAGCATTGCCGCTGCTATACTTCTGAAAGCATTTACTATCCGTTCCTATATATTTGAATGATTATGATGTATCTTCAATGTATCTTTATAGTAAACATCCACCCTCTCATATAGTATCATCAAAAATATTGTTGATGGTAGAAAAAAATAACGTTAACAGTTAGAAAATTTATGGAAACACTCCGTTTTGTCCAATACTAACTGCACCTCTCTCTGGCTGTATTGGTATTTTTTTTATTTGTCTATTTTTGTATATCATTCGTAACGAAACAATTTCAAATTGTCTCTTCACCTACCGTGATACTAATTGCCAGTTTCAATAATAATCAAATATAATGGCTATGAGGAATTATAGTAGGCGCCATCTAGTTGTGGGAAGATTCATTATTTCTGGTCCGAATGTTTAGTTCGGCAACGAACCACGAAGACACGCCCACCGACCAATCAGAATCGACATGTGGACTCAATGTGTACGGAACATGACTATTCCTCAGCGGTGTCATTGGGGCCATGGCCCGAATGTGTCGACTTTGGCCCTAATGGACCGAGTACTTTAGCAGTACATATATATATATATATATGTATATATATATATATATATATATATATATATATATATATATATTGTTATGATATGAAGTATATGCTTTGATGTTTTAATTTACAAGAAATTTGGTATTTTAGTGTTATAAACCATGTCACTTTGATCTAAATTCTCATCAAGGAGTCAGTTTTGGTTCGTTCTTTGTTCGACAAGAATATACACCACCTATTTTTAAGTAATCTGCATGAAAAGAATAACCAAATTAAAACAAGTCATTCAAATTGATATCAGGATCTTGAAAACGAAATTAAATTTAAAATAATAATCTGATTAAAAGAAAACTTTTAACAGTAATGTCAAAATAAATATGATTGATACAGGTAGCAAAGGCAGATAGTAGGGCTTAGTAGTGTTGGAGAGCAGTTGTGGACAGAAAGGTATCTAAAACAAGAAAAAAAAATAGAAAATAAGAAAGTAATTATAGGTTACCTATGTAAATAGTAGAATTAGTTATTAAAATTTGAGTTTACCATAAAACAATCAAATCCTCAGTTAAATAAAGTGTCTAGTGTGGTTTGAGAAGAAATGAGAGGCTGGTTGCTAGGAATTGGTTGTTGACGATAGAAGCTAAAGTTTGGGAGAGGATTTTTGAAAGCTGAAAGAAAAATTAAATAAAATACAAATATTACAACAGAAATAGAGCAAGAAGAATAGTCAAAGCAGCAAATAATTAGCAGAAAGGAAAACCAATACCAAAATCAACAGAATAAACTACCCGGAAGGCACAATCAGAACTCACCTTCAAATTGAAAATTTCAAGAGGAAAGACCAAATTAGCGCAGAAAACAGCGGAGACAATCAAGGTACACCTTTTTGAACTTTCCTCTGTGATGTATAAACAGTAATCGAAGTTAAAATTTCATAAAAACAAACTTTCTGAAAATAAAAACATAACCCAAGTTAGATAGACAATCAATCAATCATAGAACATTGAAATTTCTCAGGACCATGGACCATTAAAGTAAATCGTACTAAATGACAGTAAATTTTAGTAATAGATTAAAAAGTTCATGAGAACAATATCTAGAATAAGATAGTTTTCGGTTAGGATAGGTAGTTTTAGATATTTGAGCAAATATTTCTTGTTTTGATATCAACCAGTTCAATAAAATAAAAATTCATTTATTTGACATTTATTACAAATTCATAATTTTACACATCAAGAATACCAACTGTCTTCAATAATAAATATCACATATTGGCCAGCCTGCGTGCAATTTGGTGCAAGAGTACCAATTGCCAGTGTCATTTATTTTGACATTCAGTGTGTACAATTTACATTTTATTGCAATCATACCAACTGCAAGATCAGAAGAAAAAGCCCAAACTGAACCCTCCTTGAGATAAAAGAGGATCATCTCTACAGTGGCGCACCGACTGAGCATCAAACTGAAAGGTAATAAGGTACAATTACAATTATTATTCTCAATCACAATTTCATTAAATCACTTAAATTATATAAAACAATATCATATATAAAAATATAAAACAATATAACAATATATCAAAAAAATATAACAATTGTCGCCTAGCAACGTGGGGCAAAATTTTTTCCATCTTTGAATAAATTATAATAATTTTTCTTTCAAAACAGTGTGAGTTGAAAAGGGAAAATTAAGAAAGTAAATCAGGGAAAAAAGAGTGAAAAAGGTGTATGACAGAGAAGAGTGCAAATAGTTTGAAAGTTATACATTTGAGAAAAAGTTTAGTCTTAGTGAAAGTAGAGAAAATGGATTTGCGAGATGGAAAAAGAATAGGTGAGAATGATGGAGAAGATGATGTAAGACAGAGTGGAGATCAAGGAGAAAGTAGTGGTATGCAAAGAGAAGGACAGATGGAAAGTGGAATGGATGAGAAGTTTAGAATGTTGATGGAATTTATTGGAAGTAATATAAAGGGTATTACACAAAATATGGAAAAAATGGAAGAAAGGATGGACCAGAGTATGAAGGAGAAAATGGAAGCAATGGAAGATGGTATTAGGGGAGTGAAAGTGGACATAGTGAAAATGGAAGAGAAAACTAGAGAGAGAATGGAAAAGATGGAAGGAAGTATCAGGAGAGAGTTAGCTGAAAATAAAAAAGGGCTAATGAAAACATGCAAAGCAATAGAGGAAAAATTGCAAATTCAAAATTTAGAATTTTATAAAGAAATTAGGGGAGAAATAGAACAATTTAACACTAAAGTACAGGTAAATGATACACTGGGAAAAGAAACTAGAGTTAATTTAGAAGCGTTGAAAGAAAATACTATACATGAAGCAGGGAAAACAAATAAAAAAGTAGAAGAATATAAGAAAATATCAGACAATAAAATCAGTAGTGTGGAAAATGAGTTAATTGTAATAAAAGAACAGACAAATAGCAATGAAAATAAAATTAAAGAAATGGAACAGAGTAGGAATGAAATTTTGCAAACCAGGGCTATACTTAGTGTACAAAATATTCAGGTAGGAAGTAAATTTGAAGGTAATATAAAAAAAATGCATCCAATCATATTTATCAAGTCTTTGAAGAACAAAACAAAACATATCAAGGACATACAATAAGGGAATATTTGATTATCCAACCTTCAATATGGTTCAATAGCCAAGAAAGGAATCTCAATAGTTTTGATGATTTCGAAAAATTATTTTTAAAACAATATTGGGGAAATAATGCACAATTATTATGTAGGGACAAACTTCAATTTGGAAAATTTGATGAACAAAGGAGTGGCAATTATAATAATTATGCAATTCAATTGTATGCAATGTCACAATATTTAAATCCTCAAATGAACGAAGAAGAAATAGTTTTAAATATAAGCAGGCATTATAAACAGGAGATTTTTGAAGCTATATCGATGCATGAAATCAAATCAATGGATAGGTTGAGTGAATATCTGTTAAGAATAGAAAGAACAATGGCATATAGAAACTGGGAGAATAGAAATAATCATTATCAAAATTCAAGTAACAATAATAATAATAATAATAATAATAGAGTAAATTTTAGAGCACAGGGAAATCAGAATAGAACATATTCTCAAAATTATACAAACTATTCGGATAATAACTTTAATAATATTAGAGATAGAAATTTTAATAGATACGAGAACAACAGTGGCTATAACCGTAACAATTATACAAGATATAATAATAATAGATATCAACAAGGAACTAACCATCAAGATAGAACAAGGTATGATTACAGGGATCAAAATAAAAATAATGAAAATAATAGAAATGATAGATTTGCAAACCAAAATAGGCAAGGAAATAATCAAATACAAGATAACAGGGATAGACCAGGACAATATATAGGAAAAGGGAAAACAATGAAAGATACAGGCAAGTACATTTTCAAAGGAGGTCTATAAGTGGAGATAGAGCTATAGAAAGGCCTGAAGAACAACAAAATTTTCATTGAGCAAACCATACAAAAATAACGAAATTAGTTACGAACATCCAATAGAATTCATAACACTTGATGAAAATGGAGAAAATGAGCAAATGATGGGTTTAATAATATTAAAAGGGAAAATTGGGGATACATTTTTTAACATATTAGTAGATACTGGTTCAGAGGCAACGTTAATAAAGGAAAGTAGTTTAGTAGATATTGTAGGAATTGAAAATAAAATTGTAAATATGCCTAAAACAAATTTAATTGGGATAAATGGAAAAAAATTATCTGAAACAAATAAATTTGTAAATTTGAATTTAAATATCAAAGAAAAAAATATTGAGGTACAATTATTATTGGTGAAAGAAATGGAATTTGATATAATTTTGGGTACAGACCAGCTAGAAAAGAAAAATGCCAAGATTAACTATGAAAGTAAAGAAATTGAGTTAGATGGAAGTTGGTTTAAATTTGAAGATTTGACACAGGATGAAAAGTTAATGGAAAAGGATATTTTATGCATAAAAAGTATGAATGTGATGAATGAACATGAATTAAATAATATAAATTATTATAAATGTGATAAAATGGAGGAAGATTATGTAAAAGAATTATTAAAAAAATATAATGGGTTAATTAAGAATGAATCAAGAATAGCAAGTGAATATGTGCATAAAATAAAAGTGAGGGAAGTTGAAAAGTACAAATCAAAAAATTATCCAATACCATATAAATTTAAAGATCAAATTAAGGGGGAGATAGATAAAATGATAGAACAAGGCATTATAGAAAGAAGTACAACAAATTATATTAATCCAATAGTAATAGTACAGAAGAAAAGTGGGGATTTGAGATTATGCTTAGATGCAAGGGAGTTAAACAAAATAACAGTACCTCAATATGAAGCACCTATGAATATAGAGGCAATTTTTGGGAGAATTACTAATGCTAATATTTTTACAAAAATAGATTTGAAAATAGTTTTTGGCTCATACCATTAGACGAAAGTGTAAGGAATTATACTGGATTTTGCATTGAAGGGGTTGTATATAGATTTCGTGTAGTCCCGTATGGTTTGCAATCAGCTTGTTCAGCTTTAGAGAGGGCATTACATAATATATTGGACAAATACGAAAATTTTGTTTTGCATTATATTGACGATATTTTAATTTATTCTAAAAACAAAACTGAGCATAGGGAACATTTAGATAAAGTTTTGAATTTATTAAATGAGGCAGGTTTGAAAATTAATTTGGAGAAATGTGAGTTTTCTCAAAAACAGGTAAAATATTTGGGATACATGTTGAATGAAGAAGGGTTTGAAATGGATCCTGAAAGGATTAGAACTATTCAACAGTATAATAGGCCATATAATTTAAAAACATTGAGAGGATTCTTAGGAATTTTGAACTATTTCAAAAGGCTAATTCCGGATTTGAGTAAGAAAGAAGTACCTTTATTAAGACTGCTCAAGAAAAATGTAAAGTGGAAATGGGAAAAAGAGCAAGAAGATGCATTCAACGAATTGAAAGAAATATTTATACAAAATTTAAAAATTTACCATCCAGATTATAATCTACCATTTATTTTGAGAACCGATTCTTCAATAGAAAGATTTGCAGGTATCTTGATACAGATTCAAGAAGGCAGAGAAGTACCTATATCATTTATATCTAGGATAACTAAAAAACACGAGAGGAACTATATCGTGAGTGAGTTAGAAACAGATCATGAGGCATTAATGTCCATTGTTAATTCTAAGTATGCTAGTAATAGGATACATAGATGGTCACTACTCTTACAAGAATATAAATTTGAAATTAAGTACATTCCTGGTAAACAAAATACAATTCCAGACACACTTACAAGAATGGGGACAAATAAAAATAACAATACTAGACAAATAAAAATTGGGGTGAATGTTTTTCGTGACAGAACTGGCTTATTTTCAAGGGAAAGTATAGTGGAAAATCAAAGAAAATTGATGCATAAAGAAAAAAGGGGAACAATTGAACAAGAGGGAATCATAATTAAAGTCATAGATGGAAGAGAATTGTATGTAGTGAATAGGGAACTGACAGAACAAATAATCTGGCACATACAACAAAAATATTTGCATATTGGCATAAGAAAAACATGGTTAATATTTCGGGAAAATTATATAAGCTACAAAGACTAAGAGATAACCAAAGAGTTAATTAATAAATGTGAAATATGTCAATTGGGAAAAAGCAAAAACACCACCAATAGAAATGAACCTAAAAGTATCATTGCAAATAAACCTCTACAAATAGTTTTAATAGACTTTATTAGTAACCTAATAACTAGTTACCAAGGTAATAAAAACATACTTGTAATGGTTGATCAATTTTCAAAATATGTACAGTTATATCCTACTAAAAGAACCAATTATAAAACAGTAAAGTCAATAATAACTGAATTTATAATTGAAGTAGGAAAACCAGAACAAATAATATTATACAATGCTACATATTTTAATAATCAAAGAATGAAAAACTTTTGTCAAAAGTCTAACATAAAACTAAACTTCACTAGTATTCGACATCCAAATGCTAACCCAGCAGAAAGATACATAAGGGAGGTAATGAAATATATAAGAATAGTATGCTATACAAATCATAAAGTATGGGAAGAAAAACTCCAAATGATTGAAAACTTTATAAAGGAAATTCCTAGCACGATAACAGAGGAAAGTCCTATGTACATAATGACAGGAAAATTACCAGAGAGAGAATGGATGATGATGGATAAAAATTTGAGTGAGTCGATGGAAAGAGTGAATGCAAGGATCAGAAGGAATGCTGAAAAATATGTAAATAGAGAAAACAAAAAGAGGAGAAAAAGAACTAGATTTAAGAAAGGAGACTTAGTTATTATTAAGAATTTAAGAGTGCCTGATAGGAAACTAGATGTGTGCTCTAAACTACAATTACCATTTGAGGTTGAAAACGAAGAGCCAGTAAATAGATTAGTATATCCTGGAGATAAAAGATTAAGGGGAGTTTTTAACATTGACAGTGTATTTAAATTCAAAATTTGAAAGAACAAAAGTTCAAGAACAGAAGAAAATACTATTATTAAAAATGAAAATTGGAAAATGCATATTAAAATTTTACTAATGAGGTAGAAAATTTGAATAGACATTTTGGGGAATTGTTATGATATGAAGTATATGCTTTGATGTTTTAATTTACAAGAAATTTGGTATTTTAGTGTTATAAACCATGTCACTTTGATCTAAATTCTCATCAAGAAGGAGTCAGTTTTGGTTCGTTCTTTGTTCGACAAGAATATACACCACCTATTTTTAAGTAATCTGCATGAAAAGAATAACCAAATTAGAACAAGTCATTCAAATTGATATCAGGATCTTGAAAACGAAATTAAATTTAAAATAATAATCTGATTAAAACAAAACTTAAAAAAAAACACTGAACAGTAATGTCAAAATAAATATGATTGATACAAGTAGCAAAGGCAGATAGTAGGGCTTAGTAGTGTTGGAGAGCAGTTGTGGACAGAAAGGTATCTAAAACAAGAAAAAAAAATAGAAAATAAGGAAGTAATTATAGGTTATGTAAATAGTAGAATTAGTTATTAAAATTTGAGTTTACCATAAAACAATCAAATCCTCAGTGAAATAAAGTGTCTAGTGTGGTTTGAGAAGAAATGAGAGGCTGGTTGCTAGGAATTGGTTGTTGACGATAGAAGCTAAAGTTTGGGAGAGGATTTTTGAAAGCTGAAAGAAAAATTAAATAAAATACAAATATTACAACAGAAATAGAGCAAGAAGAATAGTCAAAGCAGCAAATAATTAGCAGAAAGGAAAACCAATACCAAAATCAACAGAATAAACTACCCGGAAGGCACAATCAGAACTCACCTTCAAATTGAAAATTTCAAGAGGAAAGACCAAATTAGCGCAGAAAACAGCGGAGACAATCAAGGTATACCTTTCTGAACTTTCCTCTGTGATGTATAAACAGTAATCGAAGTTAAAATTTCATAAAAACAAACTTTCTGAAAATATAAACATAACCCAAGTTAGATAGACAATCAATCAATCATAGAACATTGAAATTTCTCAGGACCATGGACCATTAAAGTAAATCGTACTAAATGACAGTAAATTTTAGTAACAGATTAAAAAGTTCATGAGAACAATATCTAGAATAAGATAGTTTTCGGTTAGGATAGGTAGTTTTAGATATTTGAGCAAATATTTCTTGTTTTGATATCAACCAATTCAATAAAATAAAAATTCATTTATTTGACATTTATTACAAATCTGTCTTCAATAATAAATATCACATATTGGCCAGCCTGCATGCAATTTGGTGCAAGAGTACCAATTGCCAGTGTCATTTATTTTGACATTCAGTGTGTACAATTTACATTTTATTGCAATCATACCAACTGCAAGATCAGAAGAAAAAGCCCAAACTGAACCCTCCTTGAGATAAAAGAGGATCATCTCTACAGTGGCGCACCGACTGAGCATCAAACTGAAAGGTAATAAGGTACAATTACAATTATTCTCAATCACAATTTCATTAAATCACTTAAATTATATAAAACAATATCATATATAAAAATATAAAACAATATAACAAAAAAATATAACAATATATATATTTTGTTGCCTTGTAAACACAAGGTCTTCTGACCGAAGCCACAAATGTGTGGTTGGCTTCCTGTTGTTGACTTCCTTTGTTTCTATTTTTACATCCAAGTGTTGTACATCTTCGCACTTGATTTTACCGTACTGATGAGAGCTTAAGCTCGAAACACGTATCTACGGTTGCACAACATTATGAGGGTTATACCCAATAACTTTTCTACTTATATTTTCATATATTGCCCCTCGCTAAATCCATCCTGATATATATATATATATATATATATATATTTATATATATGAACGAATTTTGTCGATATATGACTGATTTATATAGTTGATACCTACGTACCTATTATTATAGAAATAGATTGTTATATAAATTAGATCATTGTGTTAATGAGGCATTGTATTTCGTAAAATAAATTATTTTGGAGTGAATTTGTTTAAATATACTACAGTATTGTTTTGTATTGTGAGTAATAAAGAGAGCTTCACTCTCACACCAGGTAGTAGATATTCCTCTGGCCCTTCTTCAGCTGTAGCACACCTCCAATTTCTGGATGCTGTTTCCGTAGTGTTTGGAGTTGGCCAAATTTCTTGGAGAACACCACAGCTATACCCCTGGACATTCGAAGATCTTCTGCGACGCATTGTGCTAGGGCGTAATCGACTGGCACTTTGAAAAGGTCCCGTGGCTCCTCTCGAGTTACCCCTTGTGACACTTTCTGTCCATTTGAGTATAAGGACATGAATTTCTGGAACGTCATCGCATCCTCTGGTGGTCTGAGGGTGCGGACTTGGTCATGGTTTCCAGCGTAAGGGGCCAACCTGTTGAAATGAATGACCCTGGGTTTACCTCTGGGTGGCTTGTAGATTCGGCAAAGCAGGTCGTTTATCCTCTTGACGATCTTGTACGGACCTTCCCATGAATTTCGTAATTTCGGTTACAGGCCCCTGCGACGCTTCGGGTTGTACAGCTAAACTAGGTCACCAACCTGAAATTCTTCAGCATCGGCATTGATGTCATAACTCGCTTTCATTCGGTCGCTGGCACTCTGGATGTTTAAACGGACTCGTTCGTGGATGTCCTCCATTCGCTGCCGGAGTTTCCTAATGTAGTCCTCTCCCGCGGTATCCTGTCCTGGTGGCGTCCCAAACTTTAGGTCACAGGAAATTCGCAGCTCTCGGCCCATTATGATACTAGCAGGGGTTTGGCCGGTCGACTCGTGTACTGCAGAACGGTATACTGGTCCCAGTCTCTTTGATGGTCAGAGACTACCTTGGACAAGCGGCGATTGATAGTCCCGTTCATCCGCTCAACCATTCCATCGGACTGTGGATGTAGAGCTGTGGTTCTCGTCTTGCGGATGTTCAGCAGTTGGCACATTTCTTGAAACAAGTTGAATTCTAAATTTCTGCCTTGGTCCGAGTGCAGCTCCAAAAGAACACCGAATCGACAAATCCACTCTTCCACCAAGACGTCTGCGACGGTGATGGCTTCCTGGTTGGGCAGGGCATAGGCTTCGGCCCACTTGCTGAAATAGTCCATTACCACAAGGATGTATTTATTTCCGTGATCTGATACGGAGAACGGGCCGGCGATGTCAATGGCGATTCTCTCGAATGGACTACCTACGTTATACTGACGCATCGGGGCCTTGGGTCATGTCCGAGGTCCATTGCTGGCAGGGCAAACAGCACACTTTCTGTACCAGTCATTGACATCAACTTGACAATTGACCCAGTAAAACCGTTGCCAAACTTTTTGCAGGGTCTTCGTCACACCCAGATGTCCTCCAGCAACTCCATCATGGATCTCTCGGAGTACTTCCTATCTTCTGTTCTGGGGCACCACTATCTGACGTCTATCCTCCCCACCATCTTCGGACTCCAATACACGTTTCAGGACCCCATTGTCCAGGGTAAGGGAATTCCATTGAGCCCAGCAGGATTTGACCGCTGGGTAATATCTTGCGATTTCATGCCATGTCGGTCTTTGATTACTCTTTTTCCAACCGATAACTAAACCAAGATCTGGATCTCTTTCTTGGTCTTTCTGGACCTCATTGTCATTCCAGTTGTTGTCAACTGCCGTGATTCTACAAATCGCTCCTTCCTTCTCTTCTGCTCGTCGGCAGTGTGAGCAATCATCTGGGCATGGTGTCCTTGACGGAGCATCTGCGTTCTTGTGGCCACTCTCTGCTCGATGTTCGATTTCGAAGTCGAATTCTTGGAGTCTTTCGATCCAACGTGCTACTTGGCCCTCGGGGTTTTTGAACTGTAGAAGCCATTTGAGGGCTGTGTGGTCGGTCTTTAACAGGAATCTTCTCCCGTACACGTATTTATAAAAGTGTTCGACTCCCTTGACAACAGCCAACAGATCTCGTCTGGTGACACAGTAGTTACGCTCCGGTTTACTGAGAGTTTTACTGAAGTATCCGATGACCTTCTCTTGCCCATCCTGGATCTGGGACAAGACACCACCAAGTCCTACGTTGCTGGCGTCCGTGTCCAAAATGAATTTTCCACTCGGAAGAGGATAACTTAGAATTGGTGCGTTTATCAATGCCCCTTCAGCTTCCTGAACGAGTCTTGGCACTCCTCGGACCATTGGAACTTTGTTTGACCTTCCGTTAGCCTGGTCAGTGGTTTAGCGATGTTGGCGAACCCCAGCACATATCGGCGATAGTATTTGCACAAACCAAGGAAACTACGTCGAGAAAATCGTGTAGCCGGCCACCGTGTCTAGGGTGTCGTGTATTCTCGACAGGGGATATCTGTCTTTCTTCGTCACGTTGTCCAGTTGACGAGAGTCTACGCAAAACCATCGTTCTTCTTCAGCAGCACGACTGGAGAGGACCATGGTTTGTCGGAAGATTCAATAACTCCATCTTTCCCCATATCACTGACTATTTTGTCAGCCTCTTCCTTTTTGTTCTTTGGTCTAGCTGATTATCGGATCGGTCGGGCATCCCCAGTATCAATTTTATGCTGAACAATATTCGTTCGACCCCCTTTTCCTTGTCCAGTATCGAAGATGTTTTGGTACTTCTTGACTAATTCTCTCAATCTGGGCTGTTGAGCTTGGAAGAGATGGTAACCAATTTTTCCAGTTCTGCTGTCAAGTTGTTGTCTTGAATGGCAGTACCGTGTACAATCCTGATCACAGAGGAAATTGACGAGCAGTGCCCCAAAACAGTTCCTTTCTTCAAAGTCACTGGGTAATAATTGACATTCATTACCCTTACTGGCACAATTTTACCAGCACGCAACAAAGTCTTGCCTAGTGCAATCCCTCGTCCACTTTTCTCATCATGAAGCTTGGAAACGAACATCACCACGCTTCCATTTCTCGCACCTCCGTCCAAGCGAGCATCCAGTATGGTCTCAGCCCTCTCGGGTACACTTACATCTTCAGCCAGCAGAACACGAATTATCTCTTCACTTCTTCCATGTAGCACCAGCTCTTCTTTGTCCACATGTAGGACGCCCTCTTTGAAGTTCAATTCGAACCCTCTGGAATTCATGATGTCCATTCCAATAATTGCATCGTCCTCAATCTCCGCTACTAATGCCCGATGTTTCACTTTTGTGCTGCCTAAAATCAGTTCAATCGGTAGCTCACCATGTACAGTGGCCGGCTCTCCTGTTGATATGCGTAGCTTCAGGATGGTGGTTCCATTATCTCTGGTGTTTTAATTAAAGGAGTTCCAAGGATTGTCCTAGTCGCACCTGTATCCAGCAGCATTGCGCAGGGCTTGTTGTTGATGAAACCCTCTACGAAGGCTTTGTTCTGTCGTTGGAGGACAGCGACATATGCGTTGTTCACCGGGGCTTTCTGAGTATTGGCCGACGATTGCCCCTTCTCAACAACCTTCATTGGTCTCGACCTCTTAAGGGTGGGACATTGACTACGCACGTGTCCAAGTTTCCTACAGTTCCGGCATCTCACTAGTCTCTTCTCGGGCAACACTTCCTTCATCACTCTCCTTATGGCAGCTTCAAGAGTGGGAGGCTCCTGTCGGTCTTCCTCCATCATCCGGACCTTGCTTTGGCTCTTGCAGGATTGTTTTGCCGCCTCAAATTCCAAAGCGCATGTCAGTGCATCCACGAAATATGTAGGACGAGCTAGGGTCAATGCTAGTCTGGTTTCCTGGTCACGAAGTCCATTTAAGAATGCCTGAACTGCCAGTCGCTCCATTACCTTTTCCGGTGTGGCTGGGTATGCAAGGCGAACCAAGCGTGCAATGTCTGCTTCAAATTCCTGTAGGGACTTGATATCTGGCAGCGGTTTTTGAGCTGTGAGTGGTATACATGTTCTAAATGGGTTTGTCAATCCCGTAATTCTAGATGTTTGATCAGCTGCTCATAGTCCTCTTGTTCTTGTGCCGTGAGGGTTTGTAAGATATTTGTTGCTTCTCCACTCAGCGCCAGTGTTAATGCTACAGCTCTTTCTCCTGCATTCCATCCATTCGCCTTTGCTGCAGCTTCAAATTGTCAGAGGTAATTTGCCCATGGTGTTTTTCCATCAAACTGAGGTGGTTTCAAAGAGAGTTTTCCTGTTTCCGGACTGATTTTCACATCTTTCAAACCGTTTTGAACATCATCTAAGTTCAAACTGAGTTCCAGCATTGAATTGTCATTGACAGATTCTGTGTGTCAATTTTTTTCTTCAACTCACTGATTTTCTCCTTCATTTTGCTGATTTCTTCCTCGATTCCGCCTCTGATTTCATCGCTGATTGTTTCCTTCAATTTCCCCATCTCATCCTCGATTTCATCTTTGATTTTCTTATCTGTCTCGACAGTCCCCATTCTTTCTTCTATTCGGTTCGCCACGCCACAAAGTTCTTCTTTCATGTTCTTCGAGTTTTCTAGAAGCTCTTCCCTCAAACCCTTCGAATTTTCTAGCAGCTTTTCTTCCAGATTTTTCGAATTTTCTATAAGTTTTTCTTCCAGATCATTCCAATTTTCTGGTAGTTTCTCCTAAATTCTGTCTTCCATTCCGTCGAGTTTACTCATTATCCCAGTTAACACAAACATCTAGAAGATGTTGCTTTCTTGAATATTATGGTAACAAAATACGTTGCATTTAGACATCACTGTTACCACTTAGTGATGCCAACTGTTATAAATTGTTCACGATAGCGTCGCTTTGAGGCACAAAATGTGAAGAAAATTGCACAGCACATTATCATGAATTTTGGTTTCATTGCGATTCTGTCAGTATAGAAGGAATCAAGTTGGTAACAAATTTGAGCATGACATCACCATCACGACACAAAATGGCCTGAGTTGTTTGTCGAGTCGAGAGTCAAGTAGAATTCGTATTTGGTTGACACCATTCTTCAAATATTCTATAGTTACTTCTGATAGTGTGTATAGTGTTCTGTTTGATTCTTCTTATTTCAATAGTTAAATCAAATGTGTTTAGTAACAATGCCCAATTATCATTTTTACCAAGAACTGTGTCCCTCCAAGGACCGGAACAGTGAGTAGAAATTTAGAAAGTTAAATTCAGTGATTTACAGAATTTGGCATTTTCAAGATAAATGTACTGATTTTGCCGCGAAGAAAATGCTGTCCAGAGTATTGGAGTTGAATTATAGATTTTTGTGTGCATATATTTTTTTTTTCATGATTTAGACAGAGTTTGATAATTTTTTTTGTTTGTGGAAAGTATATACTACGGAATCAACTCACGCATTTGTTTTCTAGCATTCCATTCCATATGAACCGTAATTCCTTGGTAAGAATAATAATATTGACATATAATTTCTATTTATGTTGAAACATGGTGAGCTTTGTTTTATTCTTGACATAAAGGAGAATTAGAAAGTGAAGTGCATTTTTAAATAAGTACCAGACCATTCTATTACACTTTTTTCATCAAAACGGCCTCAATGTGCATTCGATTCCGAAGTATAAATGGAATGTCACATTGGGCTAATTCCGAGTCACTTTTTGCATCACATTTTGATGTCTCGACCTAATAGACGTCTTTGCGATAATAATGGAAGTCACTTTGCGATTCACTGGTGTGATCTGAAACATGAATGTGAATCCCACTACCATTTTTGAGACCACTCTGAGTTGACTGGGATGGTACTCATATCCATTCCAGAAACTTCGAATAAAAAGGTTTCTGGGTTTTCACCCTCCTGGATTCATCCCTCAGAAAGTCTTGCCTGAAGTATGGCCTTTTTACCTCTTGTATCAAGTTCCCTCTCCTCCAGTTCTTGCTTCAATTCCGCAACCTTCAAATCGACCAGGCGAACTTTCCTCGCACACATTTTGTCTTACTTACATGAACACTCTGTATTTAAAAATCGCACTTCTGTCACCACTGTAGTATATTTAAACAAATCCACTCTAAAATAATTTATTTTACGAAATACAATACCTCAATAACACAATTATCTAATTTATATAACAATCACTGGACTATTTATGTTCGACTTCCGCTTCACTGACTGTCTCTCAACTCTGCTGCGTTGTTCTTTTTATATTCACCGTTCACTTCTCCGAATGCTCCTTATATTTCTCGAAAGTCTTAGGAGTGTTCTCCGATAAGACCAGATTCTTCTCGAAGCAAAGCGCGTCGGAAATAATTCGCGCTCACGCACGGTCTACGTGAGCGTTCAGCCCCGGCATCGCCCGCAGCTTCGCCACAATACCATACAATAAAATATAAATAATACGATACAATACAATATAAATAAAATTTAAGGTGGACATAAAATTTACAATAAAAGTAAAATGATCGCGTGTTAAAAAAATGTTAGTGATTGTGGGATTACCCTCAATTTGTTTGGTCGCAAACTAATTGAGGGTAATCCCATAAAAAGACAAAGAAACTATCACATCACAACTATCTGGAATCAACATGGGTGTGCCTCAGGGCAGCATTACTGGCCCTATTTTATTTATAGTATATCTGAATGATATGTTTGATATCCTGACAGCCCATTCTGATTGTAAATTGGTTAACTATGCTGATGATACTAACATCATGATTGAGGAGAATGGTTACCATCTTTGTTACTGCATTCTAACTTAGTTTTCAAAAAAATAAATAACTGGTTCGCAGAAAACAAACAATTTGTTAATGAAGAAAAAACGAATGTAGTTCTTTTCACAACTAAAAATTGCGGTTACGAGGTGCCTGGTTACATTACATTGAATGATCAAAGTATACAAATTGCTACTAGCACAAAATTTTTAGGGATGAATATAGACGGTTCTGAATTGGAATATCCATGTTAACGAATTAGCAAACAAATTGAGTAAAGTGAGCTATGCGATGAGAATACTATCCAAATACTTGAATCAATTTAGTCTCAAAGTAGTATACCATGCAAACTTTGAATTATGTTTCAGATATGGTATATTGTTCTATGGCAGCAGTAGCTGCGTAGAGCACTTATTCATTATTCAAAAAAGAATGTTAAGAATAATATACAATATGAAATATAGGGAATCGTATAGGAGTAGGTTCCGTTCTGCAAAAATATTAACAATTAGTGCAGTATATATTCAAGAATGTATCTAATTCTTTGCAAAAAATAAACAGTTTTTGTTTCAGAGTATTTATCCCGAAACATTTATAACACCAGAAACATAAACTACGATTATCCACTGCATAGACTGTCGGTGACAGAAAGAAATGCTTTATATACTTCTCTAAAATTCTTCAACAAGTTGCCAGTAAGAATTAAATCTGTCTCTTCTCCGATTGTTTTAAAGCAAGAAATTTGGAAATTATTGATTAATTTAGAGCCATACTCCATAAATGATTATTTAGAGTCACAACTCGAATGATTTTTATATTTGTCTTTACCTGTTTGTACTAAATACATATATGTGTGCATAATTCTTATACCTACGAAATTACAATTTTATAAAAATATTTATAACTGTTTGTGTAATGGTTTACTTGTGTGTTGACGCCCGTTTGTTTCAAACCTCCTTTACAGGTTGTTCATGTTTGTACTTGGTTGTTTTTTTTTCAAATAAAGATTATTATTATTATTATTATTATTATTATTATTATTAAAAGGGGAAGCCTTGAGCTTGGGAATGGTACACAATTATTGTATTGCAACATCCCAGTCAACACAGAATGGTCTCAGAGATGGTAGTGGGATTCATATTCATGTTTCAGATCACACCAGTGAATCGCAAAGTGACTTCCATTATTATCGCATAAACGTCTATTCGGTGCCCCGTTGGTCATGTCAAAACATCAAAATGTGATGCAAAATGTGACTCGAAATTAGCCCAATGTGACATTCCATTTAAACTTCGGAATCGAACGCACATTGAGACCCTTTCGATGTAACAATGTGAAATTGAATGGACTGGTACTTATTTTAAAATGCGCTTCACTTTCTGATTCACCTGTATTTCAAGAATAAAACAAAGCTCACCATATTTCAACATAAATAGAAATTATACCTCAATATTATTATTCTTACTAATGAATTACTGTTCATATGGATTGGAATGCTAGAAAATGCGTGAGTTGATTCCGTAGTATATACTTCTAACAAAATAAATTATCAAACTATGTCTGAATCATGAAAAAAAAAACATTTACAGAAATGTAGAAGAATCTACAATTCAACTCCAATCCTCTGGACATTATTCGCGGCGAAATCAGTAGGTACCTATCCTGAAAATGACAAATTCTGTAAATCACTGAATTTACTTTTCTGTTTCTACTCACCGTTACGGTCCTTGAAGAGATACAGTTCTTGGTAGAAATAATAATTGGGCATTGTTAATAAACACATTTGATTCAACTATTGAAATAAGAAGAAGCAAACAGAACACTACACACTATCAGAAGTACCTATAGAATATTTAAAGAATGGCGTCAACCAAATACAAATTCTACTTGACTCTCGACTCGACAAACACCTCTGGCCGCTGGCCATTTTGTGCCGTGATGGTGATGTCACGATCAATTTTGTTACCAACCTAATTCCTTTTATACCGACAAAATCGCAATTAAACCAAATTCATGTTAATGTGCTTCGCAATTTTCTTCACATTTCATGCTCAAAGTGACACTAATGAGAAGAGAATTGTAAACAATTCATAACATTTGGCATCACTAAGTGGTAACAATGACGTATAAATGCAACTCATTTTGTTACCATAATAATCAAGAAAGTAGCATCTAGATGTTTGTGTCATCTGGTATGTATTTGGATAGTCCATTTTTATCTATGTTACGTTATTCTAAAGCTATATAGACAACAATATGAAAACATAGGGAATACGGACGAAAAAAGGGAGAAAGGGGAGAATGTTATATGTATGTATATAAAATACATTTCTAGACGGGTGAATTCTTAGAAACCAGAATAATACAAAATCTGTTTCATTCTTTTGTGCGAGGTTGATGTAGACATAGTACCTACGGTTATATTTATTTCATTTATTTTTTCTTTGAAATATTTCATTTATTTTTAGTATTGGTACTATTAAGATCTATTCTTTGATTTTTTCTTAAAGAAATGTATATGGTTGTTTTGTTTTATTTCATCGAAAATTTCGGAATATACTATGGGACAGAGGTGAGTGAGATATCTTTGGTTTTTGGTGATCGCTACTTTCGGAATTAATTTTTGTAGTTCTCTGTTTGAATCTGGTGTTGGGTATGGTCGATTTGGCTCGTTTCTGCTCTGTATTTATGATGATAAGTGGATAGTTTGAAGCAGTATAGTTGTCAGCAAGAAAAAACTTCTGTTTCTTCAAAGAGTTTTTTCGACGCATAGGTGTATTTTTTATAATATATGATTTTTAATATCCACTTTTGCATCACATCTGTAACGTTTAGATAATTATTGGTGAGAGTCCTCCCCAAACGGTTATTGCGTAGTTTATGTGTTTGCACTAAACTAAGATATAATATTTTCAGTTGATCGAGTGGAAACAATTTTCTGAAAAATCTGAATTTATGTATGAGCGATCAAATTATTTTGGCAACATATTCGGCGTGTTTATTCCATCTGAGACTTTTATCTATAATGAGTCCAAGGTATTTTATATGGTTTTTTTATTTTCATGATGTTTCCGTTGTTGTTAAAAGATAGCAGTGTATTATAATTTGGGAAATCATTATAATAGATGGTGAATGGGATAAAAAGAGTTTTGTTAATATTTATCTTGAGAATTCTATTTTCGAACCATTGTATTATGTTGATGAAGTAATTTTCCACTTTATTCTGGAGATCCTGCCAGTTTTTGTTTCGGTAAACCGCAGCTGTGTCATCAGCAAAATTCACTATGGTGCCCTCGGTATCAAGGTTGTATAGGTAATTTACGTATAGATTGAACAAGAGAGGTCCAAGAACCGTGCCTTGTGGTACTCCATATGTTACATAATGTGTTGAGCTGACGGAATGTCCGATCTGAACGAATTGTTTTCTTTTTGACAAATAGCTCGAAATGAGTTTCATAAATCGACATTGTTTAGTCACAGTTTATTGCTGAGAAGAATTTTATACTAGTTTACAAAAATAAATTAAGATCTTGTTGTTATGCTTATATGGCGAATCATATAGTTTGCCGCCCTGTATAGTTCCACCCACCATTGTTTGTTTATAAAGCGTAAAGCTTCCTGATCAAGTCATCACATGAGTCACCTCGGATATAGGTACCTTCAAGTCAGTAAGTTAAAAACTTGGAGGTTCAACTATTAGAACACAGATGACGCTAATAGGCCCATTCAGTTTATTTATTTCGAATTTTAATTTTACCTGTTTTTTGTCTTGTTGGAAAAAGCAAATGGGATTCTTAATCGTTTTTCTGAGGTCTAGACTCTAGATGCTTCGATCATTTTGCAATCAATTTCGGTTTGAGTGCAATCAATTTCGGTTTGAGAAAGTTGACGTTTCCCGAGTTAAATGTGTCGTGGTTCCTGGTTCCTAATTCTTATTAGAGTACCTTTACTCCTCAGGAATGTGCCTGCCTTTTACGTATGTTTTTACAATTAGTGCACTTTTGAATCCATTCTAAACATTCTTATAATAATTATTGTTACTCCATCATTTGATCCTACTCTTCATTCTTGGTGAATTTGAGAATAACAGTATTTGTGTAACCATTGTTTATACTTCGTGAAAATGGTGTAACTATATATGAGTATGTAGTATTTTTATTCTTGTATTTAACAATCAAATGTTCCTTCCTACCTACGTTCTATTAAAATAACACTGTGTAATTTGTTAATCTATGAAACTTTTTTTAGCTTGGCCTTTTTTATAATCTCTTCGAAATAAAAAAGCTGTTCGCTGCCTGTGGTCCAAAAGTTGCGGTTTGAGTTTTATTTTATCAGCAATCTCTGAATGAACCCAAAATACATAAATGTTTATAATATGGCCCTAAATCTATAACTAATACAATAAATAACAAAATTTCAAGTTGAAAATGTTTGCATCAGTTTTTAAACAAAGTATCATTGTATAATAAAGGTTCATAACTAAGTTGCCCCTAATAAAACTTCATCTTATTCGTCAAAACGATTTCCAATGGATCAGTAATGGATATCCATTGGATGTACAGATTTAGATGTATATTTTACGACTACGAAATGGATGACCAATGTTTGTACAAATTTTAATTTCCATTGTAGGTTAGTAGAACCATAACTCTAGAAGGTCGTAAATCACTTCATAAACCACTTGAGGCACAGCTTAGATCTAAACCACAGCTTAGATAAATACACAGCTGTAAAACTCCCTATGGAGGGGGTAGTTCGCGCAGATGTTCGCGCACCTCCCACCGTCGCGGTAAAACCCATCAAAACAGTGGTGTGTGTTTGGATTTATTATCTGCAAATTTAATCGCTCCAGTGCCGTAGTTGTGTCGAGTGTTATTTGCCGGTGTTTTTACTTTGTATGTTACAAGTTGCAATTCTTTCCGATCTTTTGTATTCTTGGTGTGTTACAGTCATTTGAAGTCCTTATATACTTATTTTAAAGCCCATGAGAATTCGAAAGGAAGTTTATTTGGTAATTTGAATGATCCAAATGATAGTTTTGTCACTTTCATCAGTGACATTGAAAGCATTTTTCAAGAAAAACTAGATACATTCATTTTTAAACTATTAGTATGCCTTTAATCTTTTTAATATAGCAAATACACTTTCTTTTTCACATCCGTGTGACAATTTTCCCAAAGAAATTGTGATAAAATTATATTTGAGGGTTCGGTTGTACTATACTTAAAGTACCTATATCAACAGAAATTTCAAGGATCAAAAAAATATCAGAAATAAATTAATTATATGGCGCAACCAATAATCTGCTGTTTTAATAAAGTGCTTTGGAATTGTATTTCTTTGTTTTTTGTTTTACAATTCTATGTTGTCCTGTTGAAATCATAACAGCAGAAGCAAAGCCTAAAAAATTATTATTTTATTTTTTAAACACGGGGTTTTATACAAATGCAATAGAAAGGAACAAAAAATGTGTTCATTGTTTGACCTAGGTTGTTCTATGAGTAACAAATTCAGAAGATCACCTATTTCGTAGCTGCGGTGAGCTTTTGAATCTGTTACTCGCAGAATAACCTAGGTCAAACAATGAAAATTAATAATTTTCTCCTTTTTATTGCATTTTAAATGGAAGCTTGTCTTTTTACTTATATTTGAGACACATACAGACACCGGGACAGGTGACAATAAATAAAAGCTTGTATAAAGCACAATCAAATTGAGGAATAACATATATTTATCTTTAATTCAAACTATTGAGTTCTACGAAATTAATACGGCAAGAAAAATATTTGTTAGATACTGGTATATACACATTTAGTTTTCTGTGCGAATTCGTAATGTGTTCAAATTTATTGTGGAATTCAGTATCGTAAACAAATCGTTCTTGGAATCTTAATCCTTAGAACACAGCAACTCTTGGATATTCCCATCATTCCAAACTATTATAAGATTCAAATCCATAATAATTAAATCCTAAAATTCCCTGAAAGGTTAGGAATTACGGGGTACCTTCTGTGAGGAGTATGTTCAATAAGAAAATTGTTAGGTAGTGACACGAATACATTCTTTTCTATTCTTGAACATTGGATTTTAGGTTGGCAACTGTTGTAAGATATTTTGACGGTATTTGTACACGCCCTTGAATAGATGACCAATCATTCAAACGAGACAAATTGTTATATACATAAAAGCTGTTTGTAATATTTGCCACCCTTCCTGATTTTGGATACCTGAGAAATGTGCTTGACATACGTTATTTCGAGCTCTTGATCGCTCAGTATTGTAAAATTAGAACTAGTTATATGAAAATATAGGTCAAAAGCACCCACGATTTTTTATATTTCAGTGATTATATTGGCAATAATCTTTTACTTTTTAGTCCATGTTGGAAGTGAAGCGTGTCTTTAGTTTTTTAAAATATAAATTAATCTTTCGACTTAAAAATCGACATCTTCCCATTATTATTATTATTTAGAAACATGGAATAAAATCATTGAATCTCTATATTGTCACCAGGTCTTGAAAAGTGTGCACAATTTTGAATATTTTCGCTGGTATTATTTACCCATTATTATTTTTTTTTCTTTGGTGTCTTGGCATCGACTGCTATGGTCATTAGCCACGTGTTCTGGATAGGCCTTGTTACTAACTCCATGCGCCACCTTAGGAGGAGCACTGTTAATTGGAACGCAACAGTGAATCGTTCAGGACTCACCCCAGTCCAGCCACGAGATTTTAATCGGTCAAATTAATTTAAAAAATCCCAGCCGAAACTGGGGCTCGAACTCCGGACCTTTCGACTCAGAGTCGGATGCTCTAACCACTGCGCCACGCCCCGACATCACCCATTATTATTACTATTATTATTATTATTATTAAGTCCTATGGGACAAAATGATCAAATTTGTGTATTGTCACCAAGTCTTGACAAGTGTACAAAATTTTCAATGTTTTCTCTGGTATTATTTACCCATTATTATTATTATCGAGGACTATGGGACAAAATTATTAAATTTGTGTTTTGTCACCTGATACTCACTTCTCGATATGGAACATGAGAATCGCCAATTTTGTTTACAATTATTTCAAATCCAGCCCTGACTTTTACAGCGAAATGGCGTCTTCGAGGTTACGGATTCATTCTTTCAACGAAGGGCTGAGTTTGTAAGCTGTGTATTTACCTAAGCTGTGTCTAAACTGTGCTTGAGGCACAGCTTAGATAAATACACAGCTGTAAAACTCCCTATGGAGGGGGTAGTTCGCGCAGATGTTCGCGCACCTCCCACCGTCGCGGTAAAATCTATCAAAACAGTGGTGTGTGTTTGGATTTATTATCTGCAAATTTAATCGCTCCAGTGCCGTAGTTGTGTCGAGTGTTATCTGCCGGTGTTTTTACTTTGTATGTTACAAGTTGCAATTCTTTTCCGATCTTTGGTATTCTTGGTGTATTACAGAAATTTGAAATACTATATAGAGTGATTTCAAGATGGGAGGAACATGTGCTGCTAAATTATGCAAAAACAAAAGTTACAACTGCAAGAAGAGTTTCTTTAGATTTCCCTCTGATGTTTCGAGGTAAGCAACATTTAACGTAATGAATACTATAAAGTAGAATTCATGTTGAGATAGAAAATATTATAATTCACTATATGCACATCTTCATGGGTATTGTGACAGAAGATGCTGTAAAAAGTATGTAGGAAATTTAAACGATATATGGTAGAAGTATTTGTACTGTTTTCGTATTGCTCCAGGAAAGCGTTTGTACAGGAAATACGCTAAAATAAGAAATTAATTACAAACAAAAACAAAACATTCTGGTATTCTATAGTAAAATGGTCATGGGATTCTATAGTAAAATTTTGAATAATCTTTATTTTCAGGGCAAGAACATGGGTTATGAGTTGTGGTCGAGAAGAGCTATTAGGGAAGTTGGATATATTATATAAGGGCTATGTACTCTGTCAGGATCATTTTGAGGCTAAAATATTCACGGATAAACACTGCTGTAGTTTGAATCCAAATGCAGTTCCAACGTTGTTTCCAGCACTTGAAGGATCTTCCCGAGAAACTTCTCATTTATCAGATCACTCATACACACCTGTGTATGAGTTTGGAGCACAATCTGTCCCAAAGATAAATGTTTTACAAAACTTGATAATTTCTTCAGGTGAAGTATTATGGCGCTATGCGTTATATGATTGTGATATGTATTGCATCTATATTTTCTTCATATGGACACAGATATATATATATATATATATATATATATATATATATACCTTTAAACTATTTCAAGAATATATCTCAAATATGTTTAGAATAAAACCGGTATGATTTCCTTCTGAAAATGGCATAAGAATATCTATGAATTAATTTTTAAGAGCCAGCTTAAATCTGACAACACATATTTTACGTTACCTGTACCTTTGACTGGCAGCCAAAAGTAATTAAAACAAGTTCACTTTAACCACTAGGCTACCTGGCCCCAATACCTACATTTTTGCAATGTCCTTAAAATGTGTTTGTTCATTTGTATAATTATAAGATTTTTTACATTTACTAGAGTAATTTCAATGTTATATAGATACTACGGATGTAAAAATTAGAACTATGCATAAATGTATATGCACGGGCTGCAGGCAAGGTTTCGCTGTCAGCCGGATATTTACAACCAGAGAAAATTGTAGCCACGTTTAATATAAGCTCAATTAGTTTCATAAATAACATAAGTAAATTTCTGAAGTCGTAAAATACTTAAATTTTTTTTTATTTTCGAATTTTGAAAAGTGGCTGCCGTGACGTTACAACCTCTGAAATTGGCAGCCATTGTTATTTTTCAGTTTTAGTGGGAGGTATATTATGACATATTAAAATGGCAGCTACCCTAAAATACTTTAAAAATTTAACCTAATTTTCATACCTATTCCTCCTGAGGGACTCTAAACCTACCGCGGCCGGGATTAGCTAGTACCCATGCTTGTTAAGTGGGTACAGCTGTCTCGCTGGACAAAATTTCAGGTACCGTAAAATATGTGTTGTCAGATTTTAAGCTGGCTCTTAAACTACATTCATTAACATAACAAAACATGAAATATCCCCAAAAAATTGAGATAATCAAATGCTGATTAGTAATTTTTGGCTACTAATAATACACCGTCAATAGATACAGATAGAAAACGCGAGTTTATCAATATTTTGGGCATGCCGTCAATATATCGGAAATTATGATCTGGATATCGTTTCATAATAGATCTTTTATTCGTTTTTTTTTTCAAATTGCAGATTCTATCCAAACTCCAGAATATTTTCCTAATGTGAATACTTCTGTTGAGGGCGGAATCCCTCCTGAGTTACCAAGTCCAACCTTGTCTACTCAGACTACCAGCGACCTATCATGCGGTACGCCCCGAAAACAGAAATACAGGAAAACCATCAAAATATTAAGGAGTGAGAATGCGTCATTGAAAAAAAGAGTGCAAGTGCCTGAACACAAATTTGCAAATATCGAAAACTTGTTGAGTATAGAACAATTTCATAATGTTACATATAAATTATTTGGCAATTACGATATAGCACGTTTTGTGAACAGTCAAGTCGGCCAGGCTGACAAAAAACCGCGAGGTAGACGTTACTCATATGAGTTTAAGTTAGAATGTTTATCCTTATATTTCACGGGGCCTAAAATGTATAAGCAAATATTAATGAAGAAATATTGTTTGCCCACCCCAACAACTCTTCTGAAACTGATAAAAGGGGTGAAAGTGAGTTCAGGATTGCACAATCCACAATTGGTTGAAATTTTGGGAAGGAAAGTAAACGGCTTTGATGACAATAGTAAATATTGTATTGTATGTATTGATGAAATGTCAATCAAAGCCCATTTAATTGTTTTACAATAGGGAAACTGATTGTGTGATTAGGCTATCTGAAGGTGAAGGAGGTGCTAATATTTTGGAGCCAGCATTGAATGCATCCGTTATTATGGTGAGAGGTATAATTAGTCAATGGAAACAGCCAGTTGCATTCAATTTTTGTCGTTAAGCATATCCGGCTTCATCACTGAAGGAACAACTTTTTGAATTAATTAAAATACTTACTGAAATCGGACTAAAAATATGTGCTGTAACGACAGATATGGAATACAATTATATGCCATTGTCAAATGTATTAGGTGTTAAAGCGTCTACTCCATATTTTTTTTGTGAGGGCCAAAAAGTTTATTATATTTTTGATGTAATTCATATCATCAAAGCGATTCGCAACATGTTACTGAAATACGATTTTTCAATTGATAACGACAACATTTCCTGGTCTTTTATCAAAATGTTTCATGAGCACGACAAAAGTTATTCGCTGAGGGCTGCTCCAAAATCAACCACATCACACATCAATCCGAACTCATTTGAAAAATGAAGACAAAATATGCTACGCAGCTATTCAGTGAGACAGAGCATGTGGCATGAATGTTTATATTCGATTCGGACAGTTGCCCTCCCAGGCATATAAAACTTCCGAGTTTGTCTCAAAAACTGATAAAGTCTTTGATATTCTCAATTCATCATGCACCACATCTCTCAAATTGTATAACCGTGCATTTAAAGGTCAACCACATTAAAAGCAATTACTGAAAGACTTTCTGAACATAGTTGATAAAATAGTAGTAAAAGATAAAATGGGTAAAAATATAAAAAATAAAATAAAAAGTTTCAAGTGCATAAAAGTCTCAATTAATAGCATACTCATGTTGTGGGATGATCTAAAAGAGACAAAAACATACTTATTCACTCGCCGACTGAATCAGGACTGCCTGGAATTTTTTTTGGGTCTGTGCGTCAACAAAATGGCAATTGCGGAATCCCACTCCAATTCAGTTTCAGAGATCTTTCAAAAAATTGTTATATCTGAAATTGTATCATTCTGGAACCGAAAATTGTGAGGCAGATCCTGATTCAATACTATTGAAATGTAAAGACATTTCATCCAACATAATAACTCCTTCACCATCATGTGAATTAGTAAGTCAACACATCGACGCAGACTATCCACAGCACGACTTGTTACAACAAAATTTTGAAAGATTTGTGTGCGGCTATGTGTTGAAACAAGCTCTCAAAAAACATAGTTGTGAGATTTGCCTTCATTATGCGAATGTAAGGAAAAGTTTAGACGATTCGTCTTTATATATTTATTTTAAGGCCTATGAGAATTCGAAAGGAAGTTTATTTGGTAATTTAAATAATCCAAATGATAGTTTTGTCACTTTCATCAGTGACGTTGAAAGCATTTTTCAACAAAAACTAGATACTTTCATTTTTAAACCATTAGTATGCCTTAATCTTTTTAATATAGCAAATAAACTTCCTTTCACACATCCATGTGACAATTTTCCCAAAGAATTTGTGATAAAATTACATTTGAGGGTCCGGTTGTACTATACTTTGAAGTATATCAACAGAAACTTCAAAGACCAAAAAAATATTAGAAATAAATTAATTATATGGCGCAACCAATAATCTGCTGTTTTAATAAAGTGCTATGGAATTATATTTCTTTGTTTTTTGTTTTACAATTCTATGTTGTTCTGTTGAAAACCTAACAACAAAAGCAATACATTCTTTTCTATTCTTAAACATTGGATTTTAGGTTGGCAAATATTTTCAGATATTTTGACGGTATTTGTACACGCCACTGAATAGATGACCAATCATTCAGACGGGACAAATTGTTATATCCAATAAGAACTGTTCGTAGTATTTGCCACCCTTCCTGATTTTAGATACCTGAGAAATGTGCTTAGCATAAGTTATTTCGAGCTCTTGATCGCTCAGTATTGTGAAATTAAAACTAGTTATATGAAAATATAGGTCAAAAGCACCCACGATTTTTTTACAGAGTGATTATATTGACTATTATTTTTTACTTTTCAGTCCATATTGGAATTAAAGCGTGTCTTTAGTTTTTTAAACTGTAAATTAATCTTTCGACTAAAAAATCGACATCTACCCATTATTTTTATTATTATTGAGAAACATGGAACAAAATCATTGAATTTGTGTATTGTCACCAGGTCTTGACAAGTGTGCACAATTTTGAATTTTATTATTTAGCCATTATTATTACTATTATTATTATTATTTTTTTTTTCCGTTAGGAATGTACCAGTCAGGCCCTGTCTCCGGTGCTCCGATACATCCGGAGGGCGCGCTGGTGTCGTTAACCCCAATAACCACTCCCTACGTCCGTAGGGTGAGTGACTATTGGGTCCGAGAATCATGTGCCCTGAGTAGACGGAGCGAACCAAGGATAACGGCCTTCTGCATTCGCGCTGCTAAGATTTCTGCCATATTACGGCAAGCAGGTATTATCCTCAAGTTGGAGAGCAGTGTGTCCATCATTCCACCAAGGACTCCAATGATCAGAACCACCATTTTGACAGAATGGTCCGGATATAACCTGCGGAGTTCAAAGAGAAGATCTCGATATTTAGTCCGTTTTTCCTCCTCTTTTCGAACGATATTCATTTCGCCTGGAGCGGAAAACTCCATGACGAATATCGTTCTACTGTGGTGGTCGAGGAGGACAACATCAGGCTTATTGTCTTGTATTTGCCTGAGGGTGGGGAATGAGTAGTTCCAATAGATCCGGCACCTCTCATTCTCCACCACGGACTCAATATCCCCCGGAACATAAGGCAACACCGGTGTCTCGTCTATACCGTACGAGTGTCGTAGATGGTAGTATAACACTCGTAGCGCCGCGTTATGCCTGTGAATATAGGCTGAGACCGCATAAGATGGGCATGCTGATAGCAAATGCATTACGGTCTCAGGTGCCCCACGACATGCCCTGCATCGGGTGTCAGGGACGTCTATACCCATCACGCGACTACGGTAGACGAGGGTGTTGAAGACACCATCCTGGCAGGCCATTATGAATCCCTCGGTCTCCGACTTTAGCTCACTCGACCTGAGGAAGGCAAAGGTCAAGCTTTTGGATAAGCCAAGGTCTTCGATGTTGTGAAAGAAGACGCCATGCATTGGCTTATCCATATGTAGCTGTAGCAGGACCTCTGTCTCCGCAGCTTTGATGTGAGCTTTTTGCTGAACGGGTCCCAACTCGGTGACAGAGTTTGGGTTAGCCCGTTCAGTGTCGATTACGAGACCGAGTTCATCGGCCGCACGGGTTGCTGCCTTAAAAAGAAATGCTCCAATCCCTGCTTTTTCATGGTCGCGGACCATGCAGAGAAGGGGATCTGAACTCCTGATGACTTTACAGGCCCCATCCAGAACCATTCTGTTATGCATACACTCCAAACTCAAAAGTCCACGGCCTCCCCGTTGTCTGGGAAAGTATAACCGTGGAACGGACGATTTAGGATGCAAGCACCTATTGAGATGCATCACTTTGCGAGTTTTAACGTCGAGTTGTCGCAGCTCTTCCTTAGTCCACTTCATTACTCCGAAAGAGTAGAGAAGGATCGGAACGGCAAGCATATTGGTTGCAGCAACTTTTTTCTTCCCCGACAGTTCTGATGACCAGATCTGTCGGAGTTTGTGCTGATACTTGCCGCGGAGAGAGTTCTTAACTGTGAATACCTCTTGGGAGTGGCGTTGCTCCACCCCTAGGTAAGTATACGTCTCTCCGGCATCCAGATGATGTAGGATGCTTCCGTCTACGAGCTGGACATCCTCTCCGTATTCGCATCGTCCTCTTTTAAGATGAACCGTGGCACATTTGTCGATCCCAAATTCCATTCCGAGAGCATGCGTGTACTCTTCCACCACCCTAAGGGACTGATGTAGGTCCCTTTCTCCAGAGGCATATAATTTTAGGTCATCCATGTAGAACAAATGGGTGACTTTATGCCTCCGGTTGCTGGGGGTGCCGCAGTTGTACCCACGGGTATTCCTAAGTACAACGGACAATGGCAATAGTGAGATGCAGAAGAGAAGAGGGCTGAGGGAGTCTCCCTGAAACACGCCTCTTCTAATGATGACCTGCTCTGTTTGGACTATGTCTCTACCAGATCTTATGGTGAAGCGAGTCCTCCAGAGTGGCATCAGTTGTCCAATACATCCCACTATTTGATCGGGTAACTCAAGACATCTGAGCAAATGCATGATTAACTCATGCGATGTTGTATCAAATGCCTTGCGGTAATCGATCCAGGCCATCGAAAGGTTACGCTTATACTGCACGGAGTCCTGCGTGATACATCTATCGATGAGCAGGTTCTCCTTGCAGCCGGCGACCCCTTTCTTTGACCCTCTTTGCTCATATATCCGTTCGTACACCGGATCAACTGCGGAGAGAATGCGCGTGTATAAGATGCGTGTAAACAACTTATAACACGCATTCAAGCATGTTATCGGCCTGTAATTCTTTGGATCAGACAAATCTCCGTTTTTGGGGATGAGCACGGTTCGCCCCTCGACAAACCACTCCGGAATCTGCTGCTCCCCATCTAGCCGTGAGTTAAAAACTCTAGCCAGATGGCGGTGGGTTGTTGGAAACTTTTTCCACCAATAGTTATTCAACCCATCAGGGCCTGGAGCAGCGAAATTCTTAGAACCTTTTAGGGCCCTTCGAACTTCTTCCGTGGTTATCGGATTGCGCAGATCATTGTGCTCATGCTGCCGAAGCGTCCTGCAGTAAGCTTCGAACTGCGCTAGGGCTGGAGTGTCTACATTGAGTGGTTGCGGAAACTCATAGATGTTCTTCCAGAAGGTTTCTACCCGATCAGCAGCCGGTGGGTTATCGACAACACGTGGAGGCTCTTGGAATAAGCGAGAAGGTTCATCGCGGAACTTCATGTTTTCCGCGATACTTCTCGCCCGCCTCACTAGTGACTTCTTTGCAGCCACTAGCATTCGTATCCTATCAAGACAGTGCTGTTTTATGGTAAACAGCACGCCTTGATTCAATGTGTGGTGAGCTCGTCTTAGCTTTGCAGCAATTCGCCGCACTGCCGGCGTAAAAGGCCTATTGGCCGACATGTAGTCCACCACACACTGGATACGAGACGCGTGTTGTCTCGCCGACTTGATCTTAGCTTCCATCTTGTGAACGCGTCGCTCATGCCTCCCAACAAGAGCGGTGGTTTCCCTCCTCTCCGTCTGGGATAGAGCACGAGCGGCGTCGTACACGACAGAATTGATCTGCCAGATGGTAGCCTCTTCTGAAAGAACATCGCCAATCTCTGCATCAACTCGTGCCAGTTCTTGCGGCTTCAGGGGCTTCATATTGTGAAGCGCCCTGCGGGTTCTGATGTCCTCCATTGGTGGTATGATGCGAGCCTCCTCTACAGCCAGACCGACACGTGGCATATCTGCCACTTCGTTAATCGGCTGAGGAGGAGCTCTAACATAGCCTCGAGCCCGGAGATAGGAAACATAATCCCTGAGATTTTGGGCGGAAACGGCGGCATGCTCTGGGTGTCTTTCACACCAGAGAGCATGCATCCTTGCCATGTATCCTCTCCGGGCGGGCTCACTGCTCTCGTAGATATACAGAAGTCCGTCTCTCAATTCGTCCGTCCACTCAAAGCGTCCGTTGTCATTGCGGTTGTCATTTGGCAAATCATCGTTGTTGGCCCCACCACCTTGCCTTTGACCCCTAATCCGAGGGGGTCGGTTGTGGGGGCCTCTTCCCCGATTGTTTGGAACCGAGTATTAGGGTTTACTGGGGGGTTAACCCAGTAAACCCACGGCCGACACCGGAGGGAAAGATGCCTTTTCCCTCCCGGATGCGCATGAGCTGCCGGTCCGATTTTGCATCCTTTGCTCGGGTAGGTGGTGTCGCAACTCACCAGGGCCTTAGGTGTTGGTTGACCTCCCTGCCTATTATTATTATTATTATTATTATTATTATTATTATTATTATTATTATTATTATTATTATTATTATTATTATTATTATTATTATTATTATTATTATTATTATTATTATTATTATTATTATTATTATTATTATTATTATTATTATTATTATTATTATTATTATTATTATTATTATTATTATTATTATTATTATTATTATTATTATTATTATTATTATTATTATCATTATTATTATTAAGGCATATGGGACAAAATTATCAAATTTGTGTATTGTCACCAAGTCTTGACAAGTGTACAAAATTTTTAATTTCTTCTCTGGCATTATTTACCCATTATTATTATCGAGGACTATGGGACAAAATCATTAAATCGGTTACAAACATACTGGTGAAGCTAATATAAAGCGTGTAAAAAAAAGTACAGGCACACGTGTGATTTTATTGTCATGAAAATGCTGTTTGAATGGTTTATGTCAACATTGTAAGTTGGGTCCTGTCTATTGCACCGCAATTATTTCGAATGCAGCCCTGACTTTTACAGCGAAATGCCGTCTTCAAAAGGTTACGGGTTTATTCTTTCAACGAAAGGCTGAGTTTGTTAGCTGTGTATTCATCTAAGCTGTGCTTGAGGTATCAGCAGGCTGTCATTTGTCAAGCAGTCGATTCTAAACAGAGTTGTACCTGCTCTAGCCATTAAATTTTAGGTATAATACTATATTATTAAAATGACAAACTATTCCATGATATACTTCAATCCGGACCTGTGAATTTTTCAAGGAAAACACACTTAGCTTTTCTTTATTTCGAACAAAATAAGTAATAGTGAGGGTCGTCGGCTGATATTGATTTAAGACCTTGGTAGAGTTATATGATTCTACTCTTCTATAAACAATGATTCTACTATACATCCACATTCTACAGGACGGATATCCAATGAATACAAAATGGACATTCAATGCGTTGTCTGGGAAGTAGGAATTTCATTAAATGTAATTTGAAACGATTTTTTGTATGGCATTTTTCTAATTATTGGGTATATTATTGAATATCAAAATTCCATTATATAAAATTGATTTTTTCCGAAGTTTGTCCTTATTTCTATGTATGACTATTTGATTGTCTATAGTTTGGTGATTGTGAATCAAGCACATTGAATACTATTTGTAGAGGATGTCCCAATCCCAATGCAAAGAGATAAAACGTTAAGTATTTGACTAGGAGAGTCTAATCCCCATAAGACAATGGGGACACTAATGGAAAGAGATGAAAGAACATTTGTGACGAAATGTGACATAGTTGGACATGTCATGGCCGCCGACAGTGACGGACTAGCGCACTCTGCACTCTTTGTATATGAGAGTTACTCACAGAACTCATAATAATATATCTTACGACTAGGAGCACATATCCTATTGTTCTATGCCTAAATTGGACAATACCTGGGGAACAGCATGGGGGTCAAATTTAATTGATCACAGAGGTACGTCGGTGTGCATATGTTACGTAGGTCCGCAAAATTTAGAAATTTGTTTGTAAAGAAAGCAGTGTTGCCAGAAAGTGGATTGACAAAGGGGTAGTTTGCATCAATTTATTGTTTATGTTTGCATCTTGCATTGCAATTTGGATTTACTCTTTATTATTGATTGTGTTTTATATTGATTTTATAATAATAATTGTTATAATTGTTATAGCACCCCTACGCGCAACCCTCGGAAGTCTTCGAGAGACTTGTGTGAGCTAGGGAAGACGCAGCCCTTACCTTTTAACGTGTGATGCCATGTACGAGACCGGTGAATCGGTGGATCGAAACGACCCCACGATTGCGAGGCGAACGCTTTACCAGCCGACCACCACGACCCATTGTTATTGAGTTTTTGTGTATTAACTATTTTATTGACAATGAAGTGTTTCGTTCGCACCTGTAATAATTCCTGGAGGAAAGGGAAAAAAACAGACAATATTACTTTTCATAAGTAAAAGTACTCGAAAAGGTTCAAGGTATCTGAACTATATAATATAATAATAATTCATGGAGGAAAGGGAAAAAACAGATAATATTACTTTTCATAAGTAAAAGTACTCGAGAAGGTTCAAGGTATCTGAACTATAAAATGGAGTTTTCAGGATCACCAAATCTAATTATAAGGCTCGAATGCTTGGGTGTAGACTCTAATTCACCATGGCCCAAACATAGTAAAGTTTGTTCAACAAATTGACGCCACGTACCACAAGACTGATGCCTAACTAACTTCCAACAAATGTGATACCTAGACCGCTGACCATCATGTCAGCGACACAGGAAATCACTGATTCTACCACAGAGACCTTGTCGTCTCCAGAAAATTTGTATGTGTCTGATAAACAAAGCGATTCCTTGGGTATAAAATCGAACCTCAAGAGACGACGATTGGATGTAAGGATTTCGTTTATTCTTAGTTGATCAAACTATTTCGCGTTTTCTAGTTCCAGTATGTCCACCTCATCAGGTTCTAGTGGGACGAAAAGAAAAGTCAGACTTATCCAGACTTTTCACAGTTATAGGTAATGCAATTAATTGATTTGCATAAATAAGATGAAAATTTAAAATCAATTGTTTTTAGTTCAAGCATTGAAAATGTTCAAGCAGATACTTCCCAGATGAAGAATCGAACCAAGAAACTAGCAACAAAATATTATAATTTGAAGAGTACAGTTAAAAGACTGAATCAAAAAGCTCAGTCACTGTCATCAGTTGTGAATATTTTGAAAAAAAACAGCTCATTTTATATATGGCATATCCGAGCATAAATCAAAATCTTTTTCTGCAGTTCCCAGACAGTTGATGGCACGCATTCTGAAAACTAGAAGTAGTACGGAATGTTTGTGCTGTTTTTTATTGTATTTTAATGTATGTTTTTATATGAACTTTTACTGACGTGTCTACAAACTTTATGTTTCTCAAGACAAATATAAATTATTATTATTATTATTATTATTATTATTATTATTATTATTATTATTATTATTATTATTATTATTATTATTATTATTATTATTATTATTATTATTATTATTATTATTATTATTATTATTATTATTATTATTATTATTATTATTATTATTATTATTATTATTATTATTATTATTATTATTATCATTATTATTATTATTATTATTATCATTATTATTATTATTATTATTATTATTATTATTATTATTATTATTATTATTTTTTTTTTTTTCCGTTAGGAATGTACCAGTCAGGCCCTGTCTCCGGTGCTCCGATACATCCGGAGGGCGCACTGGTGTCGTTAACCCCAATAACCACTCCCTACGTCCGTAGGGTGAGTGACTATTGGGTCCGAGAATCATGTGCCCTGAGTAGACGGAGTGAACCAAGGATAACGGCCTTCTGCATTCGCGCTGCTAAGATTTCTGCCATATTACGGCAAGCAGGTATTATCCTCAAGTTGGAGAGCAGTGTGTCCATCATTCCACCAAGGACTCCTATGATCAGAACCACCATTTTGACAGAATGGTCCGGATATAACCTGCGGAGTTCAAAGAGAAGATCTCGATATTTAGTCCGTTTTTCCTCCTCTTTTCGAACGATATTCATTTCGCCTGGAGCGGAAAACTCCATGACGAATATCGTTCTACTTTGGTGGTCGAGGAGGACAACATCAGGCTTATTGGCTTGTATTTGCCTGAGGGTGGGGAATGAGTAGTTCCAATAGATCCGGCACCTCTCATTCTCCACCACGGACTCAATATCCCCCGGAACATAAGGCAACACCGGTGTCTCGTCTATACCGTACGAGTGTCGTAGATGGTAGTATAACACTCGTAGCGCCGCGTTATGCCTGTGGATATAGGCTGAGACCGCATAAGATGGGCATGCTGATAGCAAATGCATTACGGTCTCAGGTGCCCCACGACATGACCTGCATCGGGTGTCAGGGACGTCTATACCCATCACGCGACTACGGTAGACGAGGGTGTTGAAGACACCATCCTGGCAGGCCATTATGAATCCCTCGGTCTCCGACTTTAGCTCACTCGACCTGAGGAAGGCAAAGGTCAAGCTTTTGGATAAGCCAAGGTCTTCGATGTTGTGAAAGAAGACGCCATGCATTGGCTTATCCATATGTAGCTGTAGCAGGACCTCTGTCTCCGCAGCTTTGATGTGAGCTTTTTGCTGAACGGGTCCCAACTCGGTGACAGAGTTTGGGTTAGCCCGTTCAGTGTCGAATACGAGACCGAGTTCATCGGCCGCACGGGTTGCTGCCTTAAAAAGAAATGCTCCAATCCCTGCTTTTTCATGGTCGCGGACCATGCAGAGAAGGGGATCTGAACTCCTGATGACTTTACAAGCCCCATCCAGAACCATTCTGTTATGCATACACTCCAAACTCAAAAGTCCACGGCCTCCCCGTTGTCTGGGAAAGTATAACCGTGGAACGGACGATTTAGGATGCAAGCACCTATTGAGATGCATCACTTTGCGAGTTTTAACGTCGAGTTGTCGCAGCTCTTCCTTAGTCCACTTCATTACTCCGAAAGAGTAGAGAAGGATCGGAACGGCAAGCATATTGGTTGCAGCAACTTTGTTCTTCCCCGACAGTTCTGATGACCAGATCTGTCGGAGTTTGTGCTGATACTTGCCGCGGAGAGAGTTCTTAACTGTGAATACCTCTTATTATTATTATTATTATTATTATTATTATTATTATTATTATTATTATTATTATTATTATTATTATTATTATTATTATTATTATTATTATTATTATTATTATTATTTGGTTTGAATTAAAATTCTCCAGTCGGTCCCTGTCTCCGATGCTCCGATACATTCGGAGGGCGCGCTGGCAATATCATTACCCCAATAACCACTCCCCAAACTATGGGGTAAGCAGCTATTGGGTCCGGGAATCGTGTGCCCTGAGCAGACGTAATGAACCGAGGATCACAGCCTTCTGCATTCTTCCGGCTATAATTTCTGCCATCTTCCGACATGCCGGTATGATTTTCAGGTTCGAGAGTAACGAATCCATCACACTGCCAAGGGACCCTATTATCAGAACAACCATTTTTACAGAATGGTCTGAGTAGAGCCTGCGGAGTTCGAAGAGTAAATCTCGATATTTCATCCAATTCTCCTCCTCCTTTCGGACGATATTCGTTTCGCCAGGAGCCGAAAACTCAATGACGAAAATCGTTTTACTTCCATGGTCGAGGAGTACTACATCAGGCTTATTGGCCTGTATTTGCCTGAGGGTGGGAAATGAGTAGTTCCAGTAGATCCGGCACTTCTCATTCTCCACCACGGACTCAATATCCCCCGGAGCGCAAGGCAACACTGGTGTCTCGTCTATACCGTACGAGTGTCGTAGGTGGTAATATAACACTCGTAGAGCAGCGTTATGTCTGTGGATATAGGCTGAGACCGCATATGCTGGACATGCTGACAGCAAATGCATAATGGTCTCAGGTGCCTGGCGGCAGGCCCTGCATCTAATATTAGGGACCTTGGATAAGCCAAGGTGTTCGACGTTTCTGAAGAAGACCCCATGCAAAGGCTTATTCCTATGCAGCTGCAGCAGAGCTGCATTTTCTGCGGCCTTTACATGGGTTTTTTGCCGAACGGGTGCCAACGCTGTGACAGAGTTCGGGTCACGCCGTTTGGTGTCGAAACTGAGACCGAGTTCATGATCCGCACGGGCTGCTGCCTTAAAGAGGAACGCTCCAATCCCTGCGTTTTCATGGTCTCGGACCATGCAGAGAAGGGGATCCAAACTCCTGATTACTTTACATGCTCCATCCAATACCATTCTATTGTGAAGACACTCCAAACTCAAAAGTCCTCGTCCTCCTTGTTGTCGGTGGAGATATAACCGAGGAACGGACGATTTGGGATGCAAACTCCTGTATAGGTGCATCATCTTGCGCGTCTTTAGGTGGTTTGAATTAAAATTCTCCAGTCGGGCCCTGTTGGGGTTAGCCCATCATAACCACTCCCCAAACTATGGGGTAAGCAGCTATTGGGTAAGCAGCTATTGGGTCCGGGAATCGTATGCCCTGAGCAGACATAATGAACCGAGGATGACAGCCTTCTGCATTCTTTCGGCTATAATTTCTGACATCTTCCGACATGCCGGTATGATTTTCAGATTCGAGAGTAACGAATCCATCACACCGCCAAGGGAACTATTATCAGAACAACCATTTTTACAGAATGGTCTGGGTAGAGCCTGCGGAGTTCGAAGAGTAAATCTCGATATTTCGTCCGTTTCTCCTCCTCCTTTCGGACGATATTCGTTTCGCCAGGAGCCGAAAACTGAATGACGAAAATCGTCTTGATTCCTTGGTCGAGGAGTACTACATCAGGCTTATTGGCCTGTATTTGCCTGAGGGTGGGAAATGAGTAGTTCCAGTAGATCCGGCACTTCTCATTCTCCACCACGGACTCAATATTCCCCGGAGCGTGAGGCAACACAGGTGTCTCGTCTATACCGTACGAGTATCGTAGGTGGTAATATAACACTCGTAGAGCCGCGTTATGTCTGTGGATATAGGCTGAGACCGCATATGCTGGACATGCTGACAGCAAATGCATAATGGTCTCAGGCGCCTGACGGCAGGCCCTGCATCTAATATCAGGGACCTCTATACCCATCACGTGGCTTCGGTAGACCAAGGTGTTGAAGACACCATCTTGTCAGACTATTATGAATCCCTCGGTCTCCGACTTCAGCCCACTTGACCTAAGGAAGGCATAGGTCAAGTTCTTGGATAAGCCAAGGTCTTCGACATTTCTGAAGAAGACCCCATGCAAAGGCTTATCCCTATGCAGCTGCAGCAGAGCTGCATTTTCTGCGGCCTTTACATGGGCTTCTTGCCGAATTAGTGCCAACTCTGTGACAGCGCGTTTGGTGTCGAAACTGAGACCGAGTTCATCAGCCGCACGGGCTGCTGCCTTAAAGAGGAACGCTCCAATCCCTGCGTTTTCATGGTCTAGGACCATGCAGAGAAAGGGATCCAAACTCCTGATTACTTTACATGCCCCATCCAATACCATTCTATTGTGAAGACACTCCAAACTCAAAAGCCCTCGTCCTCCTTGTTGTCGGTGGAGATGTAACCGAGGAACGGACGATTTGGGATGCAAACTCCTGTATAGGTGCATCATCTTGCGCGTCTTTACGTCGAGTTGTCGCAGCTCCTCCTGAGTCCACTTCATCACTCCAAAGGAGTAGAGTAAGATCGGAACGGCAAGCATATTGTTCTATCAGGCAGCATATTTGTGGCAGCAACTTTGTTCTTTCCCGACAGTTCTGATGACCAGATCTGTCGGAGTTTGTGCTGATACTTTTTTTTACTAGTTTTTGACAGATATAACTCCTTGAGAGTGGTGTTGTTCCACTCCCAAGTAGGAATACGTCTCTCCGGCACCCAGATGACGTAGGATGCTTCCGTCTATGAGCTGGACGTCTTCTCCGTAATCGTCGCATCGTCCTCTTTTGAGATGAACCGTTGCTCATTTGTCGATCCCAAACTTCATGCCAATCGCCTGCGTATACTCCTCCACCACCCTCAGAGACTGACGTAGGTCCTTTTCACCTGAGGCATAAAGCTTAAGGTCATCCATGTAGAATAGATGAGTCACCTTATGCCTCCAGTTACTGGGGGTGCCGCAGTAGTATCCACGCGTTTTTCAGAGGGCAACGGACAATGGCAATAGTGAGATGCAAAAGAGAAGGGGGCTGAGAGAATCTCCCTGAAACACTCCCCTTCTGAAGATAACCTGATCTGTTTGGACTCTAGCTTGCCCTGATGTTATAGTGAAGCGAGTCCTCCAGAGTGGCATCAGTTGTTCAATGCATCTCACTATTTGATCGGGTATCGCAAGGCATCAAAGAACATGCATGATTAGCTAATGCGATGTCGTGTCAAATGCCTTGCGATAGTCGATCCAGGCCATCGAAAGGTTACGCTTGTACTGCGTGGAGTCCTGCGTAATACATCTATCGATGAGCAGATTCTCCTTGTATCCAGCGATTCCTTTCTTTTACCCTCTTTGCTCATATATCCGTTCGTACACGTGTTCAACTGCGGTGAGTATTCGCATGTACAAAATGCGGGTGAACATATTATAACATGCGTTCAACCAGGAGTTGAAAACTCTGGCCAACTGTTGGTGGGTGCTGGGAAATTTTTTCCACCAGTAGTTTCCTAGTCCATCCGAACCTGGTGCAGCTGAGTTCTTCGAGCCCTCAAGTGCTCGTCGAACTTCATCCGGGGTTATCGGGTAGCGCAGTTCATTGAGCTCTGGCTGTTGAAGCCTTCCGCAGAATGCTTCAAACTGCGCTAGGGATGGAGTGTCTACATTCAGTGGTTGCGGATGTTTATAAATATCCTTCCAGAAGGCTTCTACCTGATCAGCGGTCGGCGGATTTTCTACAACACCCGGAGGCTTTTGGAATAATTGAGAAGGATTATCACGGAATTTTGAGTTTTCTACGATGCTCCTCAATCGTCTCAGTATTATTATAATTTTTTTTCCTTAGGAGTGTACCAGTCAGGCCCTGTCTCCGGTGCTCCGACCCATCCGGAGGGCGCGCTGGTGTCGTTAACCCCAATAACCACTCCCTACGTCCGTAGGGTGAGTGACTATTGGGTCCGAGAATCGTGTGCCCTGAGTGGACGGAGCGAACCAAGGATAACGGCCTTCTGCATTCTTGCTGCTAAGATTTCTGCCATATTACGGCAAGCCGGTATTATCTTCAAGTTAGAGAGCAGTATGTCCATCATTCCACCAAGGACTCCTATAATCAGAACCACCATTTTGACAGAATGGTCCGGATATAACCTGCGGAGTTCAAAGAGAAGATCTCGATATTTAGTCCGGTTTTCCTCCTTTTTTCGAACGATATTCATTTCGCCTGGAGCGGAAAACTCCATGACGAATATCGTTCTACTTTGGTGGTCGAGGAGGACAACATCAGGCTTATTGGCTTGTATTTGCCTGAGGGTGGGGAATGAGTAGTTCCAATAGATTTGGCATCTCTCATTCTCCACCACGGACTCAATATCCCCCGGAGCATAAGGCAACACCGGTGTCTCGTCTATACCGTACGAGTGTCGTAGATGGTAGTACAACACTCGTAGCGCCGCGTTATGCCTGTGGATATAGGCTGAGACCGCATGAGATGGACATGCTGATAGCAAATGCATTACGGTCTCAGGTGCCCCACGACATGCCCTGCATCGGGTGTCAGGGACGTCTATACACATCACGCGACTACGGTAGACAAGGGTGTTGAAGACACCATCCTGGCAGGCCATCATGAATCCCTCGGTCTCCGACTTTAGCTCACTCGACCTGAGGAAGGCAAAGGTCAAGCCTTTGGATAAGCCAAGGTCTTCGATGTTGTGAAAGAAAACACCATGCATTGGCTTATCCATATGTTGCTGTAGCAGGACCTCTGTCTCCGCAGCTTTTATGTGAGCTTTTTGCTGAACGGGTCCCAACTCGGTGACAGAGTTGGGGTTAGCCCGTTCAGTGTCGAAAACGAGACCGAGTTCATCGGCCGCACGGGTAGCTGCCTTAAAAAGGAATGCTCCAATCCCTACTTTCTCATGGTCGCGGACCATGCAGAGAAGGGGATCTGAACTCCTGATGACTTTACAGGCCCCATCCAGAACCATTCTGTTATGCAGACACTCCAAACTCAAAAGTCCACGGTCTCCCCGTTGTCTGGGAAAGTATAACCGTGGAAAGGACGATTTAGGATGCAAGCTCCTATTGGGATGCATCATTTTGCGAGATTTAACGTCAAGTTGTCGCAGCTCTTCCTTAGTCCACTTCATCACTCCGAAAGAGTAAAGAAGGATCGGAACGGCAAGCATATTAGTTGCAGCAACTTTGTTTTTCCCCGACAGTTCTGATGACCAGATCTGTCGGAGTTTATGCTGATACTTGCCGCGGAGAGAGTTTTTAACTGCAAATACCTCTTGGGAGCGGCGTTGTTCCACCCCAAGGTAGGTATAAGTCTCTCCGGCATCCAGATGATGTAGGATGCTTCCGTCTACGAGCTGGACATCCTCTCCGTATTCCTCGCATCGTCCTCTTTTGAGATGAACCGTGGCACATTTGTCGATCCCAAATTCCATACCGATAGCATGCGTATATTCTTCCACCACCCAAAGGGACTGATGTCGGTTCCTTTCTCCAGAGGCATACAATTTGAGGTCATCCATGTAAAATAGATGGGTGACATTATGCCTCCGGTTGCTGGGGGTGCCGCAGTTGTACCCACGGGTATTCCTGAGTGCAACGGACAATGGTAATAATGAGATGCAGAAGAGAAGAGGGCTAAGGGAGTCTCCCTGAGACACACCTCTTCTAATGATGACCAGCTCTGTTTGGACTATGTCTCTACCAGATCTTATGGTGAAGCGAGTCCTCCAGAGCGGCATCAGTTGTCCAATGCATCCCACTATTTGACCGGGTACCTCAAGGCATCTGAGCAAATGCATGATTAACTCATGTGATGTTGTATCAAATGCCTTGCGGTAATCTATCCAGGCCATCGAAAGGTTACGCTTATACTGCACGGAGTCCTGCGTGATACATCTATCGATGAGCAGGTTATCCTTGCACCCGGCTACCCCTTTCTTCGACCCTCTTTGCTCATTTATCCGTTCATACACCGGATCAACTGCGGAGAGAATGCGCGTGTTTAAGATGCGCGTAAACACCTTATAACACGCATTCAAGCATGTTATCGGCCTGTAATTCTTTGGATCAGACAAATCTCCGTTTTTGGGGATGAGCACGGTTCGCCCCTCGACAAACCACTCCGGAATATGCTGCTCCCCATCTAGCCATGAGTTGAAAACTCTGGCCAGATGGCAGTGGGTTGTTAGAAACTCTTTCCACCAATAGTTATTCAACCCATCAGGGCCTGGAGCAGCGAAATTCTTAGAGCCTTTTAGGGCCCCTCGTACTTCTTCCGTGGTTATCGGAATGCGCAGATCATTGAGCTCAGGCTGCCAAAGCCTCCTGCAAAATGCTTCGAACTGCGCTAGGGCTGGAGTATCTACATTGAGTGGTTGCGGATACTCATAGATATTCTTCCAGAATGTTTCCACCCAATCTGCATCCGGCGGGTTATCGACAACACGTGGAGGCTCTTGGAATAAGCGAGAAGGTTTATCGCGGAACTTTATGTTTTCCGCGATACCTCTCGTCCGCCTCACTAGTGACTTCTTTGCAGCCACTAGCATTCGTATCCTATCAAGGCAGTGCTGTTTGATGGTGAACAGCACACCTTGATTTAATGTGTGGTGAGCTCGTCTCAATTTTGCGGCAATTCGCCGCACTGCGGGTGTGAAAGGCCTATTGGCCGCCACGAAGTCCACCATAGACTGGATACGAGACGCGAGTTGTCTCGCCGACTTGATCTTGGCTTCCATCTTGTGTACACGTCGTTCATGCTTCCCTACCAGAGCGGTGGTGTTCCTCCTCTCCGTTTGGGATAGAGCATGAGCGGCGTCGTACACGACAGAATTGATCTGCCAGATGTCAGCCTCTTCTGGAAGAACATCGCCAATCTCCGCATCCACCCGTGCCAGTTCTTGCGGCTTCAGGGGCTTCACATTGTGAAGCGCCCTGCGGGTTCTGATATTCTCCATCAGTGGAACAATGCGATTCTCCTCCACTGCCAAACCGACACGTGGCATATCTGCCACTTCGATAACTGGCTGAAAAGGAGCTCTAACGTAGCCTCGAGCCCGAAGATGGGATACATAATCCCTGAGATTTTGTGCGAAAAACGCTGCATGCTCTGGGTGTCTCTCGCACCACAGAGCATGCATTCTCGCCATGTATCCTCTCCGGGCGGGCTCACTGCTCTCGTAGCAATGCAGAAGTCCACCTCTTAATTCGTCCGTCCACTCAAAGCGTCCGTTATTATCGCGGTCGTCATCGTTTGGCAAATCATCGTTGGCATCACCACCTTGACTATGACCCCTAATCCGAGGGGGTCGGTTTTGGGGGCCTGCCTCTTCCTCGATCGTTCGGAACCGAGTGGTAGAGTTTACTGGGGGGTTAACCCAGTAAACCCACGGCCGCCACCGGAGGGAAAGTTGCGTTTTTCCTCCCGGATGCGCATGAGCTGCCGGTCCGATTTTGCATCCTTTGCTCGGGTAGGTGGTGTCGCTACTAACCAGGGCGTTAGGTGTTGGTTGACCCCCCTGCCTATTATTATTATTATTATTATTATTATTATTATTATTATTATTATTATTATTATTATTATTATTATTATTATTATTATTATTATTATTATTATTATTATTATTATTATTATTATTATTATTATTATTATTATTATTATTATTATTATTATTATTATTATTATTATTATTATTATTATTATTATTATTATTATTATTATTATTATTATTATTATTATTATTATTATTATTATTATTATTATTATTATTATTATTATTATTATTATTATTATTATTATTATTATTATTATTATTATTATTATTATTATTATTATTATTATTATTATTACTTTTTCTCCTAGGAGTGTACCAGTCAGGCCCTGTCTTTGGTGCTCCGACCCATCCGGAGGGCGCGCTGGTGTCGTTAACCCCAATAACCACTCCCTACGTCCGTAGGGTGAGTGATTATTGGGTCCGAGAATCTTGTGCCCTGAGTAGACGGAGCGAACCAAGTATAACGGCCTTCTGCATTCTTGCTGCTAAGATTTCTGCCATATTTCGGCAAGCTGGTATTATCTTCAAGTTAGAGAGCAGTGTGTCCATCATTCCACCAAGGACTCCTATAATCAGAACCACCATTTTGACAGAATGGTCCGGATATAACCTGCGGAGTTCAAAGAGAAGATCTCGATATTTAGTCCGTTTTTCCTCCTCTTTTCGAACGATATTCATTTCGCCTGGAGCGGAAAACTCCATGACGAATATCGTTCTACTTTGGTGGTCGAGGAGGACAACATCAGGCTTATTGGCTTGTATTTGCCTGAGGGTGGGGAATGAGTAGTTCCAATAGATTCGGCATCTCTCATTCTCCACCACGGACTCAATATCCCCCGGAGCATAAGGCAACACCGGTGTCTCGTCTATGCCGTACGAGTGTCGTAGGTGGTAGTACAACACTCGTAGCGCCGCGTTATGCCTGTGGATATAGGCTGAGACCGCATAAGATGGGCATGCTGATAGCAAATGCATTACGGTCTCAGATGCCCCACGACATGCCCTGCATCGGGTGTCAGGGACGTCTATACCCATAACGCGACTACGGTAGACAAGGGTGTTGAAGACACCATCCTGGCAGGCCATTATGAATCCCTCGGTCTCCGACTTTAGCTCACTTGACCTGAGGAAAGCAAAGGTCATGCTTTTGGATAAGCCAAGGTCTTCGATGTTGTGAAAGAAGACACCATGCATTGGCTTATCCATATGTAGCTGTAGCAGGATCTCTGTCTCCGCAGCTTTTATGTGAGCTTTTTGCTGAACGGGTCCCAACTCGGTGACAGAGTTTGGGTTAGCCCGTTCAGTGTCGAAAACGAGACCGAGTTCATCGGCCGCACGGGTAGCTGCCTTAAAAAGGAATGCTCCAATCCCTGCTTTCTCATGGTCGCGGACCATGCAGAGAAAGGGATCTGAACTCCTGATGACTTTACAGGCCCCATCCAGAACCATTCTGTTATGCAGACACTCCAAACTCAAAAGTCCACGGCCTCCCCGTTGTCTGGGAAAGTATAACCGTGGAACGGACGATTTAGGATGCAAGCTCCTATTGAGATGCATCATTTTGCGAGTCTTAACGTCAAGTTGTCGCAGCTCTTCCTTAGTCCACTTCATCACTCCGAAAGAGTAAAGAAGGATCGGAACGGCAAGCATATTAGTTGCAGCAACTTTGTTCTTCCCCGACAGTTCTGATGACCAGATCTGTCGGAGTTTATGCTGATACTTGCCGCGGAGAGAGTTTTTAACTGCGAATACCTCTTGGGAGCGGCGTTGTTCCACCCCAAGGTAGGTATAAGTCTCTCCGGCATCCAGATGATGTAGGATGCTTCCGTCTACAAGCTGGACATCCTCTCCGTATTCCTCGCATCGTCCTCTTTTGAGATGAACCGTGGCACATTTGTCGATCCCAAATTCCATACCGATAGCATGCGTATATTCTTCCACCACCCTAAGGGACTGATGTAGGTCCCTTTCTCCAGAGGCATACAATTTGAGGTCATCTATGTAAAATAGATGGGTGATATTATGCCTCCGGTTGCTGGGGGTGCCGCAGTTGTACCCACGGGTATTCCTGAGTGCAACGGACAATGGCAATAGTGAGATGCAGAAGAGAAGAGGGCTAAGGGAGTCTCCCTGAAACACGCCTCTTCTAATGATGACCTGCTCTGTTTGGACTATGCCTCTACCAGATCTTATGGTGAAGCGAGTCCTCCAGAGTGGCATCAGTTGTCCAATGCATCCCACTATTTGACCGGGTACCTCAAGGCATCTGAGCAAATGCATGATTAACTCATGTGATGTTGTATCAAATGCCTTGCGGTAATCGATCCAGGCCATCGAAAGGTTACGCTTATACTGCATGGAGTCCTGCGTGATACATCTAACGATGAGCAGGTTCTCCTTGCACCCGGCGACCCCTTTCTTTGACCCTCTTTGCTCATTTATCCGTTCATACACCGGATCAACTGCGGAGAGAATGCGCGTGTATAAGATGCGCGTAAACACCTTATAACACGCATTCAAGCAAGTTATCGGCCTGTAATTCTTTGGATCAGACAAATCTCCGTTTTTGGGGATGAGCACGGTTCGCCCCTCGACAAACCACTCCGGAATCTGCTGCTCCCCATCTAGCCATGAGTTGAAAACTCTGGCCAGATGGCGGTGGGTTGTTGGAAACTTTTTCCACCAATAGTTATTCAACCCATCAGGGCCTGGAGCAGCGAAATTCTTAGAGCCTTTTAGGGCCCCTCGTACTTCTTCCGTGGTTATCGGAATGCGCAGATCATTGAGCTCAGGCTGCCGAAGCCTCCTGCAAAATGCTTCGAACTGCGCTAGGGCTGGAGTATCTACGTTGAGTGGTTGCGGATACTCATAGATATTCTTCCAGAATGTTTCCACCCGATCTGCAGCCGGCGGGTTATCGACAACACGTGGAGGCTCTTGGAATAAGCGAGAAGGTTTATCGCGGAACTTTATGTTTTCCGCGATACTTCTCGCCCGCCTCACTAGTGACTTCTTTGCAGCCACTAGCATTCGTATCCTATCAAGGCAGTGCTGTTTGATGGTAAACAGCACACCTTGATTTAATGTGTGGTGAGCTCGTCTCAATTTTGCAGCAATTCGCCGCACTGCGGGCGTGAAAGGCCTATTGGCCGCCACGAAGTCCACCACACACTGGATACGAGACGCGTGTTGTCTCGCCGACTTGATCTTGGCTTCCATCTTGTGTACACGTCGCTCATGCCTCCCTACCAGAGCGGTGGTGTCCCTCCTCTCTGTTTGGGATAGAGCATGAGCGGCGTCGTACACGACAGAATTGATCTGCCAGATGTCAGCCTCTTCTGGAAGAACATCGCCAATCTCCGCATCCACCCGTGCCAGTTCTTGCGGCTTCAGGAGCTTCATTTTGTGAAGCGCCCTGCGGGTTCTGATATCCTCCATCAGTGGAACAATGCGATTCTCCTCCACAGCCAAACCGACACGTGGCATATCTGCCACTTCGATAACCGGCTGAGGAGGAGCTCTAACGTAGCCTCGAGCCCGAAGATGGGATACATAATCCCTGAGATTTTGTGCGGAAAACGCTGCATGATCTGGGTGTCTCTCACACCACAGAGCATGCATTCTTGCCATGTATCCTCTCCGGGCGGGCTCACTGCTCTCGTAGCAATGCAGAAGTCCGTCTCTTAATTCGTCCGTCCACTCAAAGCGTCCGTTGTTATCGCGGTCGTCATCATTTGGCAAATCATCGTTGGCCCCACCACCTTGCCTTTGACCCCTAATCCGAGGGGGTCGGTTGTGGGGGCCTCTTCCTCGATTGTTGGGAACCGAGTAGTAGAGTTTACTGGGGGGTTAACCCAGTAAACCCACGGCCGACACCGGAGGGAAAGTTGCTTTTTCCCTCCCGGATGCGCATGAGCTGCCGGTCCGATTTTGCATCCTTTGCTCGGGTAGGTGGTGTCGCTACTCACCAGGGCCTTAGGTGTTGTTATTATTATTATTATTATTATTATTATTATTATTATTATTATTATTATTATTATTATTATTATTATTATTATTATTATTATTATTATTATTATTATTATTATTATTATTATTATTATTATTATTATTATTATTATTATTATTATTATTATTATTATTATTATTATTATTATTATTATTATTATTATTTTTTTTTTTTTCCGTTAGGAATGTACCAGTCAGGCCCTGTCTCCGGTGCTCCGATACATCCGGAGGGCGCGCTGGTGTCGTTAACCCCAATAACCACTCCCTACGTCCGTAGGGTGAGTGACTATTGGGTCCGAGAATCGTGTGCCCTGAGTGGACGGAGCGAACCAAGGATAACGGCCTTCTGCATTCTTGCTGCTAAGATTTCTGCCATATTACGGCAAGCCGGTATTATCTTCAAGTTAGAGAGCAGTATGTCCATCATTCCACCAAGGACTCCTATGATCAGAACCACCATTTTGACAGAATGGTCCGGATATAACCTGCGGAGTTCAAAGAGAAGATCTCGATATTTAGTCCGGTTTTCCTCCTTTTTTAGAACGATATTCATTTCGCCTGGAGCGGAAAACTCCATGACGAATATCGTTCTACTTTGGTGGTCGAGGAGGACAACATCAGGCTTATTGGCTTGTATTTGCCTGAGGGTGGGGAATAAGTAGTTCCAATAGATCCGGCACCTCTCATTCTCCACCACGGACTCAATATCCCCCGGAACATAAGGCAACACCGGTGTCTCGTCTATACCGTACGAGTGTCGTAGATGGTAGTATAACACTCGTAGCGCCGCGTTAGGCCTGTGGATATAGGCTGAGACCGCATAAGATGGGCATGCTGATAGCAAATGCATTACGGTCTCAGGTGCCCCACGACATGCCCTGCATCGGGTGTCAGGGACGTCTATACCCATCACGCGACTACGGTAGACGAGGGTGTTGAAGACACCATCCTGGCAGGCCATTATGAATCCCTCGGTCTCCGACTTTAGCTCACTCGACCTGAGGAAGGCAAAGGTCAAGCTTTTGGATAAGCCAAGGTCTTCGATGTTGTGAAAGAAGACGCAATGCATTGGCTTATCCATATGTAGCTGTAGCAGGACCTCTGTCTCCGCAGCTTTGATGTGAGCTTTTTGCTGAACGGGTCCCAACTCGGTGACAGAGTTTGGGTTAGCCCGTTCAGTGTCGAATACGAGACCGAGTTCATCGGCCGCACGGGTTGCTGCCTTAAAAAGAAATGCTCCAATCCCTGCTTTTTCATGGTCGCGGACCATGCAGAGAAGGGGATCTGAACTCCTGATGACTTTACAGGCCCCATCCAGAACCATTCTGTTATGCATACACTCCAAACTCAAAAGTCCACGGCCTCCCCGTTGTCTGGGAAAGTATAACCGTGGAACGGACGATTTAGGATGCAAGCACCTATTGAGATGCATCACTTTGCGAGTTTTAACGTCGAGTTGTCGCAGCTCTTCCTTAGTCCACTTCATTACTCCGAAAGAGTAGAGAAGGATCGGAACGGCAAGCATATTGGTTGCAGCAACTTTGTTCTTCCCCGACAGTTCTGATGACCAGATCTGTCGGAGTTTGTGCTGATACTTGCCGCGGAGAGAGTTCTTAACTGTGAATACCTCTTGGGAGTGGCGTTGCTCCACCCCTAGGTAAGTATACGTCTCTCCGGCATCCAGATGATGTAGGATGCTTCCGTCTACGAGCTGGACATCCTCTCCGTATTCCTCGCATCGTCCTCTTTTAAGATGAACCGTGGCACATTTGTCGATCCCAAATTCCATTCCGATAGCATGCGTGTACTCTTCCACCACCCTAAGGGACTGATGTAGGTCCCTTTCTCCAGAAGCATATAATTTTAGGTCATCCATGTAGAACAAATGGGTGACTTTATGCCTCCGGTTGCTGGGGGTGCCGCAGTTGTACCCACGGGTATTCCTAAGTACAACGGACAATGGCAATAGTGAGATGCAGAAGAGAAGAGGGCTGAGGGAGTCTCCCTGAAACACGCCTCTTCTAATGATGACCTGCTCTGTTTGGACTGTGTCTCTACCAGATCTTATGGTGAAGCGAGTCGTCCAGAGTGGCATCAGTTGTCCAATACATCCCACTATTTGATCGGGTACCTCAAGACATCTGAGCAAATGCATGATTAACTCATGCGATGTTGTATCAAATGCCTTGCGGTAATCGATCCAGGCCATCGAAAGGTTACGCTTATACTGCACGGAGTCCTGCGTGATACATCTATCGATGAGCAGGTTCTCCTTGCAGCCGGCGACCCCTTTCTTGGACCCTCTTTGCTCATATATCCGTTCGTACACCGGATCAACTGCGGAGAGAATGCGCGTGTATAAGATGCGTGTAAACAACTTATAACACGCATTCAAGCATGTTATCGGCCTGTAATTCTTTGGATCAGACAAATCTCCGTTTTTGGGGATGAGCACGGTTCGCCCCTCGACAAACCACTCCGGAATCTGCTGCTCCCCATCTAGCCATGAGTTAAAAACTCTAGCCAGATGGCGGTGGGTTGTTGGAAACTTTTTCCACCAATAGTTATTCAACCCATCAGGGCCTGGAGCAGCGAAATTCTTAGAACCTTTTAGGGCCCTTCGAACTTCTTCCGTGGTTATCGGATTGCGCAGATCATTATGCTCATGCTGCCGAAGCGTCCTGCAGTAAGCTTCGAACTGCGCTAGGGCTGGAGTGTCTACATTGAGTGGTTGCGGAAACTCATAGATGTTCTTCCAGAAGGTTTCTACCCGATCAGCAGCCGGCGGGTTATCGACAACACGTGGAGGCTCTTGGAATAAGCGAGAAGGTTTATCGCGGAACTTCAAGTTTTCCGCGATACTTCTCGCCCGCCTCACTAGTGACTTCTTTGCAGCCACTAGCATTCGTATCCTATCAAGACAGTACTGTTTTATGGTAAACAGCACGCCTTGATTCAATGTGTGGTGAGCTCGTCTTAGCTTTGCAGCAATTCGCCGCACTGCCGGCGTAAAAGGCCTATTGGCCGACATGTAGTCCACCACACACTGGATACGAGACGCGTGTTGTCTCGCCGACTTGATCTTAGCTTCCATCTTGTGAACGCGTCGCTCATGCCTCCCAACAAGAGCGGTGGTTTCCTATTATTATTATTATTATTATTATTATTATTATTATTATTATTATTATTATTATTATTATTATTATTATTATTATTTTTTCCGTTGGGAATGTACCAGTCAGGCCCTATCTCCGGTGCTCCGATACATCCGGAGGGCGCGCTGGTGTCGTTAACCCCAACAACCACTCCCCACGTCCGTAGGGTGAGTGATTATTGGGTCCGAGAATCATGTGCCCTGAGCAGACGGAGCGAACCTAGAATAACGGCCTTCTGCATTCGTGCTGCTAAGATTTCTGCCATATTACGGCGAGCAGCTATTATCTTCAAATTGGAGAGCAGTGTGTCCATCATTCCACCAAGGACTCCTATGATCAGAACCACCATTTTGACAGAATGGTCCGGATACAACCTGCGGAGTTCAAAGAGAAGATCTCGATATTTAGTCCGTTTTTCCTCCTCTTTTCGAACGATATTCATTTCGCCTGGAGCGGAAAACTCCACGACGAATATCGTTTTACTTTGATGGTCGAGGAGGACAACATCAGGCTTATTGGCTTGTATTTGCCTGAGGGTGGGGAATGAGTAGTTCCAATAGATTCGGCACCTCTCATTCTCCACCACGGACTCAATATCCCCCGGAACATAAGGCAACACCGGTGTCTCGTCTATACCGTATGAGTGTCGTAGATGGTAGTACAACACTCGTAGAGCCGCGTTATGCCTGTGGATATAGGCTGAGACCGCATAACATGGGCATGCTGATAGCAGATGCATTACGGTCTCAGGTGCCCCACGACATGCCCTGCATCGGGTGTCAGGGACGTCTATACCCATCACGCGACTACGGTAGACAAGGGTGTTGAAGACACCATCCTGGCAAGCCATTATGAATCCCTCGGTCTCCGACTTTAGCTCACTCGACCTGAGGAAGGCAAAGGTCAAGCTTTTGGATAAGCCAATGTCTTCGATGTTGTGAAAGAAGACACCATGCATTGGCTTATCCATATGTAGCTGTAGCAGGACCTCTGTCTCCGCAGCTTTGATGTGAGCTTTTTGCTGAACGGGTCCCAACTCGGTGACAGAGTTTGGGTTAGCCCGGTCAGTGTCGAATACGAGACCGAGTTTTCAGGATCACCAAATCTAATTATAAGGCTCGAATGCTTGGGTGTAGACTCTAATTCACCATGGCCCAAACATAGTAAAGTTTGTTCAACAAATTGACGCCACGTACCACAAGACTGATGCCTAACTAACTTCCAACAAATGTGATACCTAGACCGCTGACCATCATGTCAGCGACACAGGAAATCACTGATTCTACCACAGAGACCTTGTCGTCTCCAGAAAATTTGTATGTGTCTGGGTATAAAATCGAACCTCAAGAGACGACGATTGGATGTAAGGATTTCGTTTATTCTTAGTTGATCAAACTATTTCGCGTTTTCTAGTTCCAGTATGTCCACCTCATCAGGTTCTAGTGGGACGAAAAGAAAAGTCAGACTTATCCAGACTTTTCACAGTTATAGGTAATGCAATTAATTGATTTGCATAAATAAGATGAAAATTTAAAATCAATTGTTTTTAGTTCAAGCATTGAAAAGGTTCAAGCAGATACTTCCCAGATGAAGAATCGAACCAAGAAACTAGCAACAAAATATTATAATTTGAAGAGTACAGTTAAAAGACTGAATCAAAAAGCTCAGTCACTGTCATCAGTTGTGAATATTTTGAAAAAAAACAGCTCATTTTATATATGGCATATCCGAGCATAAATCAAAATCTTTTTCTGCAGTTCCCAGACAGTTGATGGCACGCATTTCTGAAATGAAAGTACGGAATGTTTGTGCTGTTTTTTATTGTATTTTAATGTATGTTTTTATATGAACTTTTACTGACGTGTCTACAAACTTTATGTTTCTCAAGACAAATATAAATTATTATTATTATTATTATTATTATTATTATTATTATTATTATTATTATTATTATTATTATTATTATTATTATTATTATTATTATTATTATTATTATTATTATTATTATTATTATTATTATTATTATTATTATTATTATTATTATTATTATTATTATTATTATTATTATTATTATTATTTGGTTTGAATTAAAATTCTCCAGTCGGGCCCTGTCTCCGATGCTCCGATACATTCGGAGGGCGCGCTGGCAATATCATTACCCCAATAACCACTCCCCAAACTATGGGGTAAGCAGCTATTGGGTCCGGGAATCGTGTGCCCTGAGCAGACGTAATGAACCGAGGATCACAGCCTTCTGCATTCTTCCGGCTATAATTTCTGCCATCTTCCGACATGCCGGTATGATTTTCAGGTTCGAGAGTAACGAATCCATCACACTGCCAAGGGACCCTATTATCAGAACAACCATTTTTACAGAATGGTCTGAGTAGAGCCTGCGGAGTTCGAAGAGTAAATCTCGATATTTCATCCAATTCTCCTCCTCCTTTCGGACGATATTCGTTTCGCCAGGAGCCGAAAACTCAATGACGAAAATCGTTTTACTTCCATGGTCGAGGAGTACTACATCAGGCTTATTGGCCTGTATTTGCCTGAGGGTGGGAAATGAGTAGTTCCAGTAGATCCGGCACTTCTCATTCTCCACCACGGACTCAATATCCCCCGGAGCGCAAGGCAACACTGGTGTCTCGTCTATACCGTACGAGTGTCGTAGGTGGTAATATAACACTCGTAGAGCAGCGTTATGTCTGTGGATATAGGCTGAGACCGCATATGCTGGACATGCTGACAGCAAATGCATAATGGTCTCAGGTGCCTGGCGGCAGGCCCTGCATCTAATATTAGGGACCTTGGATAAGCCAAGGTGTTCGACGTTTCTGAAGAAGACCCTTTGCATGGGGTCTTCTGAAGAAGACCCCATGCAAAGGCTTATTCCTATGCAGCTGCAGCAGAGCTGCATTTTCTGCGGCCTTTACATGGGTTTTTTGCCGAACGGGTGCCAACGCTGTGACAGAGTTCGGGTCACGCCGTTTGGTGTCGAAACTGAGACCGAGTTCATGATCCGCACGGGCTGCTGCCTTAAAGAGGAACGCTCCAATCCCTGCGTTTTCATGGTCTCGGACCATGCAGAGAAGGTGATCCAAACTCCTGATTACTTTACATGCTCCATCCAATACCATTCTATTGTGAAGACACTCCAAACTCAAAAGTCCTCGTCCTCCTTGTTGTCGGTGGAGATATAACCGAGGAACGGACGATTTGGGATGCAAACTCCTGTATAGGTGCATCATCTTGCGCGTCTTTAGGTGGTTTGAATTAAAATTCTCCAGTCGGGCCCTGTTGGGGTTAGCCCATCATAACCACTCCCCAAACTATGGGGTAAGCAGCTATTGGGTAAGCAGCTATTGGGTCCGGGAATCGTATGCCCTGAGCAGACATAATGAACCGAGGATGACAGCCTTCTGCATTCTTTCGGCTATAATTTCTGACATCTTCCGACATGCCGGTATGATTTTCAGGTTCGAGAGTAACGAATCCATCACACCGCCAAGGGAACTATTATCAGAACAACCATTTTTACAGAATGGTCTGGGTAGAGCCTGCGGAGTTCGAAGAGTAAATCTCGATATTTCGTCCGTTTCTCCTCCTCCTTTCGGACGATATTCGTTTCGCCAGGAGCCGAAAACTGAATGACGAAAATCGTCTTGATTCCTTGGTCGAGGAGTACTACATCAGGCTTATTGGCCTGTATTTGCCTGAGGGTGGGAAATGAGTAGTTCCAGTAGATCCGGCACTTCTCATTCTCCACCACGGATTCAATATTCCCCGGAGCGTGAGGCAACACAGGTGTCTCGTCTATACCGTACGAGTATCGTAGGTGGTAATATAACACTCGTAGAGCCGCGTTATGTCTGTGGATATAGGCTGAGACCGCATATGCTGGACATGCTGACAGCAAATGCATAATGGTCTCAGGCGCCTGACGGCAGGTCCTGCATCTAATATCAGGGACCTCTATACCCATCACGTGGCTTCGGTAGACCAAGGTGTTGAAGACACCATCTTGTCAGACTATTATGAATCCCTCGGTCTCCGACTTCAGCCCACTTGACCTAAGGAAGGCATAGGTCAAGTTCTTGGATAAGCCAAGGTCTTCTACATTTCTGAAGAAGACCCCATGCAAAGGCTTATCCCTATGCAGCTGCAGCAGAGCTGCATTTTCTGCGGCCTTTACATGGGCTTCTTGCCGAATTAGTGCCAACTCTGTGACAGCGCGTTTGGTGTCGAAACTGAGACCGAGTTCATCAGCCGCACGGGCTGCTGCCTTAAAGAGGAACGCTCCAATCCCTGCGTTTTCATGGTCTAGGACCATGCAGAGAAAGGGATCCAAACTCCTGATTACTTTACATGCCCCATCCAATACCATTCTATTGTGAAGACACTCCAAACTCAAAAGCCCTCGTCCTCCTTGTTGTCGGTGGAGATATAACCGAGGAACGGACGATTTGGGATGCAAACTCCTGTATAGGTGCATCATCTTGCGCGTCTTTACGTCGAGTTGTCGCAGCTCCTCCTGAGTCCACTTCATCACTCCAAAGGAGTAGAGTAAGATCGGAACGGCAAGCATATTGTTCTATCAGGCAAGCATATTTGTGGCAGCAACTTTGTTCTTTCCCGACAGTTCTGATGACCAGATCTGTCGGAGTTTGTGCTGATACTTTTTTTTACTAGTTTTTGACAGATATAACTCCTTGAGAGTGGTGTTGTTCCACTCCCAAGTAGGAATACGTCTCTCCGGCACCCAGATGACGTAGGATGCTTCCGTCTATGAGCTGGACGTCTTCTCCGTAATCGTCGCATCGTCCTCTTTTGAGATGAACCGTTGCTCATTTGTCGATCCCAAACTTCATGCCAATCGCCTGCGTATACTCCTCCACCACCCTCAGAGACTGACGTAGGTCCTTTTCACCTCAGGCATAAAGCTTAAGGTCATCCATGTAGAATAGATGAGTCACCTTATGCCTCCAGTTACTGGGGGTGCCGCAGTAGTATCCACGCGTTTTTCAGAGGGCAACGGACAATGGCAATAGTGAGATGCAAAAGAGAAGGGGGCTGAGAGAATCTCCCTGAAACACTCCCCTTCTGAAGATAACCTGATCTGTTTGGACTCTAGCTTGCCCTGATGTTATAGTGAAGCGAGTCCTCCAGAGTGGCATCAGTTGTTCAATGCATCTCACTATTTGATCGGGTATCGCAAGGCATCAAAGAACATGCATGATTAGCTAATGCGATGTCGTGTCAAATGCCTTGCGATAGTCGATCCAGGCCATCGAAAGGTTACGCTTGTACTGCGTGGAGTCCTGCGTAATACATCTATCGATGAGCAAATTCTCCTTGTATCCAGCGATTCCTTTCTTTTACCCTCTTTGCTCATATATCCGTTCGTACACGTGTTCAACTGCGGTGAGTATTCGCATGTACAAAATGCGGGTGAACATATTATAACATGCGTTCAACCAGGAGTTGAAAACTCTGGCCAACTGTTGGTGGGTGCTGGGAAATTTTTTCCACCAGTAGTTTCCTAGTCCATCCGGACCTGGTGCAGCTGAGTTCTTCGAGCCCTCAAGTGCTCGTCGAACTTCATCCGGGGTTATCGGGTAGCGCAGTTCATTGAGCTCTGGCTGTTGAAGCCTTCCGCAGAATGCTTCAAACTGCGCTAGGGATGGAGTGTCTACATTCAGTGGTTGCGGATGTTTATAAATATCCTTCCAGAAGGCTTCTACCTGATCAGCGGTCGGCGGATTTTCTACAACACCCGGAGGCTTTTGGAATAATTGAGAAGGATTATCACGGAATTTTGAGTTTTCTACGATGCTCCTCAATCGTCTCAGTATTATTATTATTTTTTTTTCCTTAGGAGTGTACCAGTCAGGCCCTGTCTCCGGTGCTCCGACCCATCCGGAGGGCGCGCTGGTGTCGTTAACCCCAATAACCACTCCCTACGTCCGTAGGGTGAGTGACTATTGGGTCCGAGAATCGTGTGCCCTGAGTGGACGGAGCGAACCAAGGATAACGGCCTTCTGCATTCTTGCTGCTAAGATTTCTGCCATATTACGGCAAGCCGGTATTATCTTCAAGTTAGAGAGCAGTATGTCCATCATTCCACCAAGGACTCCTATGATCAGAACCACCATTTTGACAGAATGGTCCGGATATAACCTGCGGAGTTCAAAGAGAAGATCTCGATATTTAGTCCGGTTTTCCTCCTTTTTTAGAACGATATTCATTTCGCCTGGAGCGGAAAACTCCATGACGAATATCGTTCTACTTTGGTGGTCGAGGAGGACAACATCAGGCTTATTGGCTTGTATTTGCCTGAGGGTGGGGAATGAGTAGTTCCAATAGATTTGGCATCTCTCATTCTCCACCACGGACTCAATATCCCCCGGAGCATAAGGCAACACCGGTGTCTCGTCTATACCGTACGAGTGTCGTAGATGGTAGTACAACACTCGTAGCGCCGCGTTATGCCTGTGGATATAGGCTGAGACCGCATGAGATGGACATGCTGATAGCAAATGCATTACGGTCTCAGGTGCCCCACGACATGCCCTGCATCGGGTGTCAGGGACGTCTATACACATCACGCGACTACGGTAGACAAGGGGGTTGAAGACACCATCCTGGCAGGCCATCATGAATCCCTCGGTCTCCGACTTTAGCTCACTCGACCTGAGGAAGGCAAAGGTCAAGCCTTTGGATAAGCCAAGGTCTTCGATGTTGTGAAAGAAAACACCATGCATTGGCTTATCCATATGTTGCTGTAGCAGGACCTCTGTCTCCGCAGCTTTTATGTGAGCTTTTTGCTGAACGGGTCCCAACTCGGTGACAGAGTTGGGGTTAGCCCGTTCAGTGTCGAAAACGAGACCGAGTTCATCGGCCGCACGGGTAGCTGCCTTAAAAAGGAATGCTCCAATCCCTGCTTTCTCATGGTCGCGGACCATGCAGAGAAGGGGATCTGAACTCCTGATGACTTTACAGGCCCCATCCAGAACCATTCTGTTATGCAGACACTCCAAACTCAAAAGTCCACGGTCTCCCCGTTGTCTGGGAAAGTATAACCGTGGAAAGGACGATTTAGGATGCAAGCTCCTATTGGGATGCATCATTTTGCGAGATTTAACGTCAAGTTGTCGCAGCTCTTCCTTAGTCCACTTCATCACTCCGAAAGAGTAAAGAAGGATCGGAACGGCAAGCATATTAGTTGCAGCAACTTTGTTTTTCCCTGACAGTTCTGATGACCAGATCTGTCGGAGTTTATGCTGATACTTGCCGCGGAGAGAGTTTTTAACTGCAAATACCTCTTGGGAGCGGCGTTGTTCCACCCCAAGGTAGGTATAAGTCTCTCCGGCATCCAGATGATGTAGGATGCTTCCGTCTACGAGCTGGACATCCTCTCCGTATTCCTCGCATCGTCCTCTTTTGAGATGAACCGTGGCACATTTGTCGATCCCAAATTCCATACCGATAGCATGCGTATATTCTTCCACCACCCTAAGGGACTGATGTCGGTTCCTTTCTCCAGAGGCATACAATTTGAGGTCATCCATGTAAAATAGATGGGTGACATTATGCCTCCGGTTGCTGGGGGTGCCGCAGTTGTACCCACGGGTATTCCTGAGTGCAACGGACAATGGTAATAATGAGATGCAGAAGAGAAGAGGGCTAAGGGAGTCTCCCTGAGACACACCTCTTCTAATGATGACCTGCTCTGTTTGGACTATGTCTCTACCAGATCTTATGGTGAAGCGAGTCCTCCAGAGCGGCATCAGTTGTCCAATGCATCCCACTATTTGACCGGGTACCTCAAGGCATCTGAGCAAATGCATGATTAACTCATGTGATGTTGTATCAAATGCCTTGCGGTAATCTATCCAGGCCATCGAAAGGTTACGCTTATACTGCACGGAGTCCTGCGTGATACATCTATCGATGAGCAGGTTCTCCTTGCACCCGGCTACCCCTTTTTTCGACCCTCTTTGCTCATTTATCCGTTCATACACCGGATCAACTGCGGAGAGAATGCGCGTGTTTAAGATGCGCGTAAACACCTTATAACACGCATTCAAGCATGTTATCGGCCTGTAATTCTTTGGATCAGACAAATCTCCGTTTTTGGGGATGAGCACGGTTCGCCCCTCGACAAACCACTCCGGAATCTGCTGCTCCCCATCTAGCCATGAGTTGAAAACTCTGGCCAGATGGCAGTGGGTTGTTAGAAACTCTTTCCACCAATAGTTATTCAACCCATCAGGGCCTGGAGCAGCGAAATTTTAGGGCCCCTCGTACTTCTTCCGTGGTTATCGGAATGCGCAGATCATTGAGCTCAGGCTGCCAAAGCCTCCTGCAAAATGCTTCGAACTGCGCTAGGGCTGGAGTATCTACATTGAGTGGTTGCGGATACTCATAGATATTCTTCCAGAATGTTTCCACCCAATCTGCATCCGGCGGGTTATCGACAACACGTGGAGGCTCTTGGAATAAGCGAGAAGGTTTATCGCGGAACTTTATGTTTTCCGCGATACCTCTCGCCCGCCTCACTAGTGACTTCTTTGCAGCCACTAGCATTCGTATCCTATCAAGGCAGTGCTGTTTGATGGTGAACAGCACACCTTGATTTAATGTGTGGTGAGCTCGTCTCAATTTTGCGGCAATTCGCCGCACTGCAGGCGTGAAAGGCCTATTGGCCGCCACGAAGTCCACCATAGACTGGATACGAGACGCGAGTTGTCTCGCCGACTTGATCTTGGCTTCCATCTTGTGTACACGTCGTTCATGCTTCCCTACCAGAGCGGTGGTGTTCCTCCTCTCCGTTTGGGATAGAGCATGAGCGGCGTCGTACACGACAGAATTGATCTGCCAGATGTCAGCCTCTTCAGGAAGAACATCGCCAATCTCCGCATCCACCCGTGCCAGTTCTTGCGGCTTCAGGGGCTTCACATTGTGAAGCGCCCTGCGGGTTCTGATATTCTCCATCAGTGGAACAATGCGATTCTCCTCCACTGCCAAACCGACACGTGGCATATCTGCCACTTCGATAACTGGCTGAGAAGGAGCTCTAACGTAGCCTCGAGCCCGAAGATGGGATACATAATCCCTGAGATTTTGTGCGAAAAACGCTGCATGCTCTGGGTGTCTCTCGCACCACAGGGCATGCATTCTCGCCATGTATCCTCTCCGGGCGGGCTCACTGCTCTCGTAGCAATGCAGAAGTCCACCTCTTAATTCGTCCGTCCACTCAAAGCGTCCGTTATTATCGCGGTCGTCATCGTTTGGCAAATCATCGTTGGCATCACCACCTTGACTATGACCCCTAATCCGAGGGGGTCGGTTGTGGGGGCCTGCCTCTTCCTCGATCGTTCGGAACCGAGTGGTAGAGTTTACTGGGGGGTTAACCCAGTAAACCCACGGCCGCCACCGGAGGGAAAGTTGCGTTTTTCCTCCCGGATGCGCATGAGCTGCCGGTCCGATTTTGCATCCTTTGCTCGGGTAGGTGGTGTCGCTACTAACCAGGGCCTTAGGTGTTGGTTGACCCCCCTGCATATTATTATTATTATTATTATTATTATTATTATTATTATTATTATTATTATTATTATTATTATTATTATTATTATTATTATTATTATTATTATTATTATTATTATTATTATTATTATTATTATTATTATTATTATTATTATTATTATTATTATTATTATTATTATTATTATTATTATTATTATTATTATTTTTTCCGTTGGGAATGTACCAGTCAGGCCCTATCTCCGGTGCTCCGATAGATCCGGAGGGCGCGCTGGTGTCGTTAACCCCAACAACCACTCCCCACGTCCGTAGGGTGAGTGATTATTGGGTCCGAGAATCATGTGCCCTGAGCAGACGGAGCGAACCTAGAATAACAACCTTCTGCATTCGTGCTGCTAAGATTTCTGCCATATTACGGCAAGCAGCTATTATCTTCAAATTGGAGAGCAGTGTGTCCATCATTCCACCAAGGACTCCTATGATCAGAACCACCATTTTGACAGAATGGTCCGGATACAACCTGCGGAGTTCAAAGAGAAGATCTCGATATTTAGTCCGTTTTTCCTCCTCTTTTCGAACGATATTCATTTCGCCTGGAGCGGAAAACTCCACGACGAATATCGTTTTACTTTGGTGGTCGAGGAGGACAACATCAGGCTTATTGGCTTCTATTTGCCTGAGGGTGGGGAATGAGTAGTTCCAATAGATTCGGCACCTCTCATTCTCCACCACGGACTCAATATCCCCCGGAACATAAGGCAACACCGGTGTCTCGTCTATACCGTATGAGTGTCGTAGATGGTAGTACAACACTCGTAGCGTTATGCCTGTGGATATAGGCTGAGACCGCATAACATGGGCATGCTGATAGCAGATGCATTACGGTCTCAGGTGCCCCACGACATGCCCTGCATCGGGTGTCAGGGACGTCTATACCCATCACGCGACTACGGTAGACAAGGGTGTTGAAGACACCATCCTGGCAAGCCATTATGAATCCCTCGGTCTCCGACTTTAGCTCACTCGACCTGAGGAAGGCAAAGGTCAAGCTTTTGGATAAGCCAATGTCTTCGATGTTGTGAAAGAAGACACCATGCATTGGCTTATCCATATGTAGCTGTAGCAGGACCTCTGTCTCCGCAGCTTTGATGTGAGCTTTTTGCTGAACGGGTCCCAACTCGGTGACAGAGTTTGGGTTAGCCCGTTCAGTGTCGAATACGAGACCGAGTTCATCGGCCGCACGGGTTGCTGCCTTAAAAAGAAATGCTCCAATCCCTGCTTTTTCATGGTCGCGGACCATGCAGAGAAGGGGATCTGAACTCCGGATGACTTTACAGGCCCCATCCAGAACCATTCTGTTATGCAGACACTCCAAACTCAAAAGTCCACGGCCTCCCCGTTGTCTGGAAAAGTATAACCGTGGAACGGACGATTTAGGATGCAAGCTCCTATTGAGATGCATCATTTTGCGAGTTTTAACGTCGAGTTGTCGCAGCTCTTCCTTAGTCCACTTCATTACTCCGAAAGAGTAAAGAAGGATCGGAACGGCAAGCATATTGGTTGCAGCAAATTTGTTCTTCCCCGACAGTTCTGATGACCAGATCTGTCGGAGTTTATGCTGATACTTGCCGCGGAGAGAGTTCTTAACTGTGAATACCTCTTGGGAGTGGCGTTGCTCCACCCCTAGGTAAGTATACGTCTCTCCGGCATCCAGATGATGTAGGATGCTTCCGTCTACGAGCTGGACATCCTCTCCGTATTCCTCGCATCGTCCTCTTTTGAGATGAACCGTGGCACATTTGTCGATCCCAAATTCCATTCCGATAGCATGCGTGTACTCTTCCACTTATTATTATTATTATTATTATTATTATTATTATTATTATTATTATTATTATTATTATTATTATTATTATTATTATTATTATTATTATTTTTTTTTTTTTCCCCCGTTGGGAATGTACCAGTCAGGCCCTGTCTCCGGTGCTCCGATACATCCGGAGGGCGCGCTGGTGTCGTTAACCCCAATAACCACTCCCTACGTCCGTAGGGTGAGTGACTATTGGGTCCGAGAATCATGTGCCCTGAGTAGACGGAGCGAACCAAGGATGACGGCCTTCTGCATTCTTGCTGCTAAGATTTCTGCCATATTACGGCAAGCAGGTATTATCTTCAAGTTGGAGAGCAGTGTGTCCATCATTCCACCAAGGACTCCTATGATCAGAACCACCATTTTGACAGAATGGTCCGGATATAACCTGCGGAGTTCAAAGAGAAGATCTCGATATTTAGTCCGTTTTTCCTCCTCTTTTCGAACGATATTCATTTCGCCTGGAGCGGAAAACTCCATGACGAATATCGTTCTACTTTGGTGGTCGAGGAGGACAACATCAGGCTTATTGGCTTGTATTTGCCTGAGGGTGGGGAATGAGTAGTTCCAATAGATCCGGCACCTCTCATTCTCCACCACGGACTCAATATCCCCCGGAACATAAGGCAACACCGGTGTCTCGTCTATACCGTACGAGTGTCGTAGATGGTAGTATAACACTCGTAGCGCCGCGTTATGCCTGTGGATATAGGCTGAGACCGCATAAGATGGGCATGCTGATAGCAAATGCATTACGGTCTCAGGTGCCCCACGACATGCCCTTCATCGGGTGTCAGGGACGTCTATACCCATCACGCGACTACGGTAGACGAGGGTGTTGAAGACACCATCCTGGCAGGCCATTATGAATCCCTCGGTCTCCGACTTTAGCTCACTCGCCCTGAGGAAGGCAAAGGTCAAGCTTTTGGCTAAGCCAAGGTCTTCGATGTTGTGAAAGAAGACACCATGCATTGGCTTATCCATATGTAGCTGTAGCAGGACCTCTGTCTCCGCAGCTTTGATGTGAGCTTTTTGCTGAACGGGTCCCAACTCGGTGACAGACTTTGGGTTAGCCCGTTCAGTGTCGAATACGAGACCGAGTTCATCGGCCGCACGGGTTGCTGCCTTAAAAAGAAATGCTCCAATCCCTGCTTTTTCATGGTCGCGGACCATGCAGAGAAGGGGATCTGAACTCCTGATGACTTTACAGGCCCCATCCAGAACCATTCTGTTATGCATACACTCCAAACTCAAAAGTCCACGGCCTCCCCGTTGTCTGGGAAAGTATAACCTATTGAGATGCATCACTTTGCGAGTTTTAACGTCGAGTTGTCGCAGCTCTTCCTTAGTCCACTTCATTACTCCGAAAGAGTAGAGAAGGATCGGAACGGCAAGCATATTGGTTGCAGCAACTTTGTTCTTCCCCGACAGTTCTGATGACCAGATCTGTCGGAGTTTATGCTGATACTTGCCGCGGAGAGAGTTCTTAACTGTGAATACCTCTTGGGAGTGGCGTTGCTCCACTCCTAGGTAAGTATACGTCTCTCCGGCATCCAGATGATATAGGATGCTTCCGTCTACGAGCTGGACATCCTCTCCGTATTCCTCGCATCGTCCTCTTTTGAGATGAACCGTGGCACATTTGTCGATCCCAAATTCCATTCCGATAGCATGCGTGTACTCTTCCACCACCCTAAGGGACTGATGTAGGTCCCTTTCTCCAGAGGCATATAATTTGAGGTCATCCATGTAAAATAGATGGGTGACATTATGCCTCCGGTTGCTGGGGGTGCCGCAGTTGTACCCACGGGTATTCCTGAGTGCAACGGACAATGGCAATAGTGAGATGCAGAAGAGAAGAGGGCTAAGGGAGTCTCCCTGAAACACACCTCTTCTAATGATGACCTGCTCTGTTTGGACTATGTCTCTACCAGATCTTATGGTGAAGCGAGTCCTCCAGAGCGGCATCAGTTGTCCAATGCATCCCACTATTTGACCGGGTACCTCAAGGCATCTGAGCAAATGTATGATTAACTCATGTGATGTTGTATCAACTGCCTTGCGGTAATTAGTCCAGGCCATCGAAAGGTTACGCTTATACTGCACGGAGTCCTGCGTGATACATCTATCGATGAGCAGGTTCTCCTTGCAGCCGGCGACTCCTTTCTTTGACCCTCTTTGCTCATATATCCGTTCATACACCGGATCAACTGCGGAGAGAATGCGCGTGTATAAGATGCGCGTAAACAACTTATAGCACGCATTCAAGCATGTTATCGGCCTGTAATTCTTTGGATCAGACAAATCTCCGTTCCTGGGGATGAGCACGGTTCGCCCCTCGACAAACCACTCCGAAATCTGCTGCTCCCCATCTAGCCATGAGTTAAAAACTCTTGCCAGATGGCGGTGGGTTGTTGGAAACTTTTTCCACCAATAATTATTCAACCCATCAGGGCCTGGAGCAGCAAAGTTCTTTAAGTCTTTGAGGGCCCCTCGAACTTCTTCCGTGGTTATCGGATTGCGCAGATCGTTGTGCTCAGGCTGCCGAAGCGTCCTGCAGTAAGCTTCGAACTGCGCTAGGGCTGGAGTGTCTACATTGAGTGGTTGCGGAAACTCATAGATGTTCTTCCAGAAGGTTTCTACCCGATCAGCAGCCGGCGGGTTATCGACAACACGTGGAGGCTCTTGGAATAAGCGGGAAGGTTTGTCGCGGAACTTTATGTTTTCCGCGATACTTCTCGCCCGCCTCACTAGTGACTTCTTTGCAGCCACTAGCATTCGTATCCTATCAAGGCAGTGCTGTTTGATGGTGAACAGCACACCTTGATTTAATGTGTGGTGAGCTCGTCTCAATTTTGCGGCAATTCGCCGCACTGCGGGCGTGAAAGGCCTATTGGCCGCCACGAAGTCCACCACACACTGGATACGAGACGCGTGTTGTCTCGCCGACTTGATCTTGGCTTCCATCTTGTGTACACGTCGCTCATGCCTCCCTACCAGAGCGGTGGTGTCCCTCCTCTCTGTTTGGGATAGAGCATGAGCGGCGTCGTACACGACAGAATTGATCTGCCAGATGTCAGCCTCTTCTGGAAGAACATCGCCAATCTCCGCATCCACCCGTGCCAGTTCTTGCGGCTTCAGGGGCTTCATATTGTGAAGCGCCCTGCGGGTTCTGATATCCTCCATCAGTGGAATGATGCGATTCTCCTCCACAGCCAAACCGACACGTGGCATATCTGCCACTTCGATAACCGGCTGAGGAGGAGCTCTAACGTAGCCTCGAGCCCGAAGATGGGATACATAATCCCTGAGATTTTGTGCGGAAAACGCTGCATGCTCTGGGTGTCTCTCACACCACAGAGCATGCATTCTCGCCATACTCTCCGGGCGGGCTCACTGCTCTCGTAGCAATGCAGAAGTCCGTCCCTTAATTCGTCAGTCCACTCAAAGCGTCCGTTGTTATCGCGGTCGTCATCATTTGGCAAATCATCGTTGGCCCCACCACCTTGCCTTTGACCCCTAATCCGAGGGGGTCGGTTGTGGGGGCCTCTTCCTCGATTGTTGGGAACCGAGTAGTAGAGTTTACTGGGGGGTTAACCCAGTAAACCCACGGCCGACACCGGAGGGAAAGTTGCTTTTTCCCTCCCGGATGCGCATGAGCTGCCGGTCCGATTTTGCATCCTTTGCTCGGGTAGGTGGTGTCGCTACTCACCAGGGCCTTAGGTGTTGGTTGACCCCCCTGCCTTATTATTATTATTATTATTATTATTATTATTATTATTATTATTATTATTATTATTATTATTATTATTATTATTATTATTATTATTATTATTATTATTATTATTATTATTATTATTATTATTATTGTTTTTATTATTATTATTATTATTATTATTATTATTATTATTATTATTATTATTATTATTATTATTATTATTATTATTATTATTATTATTATTATTATTATTATTATTATTATTATTATTATTATTATTATTATTATTATTATTATTATTATTATTATTATTATTATTATTATTTTTATTATTATTATTATTATTATTATTATTATTATTATTATTATTATTATTATTTTCTGACATCACATAACTGACATGCTTTGTTATGGTTTCACTTTCTTGAAACACCGGGTGCAAACCATGCACCTAGGGTATTTCTCTTTATTAGGATCGTTTTATAGTACTTTGCGCACTATGTGTGCCGTGCCCAACAGTACTGCTTTCTGCATGGTGAGGAGGTTGTGGTATCCTGGGATCTCTTTTACAGCTTCACAGGTTGCATTGGATATCAGCCCTGTGGCCCCGATGACGATGGGTATCACTTTTGCCCTCATGCTCCACATTCTTTGGATCTCTATCTGCAAATCTTTATATTTCAGGTACTTTTCAGCTTCTTTCTGGGTAATATTGTATTCTGATGGGATAGCGACATCTATTAGAAGGCATGTTCTTTTGTTTTTCTGTTTCAGAATGAAATCTGGTTTGTTGGCTTTTATCATTCTGTCGGTTTGAACTTGGGTGTCCCATATTAAGGTGACTTCTGGGGTGTCCATCACCGAATCTGGAACATGCTGATACCAATTCCCTTGAACTTCTATCTTGTACGCTTTGCATATGTTCCAGTGCAACTGAGCTGCTACTGCATTGTGTCTTTCTAGGTATGCCTTCTTTGCAAGGATTGGGCATCCGGAAACTACATGATGAATTGTTTCATTGTGTGTCCGGCAAAGTCTACATTTTGGGTCTTTGCCAGATTTCATGATTCTTGTCTTCATGTAGTTTGTTGCCATTGCTTGTTCTTGGCAGGCGGTTATTAGTGCCTCGGTTTCGGTTTTGAGGTTTGCCTGAGTGAGCCATTTCCAGGTAAGATCTTTATTTATCGTTTCTTTTTCAACTTCTTTTTCTATCTGTCCATGCATTGCTTTTTCTTTCCATCTAGCTTTGTGTTCTTCTCTAATTCTTATTTTCATCTTCTCCTTTATTATCTTCACTCGTTTTGTTTCAGTTTCATCTGGGTTTGTGTTCTCAATTCTTTCGCTTTCAGCTAATCGATTACATTCCGCTTCAATGAGTTTCTGGGATTGTCGGTATACCATTCCCAACTGTTTATCCTTTTGCTTCATTTTATTATTATTATTATTATTTTCCCTAAGAGTGTACCAGTCAGGCCCTGTCTCCGGTGCTCCAACCCATCCGGAGGACGCGCTGGTGTCGTTTACCTCAATAACCACTCCCTACGTCCGTAGGGTGAGTGATTATTGGGTCCGAGAGTCATGTGTTCTGAGCAGACGAAGTGAACCAAGGATGACGGCCTTCTGCATTCGAGCGGCTAAGATTTGTGACATATTACGTCAGGCCGGTATTAACTTCAAATTAGAGAGCAGTGTGTCCATCATTCCACCAAGGACTCCTATAATCAGAACCACAATTTTGACAGAATGGTCCGGATACAACCTGCGGAGTTCAAAGAGAAGATCTCGATATTTAGTCAGTTTTTCCTCCTCTTTCCGAACGATATTCATCTCGCCTGGAGCGGAAAACTCCACGACGAATATCGTTTTACTTTGATGGTCGAGGAGGACAACATAAGGCTTATTGGCTTCTATTTGCCTCAGAGTGGGGATTGAGTAGTTCCAATAGATTTGGCACCTTTCATTCTCCACCACGGACTCAATATCCTCCGGAACATAAGGCAACACCGGTGTCTCGTCTATACCGTACGAGTGTCGTAGATGGTAGTACAACACTCGTAGCGCCGCGTTATGCCTGTGGATATATGCTGAGACCGCATAAGCTGGGCATGCTGATAACAAATGCATTACGGTCTCAGGTGCCCCACGAAATTCCCTGCATCGGGTATCAGGGACGTATATATCCATCACGCGACTACAGTAGACAAGGGTGTTGAAGACACCATCCTGGCAGGCCATTATGAATCCCTCTGTCTCCGACTTTAGCTCACTCGACCTGAGGAAGACAAAGGTCAAGCTTTTGGATAAGCCAAGGTCTTCGATGTTGTTGAAGAAGACACCATGCATTGGCTTATCCTTATGCAGCTCTAGGAGGACGTCTGTCTCCGCAGCTTTGATGTGAGCTTTAAGCTGAACGGGTCCCAACTCGGTGACAGAGTTTGGGTTAGCCCGTTCAGTGTCGAATACGAGACCAAGTTCATCGGCTGCACGGGTTGCTGCCTTAAAGAGAAATGCTCCAATCCCTGCTTTTTCATGGTCGCGGACCATGCAGAGAAGGGGATCTGAACTCCTGATGACTTTACAGGCCCCATCCAGCACCATTCTGTTATGCAGACACTCCAAACTCAAAAGTCCACGGCCTCCCCGTTGTCTAGGAAAGTATAACCGTGGAACGGACGATTTAGGATGCTAGCTCCTATTAAGATGCATAATTTTGCGAGTTTTTACGTCGAGTTGTCGCAGCTCTTCCTGAGTCCACTTCATCACTGCGAAGGAGTAGAGAAGGATCGGAACGGCAAGCATATTAGTTGCAGCAGCTTTGTTCTTCCCCGACAGTTCTGATGACCAGATCTGTCGGAGTTTATGCTGATACTTGCCGCGGAGAGAGTTTTTAACTGCGAATACCTCTTGGGAGCGGCGTTGTTCCACCCCAAGGTAGGTATAAGTCTCTCCGGCATCCAGATGATGTAGGATGCTTCCGTCTACGAGCTCGACATCCTCTCCGTATTCCTCGCATCGCCATCTTTTGAGATGAACCGTGGCACATTTGTCGATCCCAAATTCCATACCGATAGCATGCGTATTGTGGCGAAGCTGTGGGCGATGCCGGGCCTGAACACTCACGAAGGCTGCATATGACCTTCGATACGCTATGCACCAAGAAGAATCTGGATGATTCGATGGATCCGGACGATTCGATGGAGAATTCCAGAGCATTCCGAGAAGTCAACAATTAATATAAGAAGAACGACGCAGCAGACAGACGGGCAGTTAGTGAAGTGAAAGTCGAATATAAATACTAGAGTGGTTGTTATGTAAATTAGAGTACTGTGAATCATTTTATTTCGTTAAATAAATTATTTTAGAGTTAATTGGACTATAAATATATTACATTTGGTGTTAGAAGTGCGATTTTTAAATACAGAGTGTTCGTGTAAGTAGAAAGTTTGTGTATTTCGGACAATTATTTTCGCGTGTGAAATAGACAATAATAATAATAATAGACTGGTGGCCGTGGAATAGACTGTGTGAAATAGACAATAATAATAGTAATAGACTAGTGTCCGGAAAATAGACTGTGTGAGATAGACAATAATAATAATAATAGACTGGTGACCCGTGAAATAGACATAGACTAAGACAAAATGTGTTCGAGGAAAGTTCGCCTGGTTGAATTGAAGGTTGCGGAATTGAAGCAAGAACTGGAGGAGAGGGAACTTGACACAAGTGGTAAAAAGGCCGTGCTTCAAACAAGACTTGCCGAGGAATTAGTTCAGGAGGGCGAGGACCCAGAAACATTTCTATTCGAAGTTTCTGGAATTGATTTGGGTTCCATAATGAGTAAAATCGACGGAATGAAGGAAGAAATTCAAGAAAAGCTGCTAGAAAATTCAAATACTTTGAAGGAAGAACTTCAAGAGAAACTTCTGGAAAATTCGAATAGTCTGAAAGAAGAATTTCAAGAAAGTTCGAGGAATTTGGAAGCAAAGCTGCTAGAAAATTCGAATAGTTTGAAGGAAGAACTTCAAAAGAAACTTCTAGAAAATTCGAATACCATGAAAGAAGAACTTTGTGGCGTGGCGAATCGACTGGAAGGAAGAATAGGGACTGTTGAGACAGAGATGGAGAAAATCAAAGATGAAATTGAAGAAGAGATGGGAAAATTGAAGGAAACAATTAGTGACGAAATCGAAGGCGGACTCGAGGCGGAAATTAACAAAATAAAGGAGAAAATCTGCAAATTGAAAAACCAGATTGACACTACCCACACCACAGAATCTGTCAATGAAAATTCAATGCTGGAACTGAGTTTGAACTTGGATGATGTTCAGAAGGGTTTGAAAGATGTGAAGATCAGTTCTGAAACAGGAAAGCTCTCCTTTAAACCACCTCAGTTCGATGGAAAAACAACATGGGCAAATTACCGCCGACAATTTGAAGCTGCAGCAAAAGCAAATGGATTAACACTGGCCTTGCGTGGAGAAGCAACGAATATTTTACAAACCCTCACGGCACAAGAACAAGAGGACTACGAGCAGCTGATTAAACATCTCGAATTACGGTATGGACAGACCCATCTAGAACATGTATACCACTCACAGCTCAAAAACCGCTGCCATAAATCAAGCGAGTCCCTACAGGAGTTTGAAGCAGACATTGCACGCTTGGTTCGCCTTGCATACCCAGCTACACCGGAAAAGGTAATGGAGCGACTAGCAGTTCAGGCATTCTTAGATGGACTTCGTGACCAGGAAACCAGACAAGCATTGACACCAGCTCGTCCAACACATCTCGTGAATGCACTGGCACGCGCTTTGGAATTTGAGGCGGCGAAGCAATCCTGCAGAAGCCAAAGTAAAGTCCAAGTTATTGAAGAAGACCCACAGGAGCCAGCTAACGTGGAAGCTGCCATATGAAAGATCGTGAAGGAAATGTTGCCTGAGAGAAGACTAGTGAGATGCCGGAACTGTAGGAAACTTGGACACGTGCGTAGTCAATGTCCAACCCTCAAGAGGTCGAGACCAACGAAGGTTGTTGAGAAGGGGCAATCGTCGGCCTATACTCAGAAAGCCCCGGTGAGCAACGCATATGTAGACGGGTTCATCAACAACAAGCCTTGCGCAATGCTGCTGGATACTGGTGCGACTAGGACAATCCTTGGACCTGCTTTTATTAAAACACCAGAGAGAATGGAACCATCATCCTGGAAGCTACGCACAGCAACAGGAGAGCCGGCCACTGTACATGGAGAGCTTACCGATTGAACTGATTCTAGGCAGCACAAAAGTGAAACATTGGGCATTAGTAGCGGTTATTGAGGACGACGCAATTATTGGAATGGACATCATGAATTCCAGAGGGTTTGAATTGAACTTCAAAGATGGCATCCTACGTGTGAACGGAAAAGAGTTGGTGTTACATGGAAGAAGTGAAGAGATGATTCGTGTTCTGCTGACTGAAGATGTTAGTGTACCTGAGAGGGCTGAGACCATACTGGAGGCTCGCTTGGACGGAGGTGCGAGCGATGGAAGCGTGGTAATGTTCGAGCCCAAGCTTCATAATGAGAAAATTGGACGAGGAATTGCACTAGGCAAGACTTTGTTGCGTGCTGATAAATTTGTGCCAGTAAGGGCAATGAATGTCAATTATTACCCAGTGACCTTGAAGAAAGGAACTGTTTTTGGACACTGCTCGTCAATTTCCTCTGTGATCAGGAGTGTACACGGTACTGTTAGTCAAAACAACAACCTGACAGCGGAACTGGAAAATTTGGTTAACATCTCTTCGAAGGGCATTAAACCAGCTCAACAGCACAGATTGAGAGAATTAGTCAAGAAGTACCAAGACATCTTCGATACCGGACAAGGAAAAGGGGGTCGAACGAATGTAGTTCAACATAAAATTGATACTGGGGATGCCCGACCAATCCGACAATCAGCTAGAAGACTTCCTCTTGCTGAGAAAGAAGAGGCTGACAAAATAGTCAGTGATATGGGGAAAGATGGAGTTATTGAACCCCCCTTCAAGAACTTAATAATTTTACACCTAAATATCAGAGGAATTGGCAAAAATTTGGATGAACTTAAACTATGGCTTCATGAAATACATCATGATATTGACATTATTGTTTTAACAGAGACTAGGCAAATATATGACACCAGTGTTCATAATATGAAAGGATATAATTTGATATATAACGAAGGAAACCTGAATCAAAATGATGGAGTCGTAATATACAGGAAATTGAATACAAAAGTGAGGTAAAAATCATACAGAATAAAACTAAAATTATTGAAACCATTTTTAAATTCGAAAACAAAAATATTTTAATATCGGCACTTTACCGCTCTCCTTCCACCTCTGAATTGGAATTCCTTCCAGAATTGGATGACTATTTAGGTAGTCAAGAAATTAACGATAATACTATTCATATATTCATTGGCGACATCAATATAAATGTACTCAAAGAAACAGATGTATCTAATATGTATCTTGCTATAATGAGTAGTAATGGTTTTTCACCATATATCAACAAACCCACCAGAATTCAACAAAAATCTGAAAACTGTCTAGATCATTGTTTCATAAAAGATCAAAAAAATGTATTCAATTATACACCGATAATTTTCGAAACCGACGTTACAGATCATTTTCCCATCATAATTTCAATATCCTCGACTGAGAAAAAAGAAGTTAGTTCACCTTTCACAAAATACAAATATTTTGTTGTAGAAAAAAAATTAATACACTACGCTAAGATGGAAACATGGCTGGATATGCACACGAATGAAGATATTGACAAATGTACCAATATATTTATAAAAACTGTTTTAAACCTGATTGAAAAAAGTACGAACAAAGTTAAAATGAAACATAGTGAAGCAAGGAAAAATATCTGGATGACCAAAGGCCTTTTGAAATCTGTCAGGAAGAAGGAAAAACTATATAAATGCATGAAAAGAAGCCCCACACCCGAGAACATATCCATATACAATCAATATAAAAATAAATTCGGAAAACTTGTTGACCAAGCAAAAAAAGATTATTATGCGAAAGGTTTACTGCGAAATAGAACCAATGCGTCAGCACTATGGAAATCTGTTAAAGAAATAACTAGTACCAGCAATCCTTATAAGAACATTAAAACTATAAAAAATGAAAATGGCGAATTGATTGAAAATGAGGGGGAAATTGCTAATGTATTTGTGGAATTCTTCACGGATATCGGCAAAAAATTAGCAACAGAAATAGAAAAAAAAGGCAATAAGAAATTATTCCCAAAAAAAAAGATTTTCCAAATCGTTTTTCCTGGAAAATGTCACAAAAGAAGAGGTTGACCTTGAAAAATAAAAAGGCACCAGGACCAGATGGTATAAAATCAGAATACCTCAAAATAATAGCTCCCCACATAGCGGAACCGCTAACCCACATCATAAATAAATGCTTCGCCACCGGTGTGTGTCCTGTAGCCTTCGAAAGCGCAACAATAAAGCCTATTTTCAAAGGTGGGGAAGCGCTGAATGTGACTAACTACAGACCTATTTCACTAATTTCGAACCTTGCCAAAGTATTCGAAAAACTTCTGAAAAAACGTATGCTGAACTTCCTAGACAGAAACGAAATGCTCAGTAAAAATCAGTTTGGCTTCACCATCGGAAAGTCCACAAATGATGCTATTTTGTCAGTAATGAACGAAATCAACTCAAATATGGACAGTAATGAGAAAACTCTTTGCATATTTGTGGATCTGGCGAAGGCATTCGATACAGTTAGTCACGTTCAGCTCTTGGACACGCTGGAGGAAATAGGCTTCAGAGGTATGCCCTACATTGGCAGAAAGTCACCTTACATATGGTATCCTAGCGTGGGGAGCTGCCTATGAAAACCACCTGTCAGACTTGGAAATCTTGCAAAAATACATACTGAAAACAATGTACCATAAACCCCGCTCATATTCCACTGAAAAATTGTACATGGAAACAGAAATTTATGACATACGACAACTTTTCATCAAAAATATTCTTCTCAGAGTTCAGAAAAACAAACACGATCTAGTCGAGATAAGTCACAATTACGATACAAGACGTAAAACTTCATCAGTTCATGTCCCCACACCTGGAAACAATTACATGATGAAGTCCTACCTGTACCTTGCACCCAAAATTTATAATGCCATTCCAGTAAACATGAAAACAACTCACTCGCCAACTCAATTTAGGAAATATTTTAAAAACTGGTTGCTATGTACTCCTCGTGATCAAATACGTAAAATATTCGACACCCAACCATTGTGAAAAAAAGTAATTAAACAAAAATATATTTGATAATCAAATTATTATTATTAATCAAAACCACTTAATTCCTCCTTTCTGCCAATAACTCATTTGTGGCTCACTACGCCACTTACTTATTTTCAATCTCGTTATGAATGTTACCAGTATTTAATAATCATGTGTAAAATAATGTACCTACATCATACTACACCATACTTGTTGTCCCTGTTTTTGTTAGTTTTGTATGTTTTTGTTAGTTTTATATGTTTATCATTTTAGTATTCATTAGTTAAAAGCCACGCACAGGCTCGTCCTTCTGTGGTCTTTCCATATTTATTTACAGCATTATTATGTAATTGTGTGAATAAATATATTATTATTATTATCCGACAGTCCATGGTCCTCTCCAGTCGTGCTGGTGAAGAAGAAAGATGGATCAACACGCTTTTGCGTAGATTATCGTCAACTGAACAACGTGACGAAGAAAGACAGTTACCCTCTTCCGAGAATAGACGACACCCTAGACACGTTGGCCGGCTCCACGATTTTCTCGACCCTTGATCTGAAGAGTGGATACTAGCAGGTAGAACTGGCTCCAGAAGATAGAGAAAAGACAGCCTTCACCATCGGCTCAGGACTGTGGCATTTCATCGTTATGCCATTCGGGCTTTGTAATGCTCCAGCCACATTCGAGAGATTAATGGAGACGGTTCTGAAAGGACTTTCATGGAGGACGTGTTTGGTATATCTCGACGACATTATTGTAGTTGGCAAATCGTTCGAAGACCATGTAAAAAACCTGGAGGAGGTATTCCTGCGACTGAGAAACTCTGGACTGAAGCTGAGCCCCAAGAAATGCCACCTGTTCCAAAAAGAAGTACATTACCTTGGCCATGTTATCTCTGGGCACGGAGTAGCAGTAGATGACGAGAAGATCAAAGCAGTGAAGGAGTGGCCTAGTCCGAAAGACATACACCAACTACGTAGTTTCCTTGGTTTGTGCACATACTATCGCCGATATGTGCTATGGTTCGCCAACATCGCTAAACCACTGACCAGGCTCACGGAAGGTCAAACAAAGTTCCAGTGGTCCGAAGAGTGCCAAGACTCGTTCAGAAAACTGAAGGGGGCACTGATCAACGCACCGATTCTGAGTTATCCCCTTCCGAGTGGAAAATTCATTTTGGACACGGACGCCAGCAACGTGGGACTTGGAGCTGACTTGTCCCAGATCCAAGATGGGCAAGAGAAGGTCATCGGATACTTCAGTAAAACTCTTAGTAAACCGGAGCGTAACTACTGTGTCACCAGACGAGAATTGTTGGCTGTTGTCAAGCGAGTAGAACACTTTTACAAATACGTGTACGGAAGAAGATTTCTGTTAAGGACTGACCACGCAGCCCCCAAATGGCTTCTACAGTTCAAAAACCCCGAGGGCCAAGTAGCACGTTGGATCCAAAGACTCCAAGAATTCGACTTCGAGATCGAACATCGAGCAGGGAGTGGCCACAAGAACGCAGATGCCCTATCAAGGAGACCATGCCCAGACGACTGCTCACATTGCTGACGAGCAGAAGAGAAGGAAGCAGCGATTTGTATAACCACGGCAGTTGACGACAACTGGAATGACAACGAGGTCCAGAAAGACCAAGAAAAGGATCCAGATCTTGGGTTAGTCATCGGTTGGAAAAAGAGTAATCAAAGACCAACATTGCAGGAAATTGCAAGATATTCCCCAGCACTCAAATCCTACTTGGCCCAATGGAATTCCCTTACCCTGGACAATGGGGTCCTGAAACGTGTATTGGAGTCCGAAGATAGTGGGGAAGACAGACATCAAATAGTGGTGCCCAAGAACAGAAGACAGGAAGTACTCCGAGAGATCCATGATGGAGTTGCTGGAGGACATCTGGGTGTGACGAAGACCCTGCAGAAAGTAAGGCAACGGTTTTACTGGGTCAATTGTCAAGTTGATGTCAATGACTGGTGCAGAAAGTGCGCTGTTTGCGCTGCCAGTAATGGACCTAGGACACGACCCAAGGCCCTGATGCGTCCGTATAACGTAGGTAGTCCATTCGAAAGAATCGCCATTGACATCGCAGGCCCGTTCCCCGTATCAGATCATGGAAATAAATGCATCCTTGTGGCAATGGACTATTTCAGCAAGTGGGCCGAAGCCTATGCCCTGCCCAACCAGAAAGCCATCACCGTCGCGGACGTCTTGGTGTAAGAGTGGATATGTCGATTCGGTGTCCCCTTGGAGCTGCACTCGGACCAAGGCAGAAATTTCGAATCCAACCTGTTCCAAGAAATCTGCCAACTGCTGAACATCCGCAAGACGAGAACCACAGCTCTACATCCACAGTCCGATGGAATGGTTGAGCGGATGAACAGGACTATCAATCGCCACTTGTCCAAGGTAGTCTCTGACGATCAAAGAGACTGGGACCAGTATCTTCATTTGTTCCTGATGGCCTACCGTTCCGCAGTGCACGAGTCGACCGGCCAAACCCCTGCTAGTATCATAATGGGCCGAGAGCTGCGACTTCCCTGTGACCTAAAGTTTGGGACGCCACCAGGACAGGATACCGCGGGAGAGGACTACATCAGTAAACTCCGTCAGCGAATGGAAGACATCCACGAACGAGTCCGTTTGAATATCCAGAGTGCCAGCGACCGAGTGAAAGCGACTTATGACATCAATGCCGATGCTGGAGGATTTCAGGTTGGTGATCTAGTTTGGCTGTACAACCCGATGCGTCGCCAGGGCCTGTCACCGAAATTACGGAATTCATGGGAAGGTCCGTACAAGATCATCAAGAGGATAAACGAACTGCTTTACCGAATCCACAAGCCACCCAGAGGTAAACCCAGGGTCGTTCATTTCAACAGATTGGACCCTTACGCTGGAAATCATGACCAAATCCGCACCCTCAGACCACCAGAGGATGCGATGACGTTCCAGAAATTCATGTCCTTATACTCAAATGGACAGAAAGTGTCACACGGGGTAACTCGAGAGGAGCCACGGGACCTTTTCAAAGTGCCAGTCGATTACGCCCTAGCACACTGCGTCGCAGAAGATCTTCGAATGTCCAGGGGCATCGCTGTGGTGTTCTCCAAGAAATTAGGCCAACTCCAAACACTACGGAAACAGAATCCAGAAATTGGAGGTGTGCTACAGCTGAAGAAGGGCCAGAGGAACATCTACTACTTGGTGACCAAGAAGCATTCCCAAGACTAACCGTCCTATGAAGATGTCTGTAGGAGCCTCACCCAACTGAGAGATACGATGGTGGACCAGAAAGTTCTTTGAGCCTTTGAGGGCTCTTTGAACTTCTTCCGGGGTTATCGGATTGCGCAGATCATTGAGCTCAGGCTGCCGATGCCTCCTGCAGAAAGCTCCGAACTGCGCTAGGGCTGGAGTATCTACGTTGATTGGCTGCGGATACTCATAAATATTCTTCCAGGTTTCCTTTCGATCAACAGTCGGCGGGTTATCAACAACACGTGGAGGCTCTTGAAATAAACGAGAAGGTTTATCACGGAACTTCAAGTTTTCCGCGACTCCTCTCGCTCGCCTCACTAGTGACTTTTTTGCAGCCACTAGCATTCGTATCCTATCAAGACAGTGCTGTTTTATATTGCCAATCTCCGCATCCATTCGTGCCAGTTCTTATGGCTTCAGGGGTTTCATATGGTGAAGTGCCCTGCGGGTTCTGATGTCCTGCATTAGTGGTATGATGCGAGCATTCTCCACAGCCAGACCGACACGTGGCATAACTTGTGCCACTTCGATATCCGACTGAGGAGGTGCTCTGACATCGTCTCCGAAGATGAGATACATAATCCCTGAGATTTTGGGCGGAAAAGTCGGCATGCCCTGGGTGTTTCAAACACCACAGAACATGCATTCTCGCCATGTATCCTCTCCGGGCAGGCTCACTGCTCTCGTAGCAATACATAAGGCCATACCTTAATCCATCTGTCCACTCAAAACGTCCGTTTTCGTAGCGTATGTCGTCAGCTGGCAAATCATCGTTGTTGGCCCCACCACCTTGCCTTTGACCCCTATTCCGAGGGGGTCGGTTGTTGGTGCCTCTTCCCCGATTATTTGGAACCGAGTGTTAGGGTTTACGAGCTGGACATCCTCTCCGTATTCCTCGCATCGTCCTCTTTTAAGATGAACCGTGGCACATTTGTCGATCCCAAATTCCATTCCGATAGCATGCGTGTACTCTTCCACCACCCTAAGGGACTGATGTAGGTCCCTTTCTCCAGAGGCATATAATTTTAGGTCATCCATGTAGAACAAATGGGTGACTTTATGCCTCCGGTTGCTGGGGGTGCCGCAGTTGTACCCACGGGTATTCCTAAGTACAACGGACAATGGCAATAGTGAGATGCAGAAGAGAAGAGGGCTGAGGGAGTCTCCCTGAAACACGCCTCTTCTAATGATGACCTGCTCTGTTTGGACTGTGTCTCTACCAGATCTTATGGTGAAGCGAGTCCTCCAGAGTGGCATCAGTTGTCCTTATTATTATTATTATTATTATTATTATTATTATTATTATTATTATTATTATTATTATTATTATTATTATTATTATTATTATTATTATTATTATTATTATTATTATTATTATTATTATTATTATTATTATTATTATTATTATTATTATTATTATTATTATTATTATTATTATTATTATTATTATTATTATTATTATTATTATTATTATTATTATTATTATTATTATTATTATTATTATTATTATTATTATTATTATTATTATTATTATTATTATTATTATTATTATTATTATTATTATTATTTTCTGACATCACATAACTGACATGCTTTGTTATGGTTTCACTTTCTTGAAACACCGGGTGCAAACCATGCACCTAGGGTATTTCTCTTTATTAGGATCGTTTTATAGTACTTTGCGCACTATGTGTGCCGTGCCCAACAGTACTGCTTTCTGCATGGTGAGGAGGTTGTGGTATCCTGGGATCTCTTTTACAGCTTCACAGGTTGCATTGGATATCAGCCCTGTGGCCCCGATGACGATGGGTATCACTTTTGCCCTCATGCTCCACATTCTTTGGATCTCTATCTGCAAATCTTTATATTTCAGGTACTTTTCAGCTTCTTTCTGGGTAATATTGTATTCTGATGGGATAGCGACATCTATTAGAAGGCATGTTCTTTTGTTTTTCTGTTTCAGAATGAAATCTGGTTTGTTGGCTTTTATCATTCTGTCGGTTTGAACTTGGGTGTCCCATATTAAGGTGACTTCTGGGGTGTCCATCACCGAATCTGGAACATGCTGATACCAATTCCCTTGAACTTCTATCTTGTACGCTTTGCATATGTTCCAGTGCAACTGAGCTGCTACTGCATTGTGTCTTTCTAGGTATGCCTTCTTTGCAAGGATTGGGCATCCGGAAACTACATGATGAATTGTTTCATTGTGTGTCCGGCAAAGTCTACATTTTGGGTCTTTGCCAGATTTCATGATTCTTGTCTTCATGTAGTTTGTTGCCATTGCTTGTTCTTGGCAGGCGGTTATTAGTGCCTCGGTTTCGGTTTTGAGGTTTGCCTGAGTGAGCCATTTCCAGGTAAGATCTTTATTTATCGTTTCTTTTTCAACTTCTTTTTCTATCTGTCCATGCATTGCTTTTTCTTTCCATCTAGCTTTGTGTTCTTCTCTAATTCTTATTTTCATCTTCTCGTTTATTATCTTCACTCGTTTTGTTTCAGTTTCATCTGGGTTTGTGTTCTCAATTCTTTCGCTTTCAGCTAATCGATTACATTCCGCTTCAATGAGTTTCTGGGATTGTCGGTATACCATTCCCAACTGTTTATCCTTTTGCTTCATTTTATTATTATTATTATTATTTTCCCTAAGAGTGTACCAGTCAGGCCCTGTCTCCGGTGCTCCAACCCATCCGGAGGACGCGCTGGTGTCGTTTACCTCAATAACCACTCCCTACGTCCGTAGGGTGAGTGATTATTGGGTCCGAGAGTCATGTGTTCTGAGCAGACGAAGTGAACCAAGGATGACGGCCTTCTGCATTCGAGCGGCTAAGATTTGTGACATATTACGTCAGGCCGGTATTAACTTCAAATTAGAGAGCAGTGTGTCCATCATTCCACCAAGGACTCCTATAATCAGAACCACAATTTTGACAGAATGGTCCGGATACAACCTGCGGAGTTCAAAGAGAAGATCTCGATATTTAGTCAGTTTTTCCTCCTCTTTCCGAACGATATTCATCTCGCCTGGAGCGGAAAACTCCACGACGAATATCGTTTTACTTTGATGGTCGAGGAGGACAACATAAGGCTTATTGGCTTCTATTTGCCTCAAAGTGGGGATTGAGTAGTTCCAATAGATTTGGCACCTTTCATTCTCCACCACGGACTCAATATCCTCCGGAACATAAGGCAACACCGGTGTCTCGTCTATACCGTACGAGTGTCGTAGATGGTAGTACAACACTCGTAGCGCCGCGTTATGCCTGTGGATATATGCTGAGACCGCATAAGCTGGGCATGCTGATAACAAATGCATTACGGTCTCAGGTGCCCCACGAAATTCCCTGCATCGGGTATCAGGGACGTATATATCCATCACGCGACTACAGTAGACAAGGGTGTTGAAGACACCATCCTGGCAGGCCATTATGAATCCCTCTGTCTCCGACTTTAGCTCACTCGACCTGAGGAAGACAAAGGTCAAGCTTTTGGATAAGCCAAGGTCTTCGATGTTGTTGAAGAAGACACCATGCATTGGCTTATCCTTATGCAGCTCTAGGAGGACGTCTGTCTCCGCAGCTTTGATGTGAGCTTTAAGCTGAACGGGTCCCAACTCGGTGACAGAGTTTGGGTTAGCCCGTTCAGTGTCGAATACGAGACCAAGTTCATCGGCTGCACGGGTTGCTGCCTTAAAGAGAAATGCTCCAATCCCTGCTTTTTCATGGTCGCGGACCATGCAGAGAAGGGGATCTGAACTCCTGATGACTTTACAGGCCCCATCCAGCACCATTCTGTTATGCAGACACTCCAAACTCAAAAGTCCACGGCCTCCCCGTTGTCTAGGAAAGTATAACCGTGGAACGGACGATTTAGGATGCTAGCTCCTATTAAGATGCATAATTTTGCGAGTTTTTACGTCGAGTTGTCGCAGCTCTTCCTGAGTCCACTTCATCACTGCGAAGGAGTAGAGAAGGATCGGAACGGCAAGCATATTAGTTGCAGCAGCTTTGTTCTTCCCCGACAGTTCTGATGACCAGATCTGTCGGAGTTTATGCTGATACTTGCCGCGGAGAGAGTTTTTAACTGCGAATACCTCTTGGGAGCGGCGTTGTTCCACCCCAAGGTAGGTATAAGTCTCTCCGGCATCCAGATGATGTAGGATGCTTCCGTCTACGAGCTCGACATCCTCTCCGTATTCCTCGCATCGTCCTCTTTTGAGATGAACCGTGGCACATTTGTCGATCCCAAATTCCATACCGATAGCATGCGTATTGTGGCGAAGCTGTGGGCGATGCCGGGCCTGAACACTCACGAAGGCTGCATATGACCTTCGATACGCTATGCACCAAGAAGAATCTGGATGATTCGATGGATCCGGACGATTCGATGGAGAATTCCAGAGCATTCCGAGAAGTCAACAATTAATATAAGAAGAACGACGCAGCAGACAGACGGGCAGTTAGTGAAGTGAAAGTCGAATATAAATACTAGAGTGGTTGTTATGTAAATTAGAGTACTGTGAATCATTTTATTTCGTTAAATAAATTATTTTAGAGTTAATTGGACTATAATTATATTACATTTGGTGTTAGAAGTGCGATTTTTAAATACAGAGTGTTCGTGTAAGTAGAAAGTTTGTGTATTTCGGACAATTATTTTCGCGTGTGAAATAGACAATAATAATAATAATAGACTGGTGGCCGTGGAATAGACTGTGTGAAATAGACAATAATAATAGTAATAGACTAGTGTCCGGAAAATAGACTGTGTGAGATAGACAATAATAATAATAATAGACTTGTGACCCGTGAAATAGACATAGACTAAGACAAAATGTGTTCGAGGAAAGTTCGCCTGGTTGAATTGAAGGTTGCGGAATTGAAGCAAGAACTGGAGGAGAGGGAACTTGACACAAGTGGTAAAAAGGCCGTGCTTCAAACAAGACTTGCCGAGGAATTAGTTCAGGAGGGCGAGGACCCAGAAACATTTCTATTCGAAGTTTCTGGAATTGATTTGGGTTCCATAATGAGTAAAATCGACGGAATGAAGGAAGAAATTCAAGAAAAGCTGCTAGAAAATTCAAATACTTTGAAGGAAGAACTTCAAGAGAAACTTCTGGAAAATTCGAATAGTCTGAAAGAAGAATTTCAAGAAAGTTCGAGGAATTTGGAAGCAAAGCTGCTAGAAAATTCGAATAGTTTGAAGGAAGAACTTCAAAAGAAACTTCTAGAAAATTCGAATACCATGAAAGAAGAACTTTGTGGCGTGGCGAATCGACTGGAAGGAAGAATAGGGACTGTTGAGACAGAGATGGAGAAAATCAAAGATGAAATTGAAGAAGAGATGGGAAAATTGAAGGAAACAATTAGTGACGAAATCAAAGGCGGACTCGAGGCGGAAATTAACAAAATAAAGGAGAAAATCTGCAAATTGAAAAACCAGATTGACACTACCCACACCACAGAATCTGTCAATGAAAATTCAATGCTGGAACTGAGTTTGAACTTGGATGATGTTCAGAAGGGTTTGAAAGATGTGAAGATCAGTTCTGAAACAGGAAAGCTCTCCTTTAAACCACCTCAGTTCGATGGAAAAACAACATGGGCAAATTACCGCCGACAATTTGAAGCTGCAGCAAAAGCAAATGGATTAACACTGGCCTTGCGTGGAGAAGCAACGAATATTTTACAAACCCTCACGGCACAAGAACAAGAGGACTACGAGCAGCTGATTAAACATCTCGAATTACGGTATGGACAGACCCATCTAGAACATGTATACCACTCACAGCTCAAAAACCGCTGCCATAAATCAAGCGAGTCCCTACAGGAGTTTGAAGCAGACATTGCACGCTTGGTTCGCCTTGCATACCCAGCTACACCGGAAAAGGTAATGGAGCGACTAGCAGTTCAGGCATTCTTAGATGGACTTCGTGACCAGGAAACCAGACAAGCATTGACACTAGCTCGTCCAACACATCTCGTGAATGCACTGGCACGCGCTTTGGAATTTGAGGCGGCGAAGCAATCCTGCAGAAGCCAAAGTAAAGTCCAAGTTATTGAAGAAGACCCACAGGAGCCAGCTAACGTGGAAGCTGCCATATGAAAGATCGTGAAGGAAATGTTGCCTGAGAGAAGACTAGTGAGATGCCGGAACTGTAGGAAACTTGGACACGTGCGTAGTCAATGTCCAACCCTCAAGAGGTCGAGACCAACGAAGGTTGTTGAGAAGGGGCAATCGTCGGCCTATACTCAGAAAACCCCGGTGAGCAACGCATATGTAGACGGGTTCATCAACAACAAGCCTTGCGCAATGCTGCTGGATACTGGTGCGACTAGGACAATCCTTGGACCTGCTTTTATTAAAACACCAGAGAGAATGGAACCATCATCCTGGAAGCTACGCACAGCAACAGGAGAGCCGGCCACTGTACATGGAGAGCTTACCGATTGAACTGATTCTAGGCAGCACAAAAGTGAAACATTGGGCATTAGTAGCGGTTATTGAGGACGACGCAATTATTGGAATGGACATCATGAATTCCAGAGGGTTTGAATTGAACTTCAAAGATGGCATCCTACGTGTGAACGGAGAAGAGTTGGTGTTACATGGAAGAAGTGAAGAGATGATTCGTGTTCTGCTGACTGAAGATGTTAGTGTACCTGAGAGGGCTGAGACCATACTGGAGGCTCGCTTGGACGGAGGTGCGAGCGATGGAAGCGTGGTAATGTTCGAGCCCAAGCTTCATAATGAGAAAATTGGACGAGGAATTGCACTAGGCAAGACTTTGTTGCGTGCTGATAAATTTGTGCCAGTAAGGGCAATGAATGTCAATTATTACCCAGTGACCTTGAAGAAAGGAACTGTTTTTGGACACTGCTCGTCAATTTCCTCTGTGATCAGGAGTGTACACGGTACTGTTAGTCAAAACAACAACCTGACAGCGGAACTGGAAAATTTGGTTAACATCTCTTCGAAGGGCATTAAACCAGCTCAACAGCACAGATTGAGAGAATTAGTCAAGAAGTACCAAGACATCTTCGATACCGGACAAGGAAAAGGGGGTCGAACGAATGTAGTTCAACATAAAATTGATACTGGGGATGCCCGACCAATCCGACAATCAGCTAGAAGACTTCCTCTTGCTGAGAAAGAAGAGGCTGACAAAATAGTCAGTGATATGGGGAAAGATGGAGTTATTGAACCCCCCTTCAAGAACTTAATAATTTTACACCTAAATATCAGAGGAATTGGCAAAAATTTGGATGAACTTAAACTATGGCTTCATGAAATACATCATGATATTGACATTATTGTTTTAACAGAGACTAGGCAAATATATGACACCAGTGTTCATAATATGAAAGGATATAATTTGATATATAACGAAGGAAACCTGAATCAAAATGATGGAGTCGTAATATACAGGAAATTGAATACAAAAGTGAGGTAAAAATCATACAGAATAAAACTAAAATTATTGAAACCATTTTTAAATTCGAAAACAAAAATATTTTAATATCGGCACTTTACCGCTCTCCTTCCACCTCTGAATTGGAATTCCTTCCAGAATTGGATGACTATTTAGGTAGTCAAGAAATTAACGATAATACTATTCATATATTCATTGGCGACATCAATATAAATGTACTCAAAGAAACAGATGTATCTAATATGTATCTTGCTATAATGAGTAGTAATGGTTTTTCACCATATATCAACAAACCCACCAGAATTCAACAAAAATCTGAAAACTGTCTAGATCATTGTTTCATAAAAGATCAAAAAAATGTATTCAATTATACACCGATAATTTTCGAAACCGACGTTACAGATCATTTTCCCATCATAATTTCAATATCCTCGACTGAGAAAAAAGAAGTTAGTTCACCTTTCACAAAATACAAATATTTTGTTGTAGAAAAAAAATTAATACACTACGCTAAGATGGAAACATGGCTGGATATGCACACGAATGAAGATATTGACAAATGTACCAATATATTTATAAAAACTGTTTTAAACCTGATTGAAAAAAGTACGAACAAAGTTAAAATGAAACATAGTGAAGCAAGGAAAAATATCTGGATGACCAAAGGCCTTTTGAAATCTGTCAGGAAGAAGGAAAAACTATATAAATGCATGAAAAGAAGCCCCACACCCGAGAACATATCCATATACAATCAATATAAAAATAAATTCGGAAAACTTGTTGACCAAGCAAAAAAAGATTATTATGCGAAAGGTTTACTGCGAAATAGAACCAATGCGTCAGCACTATGGAAATCTGTTAAAGAAATAACTAGTACCAGCAATCCTTATAAGAACATTAAAACTATAAAAAATGAAAATGGCGAATTGATTGAAAATGAGGGGGAAATTGCTAATGTATTTGTGGAATTCTTCACGGATATCGGCGAAAAAATAGCAACAGAAATAGAAAAAAAAGGCAATAAGAAATTATTCCCAAAAAAAAGATTTTCCAAATCGTTTTTCCTGGAAAATGTCACAAAAGAAGAGGTTGACCTTGAAAAATAAAAAGGCACCAGGACCAGATGGTATAAAATCAGAATACCTCAAAATAATAGCTCCCCACATAGCGGAACCGCTAACCCACATCATAAATAAATGCTTCGCCACCGGTGTGTGTCCTGTAGCCTTCGAAAGCGCAACAATAAAGCCTATTTTCAAAGGTGGGGAAGCGCTGAATGTGACTAACTACAGACCTATTTCACTAATTTCGAACCTTGCCAAAGTATTCGAAAAACTTCTGAAAAAACGTATGCTGAACTTCCTAGACAGAAACGAAATGCTCAGTAAAAATCAGTTTGGCTTCACCATCGGAAAGTCCACAAATGATGCTATTTTGTCAGTAATGAACGAAATCAACTCAAATATGGACAGTAATGAGAAAACTCTTTGCATATTTGTGGATCTGGCGAAGGCATTCGATACAGTTAGTCACGTTCAGCTCTTGGACACGCTGGAGGAAATAGGCTTCAGAGGTATGCCCTACATGCTTCTGAACAATTACCTGAAAGGCAGAACACAGAGTGTCAAAATATCTGACTTACAAAGTGAATCTAAAACAATGAAATATGACGTCCCTCAGGGAACAGTGCTTGGGCCGCTTCTGTTTAATATATACCTGAATGGACTATTCAATCTGGAGTGCGCTGGTAAGATAGTTAGTTTTGCGGATGACACTGCAGTTATATACAAGGCAAACAACTGGTAGCTTGTGAAAAAAGTTGCCGAAAAAGATTTTAAGAATATAATGGAGTGGTTTGATAGCAGAACACTGACAGTCAATGTCCAAAAAACTAATTATATAGCCTTCGCTCCAAATATGAGGTACTTACCTCAGTACGATTCTCTTTCGTTGTCTCTGGGAATTGATGTTGATGTACACATTCGCTCAGTTCCAAGCGTTAAATACCTAGGAATTTACCTGGACCAGTACCTAAGTTGGGATGCACATATTAACCATGTGATGAAAAAACTAAGATTCGTATTATATAAACTCAAATACCTGTAAAAATTTTCACAATACAGTATCTAAAAATCTTATACCACGCATTGGCAGAAAGTCACCTTACATATGGTATCCTAGCGTGGGGAGCTGCCTATGAAAACCACCTGTCAGACTTGGAAATCTTGCAAAAATACATACTGAAAACAATGTACCATAAACCCCGCTCATATTCCACTGAAAAATTGTACATGGAAACAGAAATTTATGACATACGACAACTTTTCATCAAAAATATTCTTCTCAGAGTTCAGAAAAACAAACACGATCTAGTCGAGATAAGTCACAATTACGATACAAGACGTAAAACTTCATCAGTTCATGTCCCCACACCTGGAAACAATTACATGATGAAGTCCTACCTGTACCTTGCACCCAAAATTTATAATGCCATTCCAGTAAACATGAAAACAACTCACTCGCCAACTCAATTTAGGAAATATTTTAAAAACTGGTTGCTATGTACTCCTCGTGATCAAATACGTAAAATATTCGACACCCAACCATTGTGAAAAAAAGTAATTAAACAAAAATATATTTGATAATCAAATTATTATTATTAATCAAAACCACTTAATTCCTCTTTTCTGCCAATAACTCATTTGTGGCTCACTACGCCACTTACTTATTTTCAATCTCGTTATGAATGTTACCAGTATTTAATAATCATGTGTAAAATAATGTACCTACATCATACTACACCATACTTGTTGTCCCTGTTTTTGTTAGTTTTGTATGTTTTTGTTAGTTTTATATGTTTATCATTTTAGTATTCGTTAGTTAAAAGCCACGCACAGGCTCGTCCTTCTGTGGTCTTTCCATATTTATTTACAGCATTATTATGTAATTGTGTGAATAAATATATTATTATTATTATCCGACAGTCCATGGTCCTCTCCAGTCGTGCTGGTGAAGAAGAAAGATGGATCAACACGCTTTTGCGTAGATTATCGTCAACTGAACAACGTGACGAAGAAAGACAGTTACCCTCTTCCGAGAATAGACGACACCCTAGACACGTTGGCCGGCTCCACGATTTTCTCGACCCTTGATCTGAAGAGTGGATACTAGCAGGTAGAACTGGCTCCAGAAGATAGAGAAAAGACAGCCTTCACCATCGGCTCAGGACTGTGGCATTTCACCGTTATGCCATTCGGGCTTTGTAATGCTCCAGCCACATTCGAGAGATTAATGGAGACGGTTCTGAAAGGACTTTCATGGAGGACGTGTTTGGTATATCTCGACGACATTATTGTAGTTGGCAAATCGTTCGAAGACCATGTAAAAAACCTGGAGGAGGTATTCCTGCGACTGAGAAACTCTGGACTGAAGCTGAGCCCCAAGAAATGCCACCTGTTCCAAAAAGAAGTACATTACCTTGGCCATGTTATCTCTGGGCACGGAGTAGCAGTAGATGACGAGAAGATCAAAGCAGTGAAGGAGTGGCCTAGTCCGAAAGACATACACCAACTACGTAGTTTCCTTGGTTTGTGCACATACTATCGCCGATATGTGCTATGGTTCGCCAACATCGCTAAACCACTGACCAGGCTCACGGAAGGTCAAACAAAGTTCCAGTGGTCCGAAGAGTGCCAAGACTCGTTCAGAAAACTGAAGGGGGCACTGATCAACGCACCGATTCTGAGTTATCCCCTTCCGAGTGGAAAATTCATTTTGGACACGGACGCCAGCAACGTGGGACTTGGAGCTGACTTGTCCCAGATCCAAGATGGGCAAGAGAAGGTCATCGGATACTTCAGTAAAACTCTTAGTAAACCGGAGCGTAACTACTGTGTCACCAGACGAGAATTGTTGGCTGTTGTCAAGCGAGTAGAACACTTTTACAAATACGTGTACGGAAGAAGATTTCTGTTAAGGACTGACCACGCAGCCCCCAAATGGCTTCTACAGTTCAAAAACCCCGAGGGCCAAGTAGCACGTTGGATCCAAAGACTCCAAGAATTCGACTTCGAGATCGAACATCGAGCAGGGAGTGGCCACAAGAACGCAGATGCCCTATCAAGGAGACCATGCCCAGACGACTGCTCACATTGCTGACGAGCAGAAGAGAAGGAAGCAGCGATTTGTATAACCACGGCAGTTGACGACAACTGGAATGACAACGAGGTCCAGAAAGACCAAGAAAAGGATCCAGATCTTGGGTTAGTCATCGGTTGGAAAAAGAGTAATCAAAGACCAACATTGCAGGAAATTGCAAGATATTCCCCAGCACTCAAATCCTACTTGGCCCAATGGAATTTCCTTACCCTGGACAATGGGGTCCTGAAACGTGTATTGGAGTCCGAAGATAGTGGGGAAGACAGACATCAAATAGTGGTGCCCAAGAACAGAAGACAGGAAGTACTCCGAGAGATCCATGATGGAGTTGCTGGAGGACATCTGGGTGTGACGAAGACTCTGCAGAAAGTAAGGCAACGGTTTTACTGGGTCAATTGTCAAGTTGATGTCAATGACTGGTGCAGAAAGTGCGCTGTTTGCGCTGCCAGTAATGGACCTAGGACACGACCCAAGGCCCTGATGCGTCCGTATAACGTAGGTAGTCCATTCGAAAGAATCGCCATTGACATCGCAGGCCCGTTCCCCGTATCAGATCATGGAAATAAATGCATCCTTGTGGCAATGGACTATTTCAGCAAGTGGGCCGAAGCCTATGCCCTGCCCAACCAGAAAGCCACCACCGTCGCGGACGTCTTGGTGAAAGAGTGGATATGTCGATTCGGTGTCCCCTTGGAGCTGCACTCGGACCAAGGCAGAAATTTCGAATCCAACCTGTTCCAAGAAATCTGCCAACTGCTGAACATCCGCAAGACGAGAACCACAGCTCTACATCCACAGTCCGATGGAATGGTTGAGCGGATGAACAGGACTATCAATCGCCACTTGTCCAAGGTAGTCTCTGACGATCAAAGAGACTGGGACCAGTATCTTCATTTGTTCCTGATGGCCTACCGTTCCGCAGTGCACGAGTCGACCGGCCAAACCCCTGCTAGTATCATAATGGGCCGAGAGCTGCGACTTCCCTGTGACCTAAAGTTTGGGACGCCACCAGGACAGGATACCGCGGGAGAGGACTACATCAGTAAACTCCGTCAGCGAATGGAAGACATCCACGAACGAGTCCGTTTGAATATCCAGAGTGCCAGCGACCGAGTGAAAGCGACTTATGACATCAATGCCGATGCTGGAGGATTTCAGGTTGGTGATCTAGTTTGGCTGTACAACCCGATGCGTCGCCAGGGCCTGTCACCGAAATTACGGAATTCATGGGAAGGTCCGTACAAGATCATCAAGAGGATAAACGAACTGCTTTACCGAATCCACAAGCCACCCAGAGGTAAACCCAGGGTCGTTCATTTCAACAGATTGGACCCTTACGCTGGAAATCATGACCAAATCCGCACCCTCAGACCACCAGAGGATGCGATGACGTTCCAGAAATTCATGTCCTTATACTCAAATGGACAGAAAGTGTCACACGGGGTAACTCGAGAGGAGCCACGGGACCTTTTCAAAGTGCCAGTCGATTACGCCCTAGCACACTGCGTCGCAGAAGATCTTCGAATGTCCAGGGGCATCGCTGTGGTGTTCTCCAAGAAATTAGGCCAACTCCAAACACTACGGAAACAGAATCCAGAAATTGGAGGTGTGCTACAGCTGAAGAAGGGCCAGAGGAACATCTACTACTTGGTGACCAAGAAGCATTCCCAAGACTAACCGTCCTATGAAGATGTCTGTAGGAGCCTCACCCAACTGAGAGATACGATGGTGGACCAGAATCTGGTGGACTTGGCAATCCCAAAATTATCCTGTGGTACTGATGGGCTGGATTGGAGAGTTATAAGAAGTATGTTGGAGACGATATTCCGATCCAGCGGCATCCAGATTTTGGTTTGTCGTAATCTTATTCCACGACCTAACATGAAGACTGTGGAGTGTTATTTCCATCGAACTTCACGGTGCAGAAATGGGGAATCCTGCAAATATCGACACACTCCAAGGATGACAATATCTCTAAGAAGGGAGCAATGTGGCGAAGCTGTGGGCGATGCCGGGCCTGAACACTCACGCAGGCTGCATATGACCTTCGATACGCTATGCACCAAGAAGAATCTGGATAATTCGATGGATCCGGACGATTCGATGGAGAATTCCAGAGCATTCCGAGAAGTCAACCATTAATATTAAAAGAACGACGCAGCAGACAGACGGGCAGTTAGTGAAGTGGAAGTCGAATATAAATACTAGAGTGATTGTTATCTAAATTAGAGTACTGTGAATCATTGTATTTCGTTAAATAAATTATTTTAGAGTTAATTGGACTATAAATATATTACAGTATATTCTTCCACCACCCTAAGGGACTGATGTAGGTCCCTTTCTCCAGAGGTATATAATTTGTGGTTATCCATGTAAAATAGATGGGTGACTTTATGCCTTCGATTGCTGGGTGTGCCGCAGTTGTACCCACGGGTATTCCTGAGTGCAACGGACAATGGCAACAGTGAGATGCAGGAGAGAAGAGGGCTAAGGGAGTCTCCCTGAAACACGCCTCTTCTAATGATGACCTGCTCTGTTTGGACTATTTCTCTACCAGATCTTATGGTGAAGCAAGTCCTCCAGAGCGGCATCAGTTGTCCAATGCATCCCACTATTTGATCGGGTACCTCAAGGCATCTGAGCAGATGCATGATTAACTCATGAGATGTTGTATCAAATGCCTTGCGGTAATCGATCCAGGCCATCGAGAGGTTACGCTTATACTGCACGGAGTCCTGCGTGATACATCTATTGATGAGCAGGTTCTCCTTGCAGCCAGCAACCACTTTCTTCGACCCTCTTTGCTCATATATCCGTTCATACACCGGATCAACTGCGGAGAGAATGCGCGTGTATGAGATGCGCGTAAACACCTTATAACACGCATTCAAGCATGCTATCGGTCTGTAATTATTTGGATCAGACGAATCTGCGTTTTTGGGGATGAGCATGGTTCGCCCCTCGACAAACCAATCCGGAATATGTTGCTGCCCATCAAGCCATGAGTTGAAAACTCTAGCCAGATGTCGGTGGGTGGTTGGAAACTTTTTCCACCAATAGTTATTCAACCCATCAGGGCCTGGAGCAGCAAAGTTCTTTGAGCCTTTGAGGGCTCTTTGAACTTCTTCCGGGGTTATCGGATTGCGCAGATCATTGAGCTCAGGCTGCCGATGCCTCCTGCAGAAAGCTCCGAACTGCGCTAGGGCTGGAGTATCTACGTTGATTGGCTGCGGATACTCATAAATATTCTTCCAGGTTTCCTTTCGATCAACAGTCGGCGGGTTATCAACAACACGTGGAGGCTCTTGAAATAAACGAGAAGGTTTATCACGGAACTTCAAGTTTTCCGCGACTCCTCTCGCTCGCCTCACTAGTGACTTCTTTGCAGCCACTAGCATTCGTATCCTATCAAGACAGTGCTGTTTTATATTGCCAATCTCCGCATCCATTCGTGCCAGTTCTAATGGCTTCAGGGGTTTTATATGGTGAAGTGCCCTGCGGGTTCTGATGTCCTGCATTAGTGGTATGATGCGAGCATTCTCCACAGCCAGACCGACACGTGGCATAACTTGTGCCACTTCGATATCCGACTGAGGAGGTGCTCTGACATCGTCTCCGAAGATGAGATACATAATCCCTGAGATTTTGGGCGGAAAAGTCGGCATGCCCTGGGTGTTTCAAACACCACAGAACATGCATTCTCGCCATGTATCCTCTCCGGGCAGGCTCACTGCTCTCGTAGCAATACATAAGGCCATACCTTAATCCATCTGTCCACTCAAAACGTCCGTTTTCGTAGCGTATGTCGTCAGCTGGCAAATCATCGTTGTTGGCCCCACCACCTTGCCTTTGACCCCTATTCCGAGGGGGTCGGTTGTGGGTGCCTCTTCCCCGATTATTTGGAACCGAGTGTTAGGGTTTACTGGGGGGTTAACCCAGTAAACCCTCGGCCGACACCGGAGGGAAAGATGCCTCTTCCCTCCCGGATGCGCATGAGCTGCCGGTCCGATTTTGCATCTTTTATTATCATTATTATTATTATTATTATTATTATTATTATTATTATTATTATTATTATTATTATTATTATTATTATTATTATTATTATTATTATTATTATTATTATTATTATTATTATTATTTCTGATTTGAATTAAAATCCTCCAGTCGGTAATATAACACTCGTAGAGCCGCGTTATGTCTGTGGATATAGGCTGAGACCGCATATGCTGGACATGCTGACAGCAAATGCATAATGGTCTCAGGCGCCTGACGGCTTCGGTAGACCAAGGTGTTGAAGACACCATCTTGGCAGGCCATTATGAATCCCTCGGTCTCCGACTTCAGCCCACTTGACCTAAGGAAGGCGTAGGTCAAGTACTTGGATAAGCCAAGGTCTTCAACGTTTCTGAAGAAGACCCCATGCAAAGGCTTATCCCTATGTAGCTGCAGAAGAGCTGCATTTTCTGCGGCCTTAACATGGGCTTTTTGCCGAACGGGTGCCAACTCTGTGACAGAGTTCGGATCACGCCGTTTGGTGTCGAAACTGAGACCGAGTTCATCAGCCGCACGGGCTGCTGCCTTAAAGAGGAACGCTCCAATCCCTGCGTTTTCATGGTCCCGGACCATGCAGAGAAGGGGGTCCAAACTCCTGATTACTTTACATGCTCCATCCAATACCATTCTGTTGTGAAGACACTCCAAACTCAAAAATCCTCGTCCTCCTTGTTGTCGGTGGAGATATAACCGAGGAACGGACGATTTGGGATGCAAGCTCCTGTATAGGTGCATCATCTTGCGAGTCTTTACGTCGAGTTGTCGCAGCTCCTCCTGAGTCCACTTCATTACTCCGAAGGAGTAGAGTAAGATCGGAACGGCAAGCATATTTGTGGCAGCAACTTTGTTCTTTCCCGACAGTTCTGATGACCAGATCTGTCGGAGTTTGTGCTGATACTTGCCGCGGAGAGAGTTTTTGACAGTTATAACTTCTTGAGAGTGGTGTTGTTCCACTCCCAAGTAGGTATACGTCTCTCCGGCACCCAGATGACGTAGGATGCTTCCGTCTATGAGCTGGACGTCTTCTCCGTAATCGTCGCATCGTCCTCTTTTGAGATGAACCGTTGCACATTTGTCGATCCCAAACTCCATGCCAATGGCCTGCGTATACTCCTCCACCACCCTCAAAGACTGACGTAGGTCCTTTTCACCTGAGGCATGAAGCTTAAGATCATCCATGTAGAATAGATGAGTCACCTTATGCCTCCGGTTGCTGGGGGTGCCGCAGTAGTATCCACGTGTTTTTCTGAGGGCAACGGACAATGGCAATAGTGAGATGCAAAAGAGAAGGGGGCTGAGAGAATCTCCCTGAAACACTCCCCTTCTGAAGATAACCTGATCTGTTTGGACTCTAGCTTGACCTGATGTTATAGTGAAGCGAGTCCTCCAGAGTGGCATCAGTTGTTCAATGCATCTCACTATTTGATCGGGTATCGCAAGGCATCGAAGAACGTGCATGATTAGCTCATGCGATGTCGTATCAAATGCCTTGCGATAGTCGATCCAGGCCATCGAAAGGTTACGTTTATACTGCGTGGAGTCCTGCGTAATACATCTATCGATGAGCAGATTCTCCTTGCATCCAGCGATCCCTTTCTTTGACCCTCTTTGCTCATATATCCGTTCGTAAACGTGTTCAACTGCGGTGAGTATTCGCATGTACAAAATGCGGGTGAACATCTTATAACATGCGTTCAGGCATGTTATCGGCCTGTAGTTTTTCGGTTCCGACAAATCTCCCGTTTTTGGGATCAGCACGGTTCGCCCCTCGACAAATCAACTGGGAATCTGCTGCTCAGCATTCAACCATGAGTTGAAAACTCTGGCGAAATGTTGGTGGGTGCTGGGAAATTTTTTCCACCAGTAGTTCCCTAGTCCATCCGGACCTGGTGCAGCTGAGTTCTTCGAGCCCTCAAGGGCTCGTCGAACTTCTTCCGGGGTTATTGGGTCGCGCAGTTCATTGAGCTCTGGCTGTTGAAGCCTTCCGCAGAATGCTTCAAACTGCGCTAGGGCTGGAGTGTCTAAATTCAGTGGTTGCGGATGTTCATAAATATCCTTCCAGAAGGCTTCTACTTGATCAGCGGTCGGCGGATTTTCTACAACACGCGGAGGCTTTTGGAATAATTGAGAAGGATTATCGCGGAATTTTGAGTTTTCCACGATGCTCTTCAATCGCCTCACTAGTGACTTCTTTGCAGCCACTAGCATTCGTATCCTGTCAAGGCAGTGCTGTTTGGAAGTCAACAGCACTCCTTGATTCAGTGTCTGATGGGCTCTTCTTAATTTTGCCGCTATTCGGCGCACTGCTGGCGTGAAAAGCCTGTTGGCTGCCATATAGTCCATCACACATTGGATACGAGACGCGTGTTGTCTCGCCGACTTGATCTTGGCTTCCATCTTCTGTACTCGTCGCTCGTGCCTTCCAACCGACAAGAAGGGATTCCTTCTCTCCGTTTGGGTCAGCGACTGAGCAGCTCTGTACACAGCGCTGTTAATTTGCCAGATATCAATCAGCCTCTTCTATTAGGACATCCCGAACCTCTGCATCCACTTGGGCTAGTTGTTCTGGCTTTAGGTACTTTGGTACGTGAAGCACCCTACGTGTTCTGAAATTTTCCATTGGCGGTGCAATCAAAGGTTCCTATTGTGCCAAACCAACTCGTGGTGGAACTGCTACTTCTGCCGGTTCGTTAGCCGGCTGAGGAGGGGCCCTGATATAGCCTCGAGCCCGAAGATGAGATACATAATCCCTGAGATTTTGTGCGGTGAAAGCGGCATGCTCCTGGTGATTTTCGCAACACAGCGCATGCATTCTCGCCATGTATCCCCTTCGGGCGGGCTCACTACTCTCGTAAAAACGCAGAAGGTCATCCCTCAATTCATTAGTCCACTCAAAGCGTCCTTGTTCGTCGCGGTCGTCATAAGCAGGCAAATCCTCGTTTACGGCCCCTCCACCTTGCCTTTGACCCCTTATCCGAGGGGGTCGGTTGTGGGGGCCTCTTCCTCGTCTGTTTGGAACCCGAGTTTCTAGGTATACCGGGGGGTTAGCCTAGTATACCCACGGCCGACATCAGAGGGAAAGCTCTTTCCCTCCCGGGTGCACCTGAGCTGCCGGACCGGTTTAGCACCTTTTGCTCGGGGAAGTGGTGTCGCAATGATAATATTATTATTATTATCATTATTATTATTATTATTATTATTATTATTATTATTATTATTATTATTATTATTATTATTATTATTATTATTATTTTTTTTTTTTTTTTTTTTTTTTTTGTTGAGGCATCGACTGCTTGGGTCATTAGCCTTTTCTCATTTTTTTTGAAAAGTTTGGTTAATGTATTCTATCTGTATCTATTATCATTCGATTCAATATCATACTCATTGTAGTTATCCAAATGTATTCTTCTTTATATTTTTTTGTAGATTTCAGTCTCTTTGAGGAATAAAAGTGTTCTTGATACAGTACTCATGTTGTTTTCCAGACATCCTTGTAAGGTATTCGTTATGCCAATTCTTTGCTTGATCACTTGATGTTCTGGGCATTGTGTGAGTATGTGTTTGACAGTAAGTCTTCTGTTACAGTGTTGGCATCTAGGCTGTTGATCTCCTGCCAGCATAAATAAGTTTGTCAAATTAGTATGTCCTATCCGAGTTCGGGTAATAACGACTTGATCTCTTCTGCATGAGTATGATAGCGGTGTATATGGATGAACTTTCTGCTTTACCTCTTTCAATTTTGACTCAGTTCTGTCCCACTCCATCTGCCATTGTCCTAGGATAGCGTGTTTCAAATGTGTTCTTATATCATCAACCCTGATATACATGTCCCCAACAACAGGTTCTTGAGCAGCTTCTTTGGCAGCTCTATCCACAAGTTCATTTCCAGCTATTCCATAGTGACTAGGTATCCAAAGAAACGTTATTGATATATTTCGAGATCTCAGCCAATGTATACGGGCAAGTATTATTTCTACCAGTGGATCTCTACTAAATGGGTTCTGTAGGGCTTGTACAGAACTCAGAGAGTCGGTACAAATTACGAACTTCTTATTCGTGTTGAATTCTATAAATCCTGTACTTTGTAGAATAGCGTAGAGTTCTGTTGTGTAAACACTGGCTTCACATGGTAATGCCCATGAATGGCAAATTCCCAAGCTTGATATGGCGCATCCAGATCCGTTTTCGGTCTTGGATCCGTCCGTATAGATGATGTGATAGTCCGAATAGTTTTCAATAATTCTGTGGAATTCCATAAGAATAATGATTCTGTTGCATTCACCTTTTTTATATTTCTGGAGGTCAAGACATATTTCGAGGGGGGCCATGTCCCAGGGAGGTACTTCAGACGGACTTATGGTATAACTCCTTGGAAAGGAATAGTCAATCTCATTCATGAATTCTACAAGTCTGATTCCAGCAGGACGGGTGATAGATGGCCGTCGTTCATAGTTGTCATACTCTTCTTCTGTAATTATCGGATGGTGATTAGGGTGGGTTGGAAGTGCACATAATTTTGAGCTATAGCTAGTGAGTAGTTGCAGTCTTCTATATCTCAATGGGGGAATCCCAGCTTCACAACAGAGTGATAGATATGGGCTCGTGCGAAATGCCCCTAGTGCGATTCTCAAAGCCTGACACTGTATACTGTCCAAGTTTTTCATTCTCGATTTTCGTGCGGACCCATATACGAAGCAGCCATAGTCCATCTTGGATAATATAAATGATTTGTATAACCTCAGGAGAATTTCTCTGTCACATCCCCAATTAATACTAGCTAATGCTTTCAGTGGATTGAGTGCTTTCTTGCATCTCAGTATTAGATCGTTTATATGAACGTCCCATTTCAGTTTTCTATCGAATATCATTCCTAGAAATTTGACAGAATCGCTGCATACTAGTTCATGTTCAGACAGTTTCAGTTTCGGATCATTATGAACTGATCTAAGTCGACAGAAGTGGACACATTTGGTTTTCGTAGCAGAGAAAGTAAACCCCAAAGTCTTCGCTCGGTTACAAAGGCTATTAATGGCTTCCTGGAGAGTTCGCTCAATGTCGTCCATAGATGATGCCGAGTAGAAGATTGTTAGATCATCAACGTATAAACATCTTCCCACTGTTGGATCGAGATTATCTAGAAGTCCGTTAACTGCAATAGCAAATAGTACTACGCTCAGAGTGGACCCTTGCGGCACTCCGTTTTCTAGTATATGTAGATCTGAGGAAGCCAATGCATTCCTAACACGGAATTCACGTTGTTTTAGAAAACTTGCAATGAAATTTGGTAGTCTTCCCTTCAGATTCCACTTTTGGAGTTGGTCGAGAATATTGAAGCGCCAAGTTGTATCGAATGCCTTTTCTAGGTCGAAAAAAACTGCTACTGTGTGGTGTCTGTGGGAAAAACTATCCTGGATTTCTTTCTCTAGCATAACAAGATTGTCAATTGTAGATCTGTGGCTCCTGAAACCAGACTGTGCATCTGATAAGAGATGATTGGATTCTAGGTACCACATAAGTCGGATGCTCACCATCTTCTCCATAACTTTGCTGAGACAGCTTGTAAGAGAGATGGGACGATAACTACATATGAGTTTTGGATCTTTCCCTATTTTGAGGACAGGAATAATTATGGCTTCACGCCATTTCTCTGGATAAGTGCCATCGGTCCATATTTTGTTATATAGGTCTATCAGTATTTTTTTCGATGAATTTGGTAACTGTCTGATGAATTCATATACAATGTTATCTACTCCTGGTGCAGAGTCTTTCATTTCAGATAGTGCATTATCCAGTTCCAGCAGGTTGAGGAGGTGATTATAGTTGGATATGTTTTCTTCATGAAAGTCAATTTCTCGCTCTTCTGCTTGTCTATGAATCTGGAACTCAGGGTCGTAGTGTTCGGAGCTACTGATGTACTCGAATTGTTTAGCCAAATGCTCAGCAATCTCTTCTCCACTTATTATCAGTTGACCATCGATTTCTAAGACCTGTGGTGCATCCGTGAATCTCTTTCCTAGAATAGCGCGAATTTTTGTCCATACTTCCGATGCGGGTGTTCTTGCTGTTATAGTGGAGACATATGTTTCCCATGTAGCTTTTTTACTCTCACGTATGGCACGCCTAGCTCTTGCACGTGCTTTTTTAAACAAAATGGTGTTCTCCAGTGTGGGTGAACGTTTCAGAGTGGTCAAAGCGTGATTTTTGGCTGCCACATGATTGGCAACGATGTCATTCCACCAGGGAGTTGATTTGGTACCTTTACGACCACTAGATCGTGGTACTGAAATTTCCGCTGCTGTCAGAAGCTCCCTACTGATCAGTTCTGTAGCTTTATTGATATCTGTATCTGGCAGTTGTAAGTTTTCTAACTGTTGTCGATATAGATCCCAGTTGGCATTTCTCAATTTCCATCGTCTGGGCAATGCTCGTGGAATGAATCGGCCAGCGAATTCAATTGAAATTGGAAAATGGTCTGTAAGATGATCTCCTAAACAGTTCCATTGTAAAGATGTCGAGAGAACTGGCGAGCACAAGGCTAAATCAATGGCTGACAAAGAGTTAGATCTTAGGTTAACATAAGTGCCCTCGCCATTATTTAAAAGGATGAGGTTCATTTCATCTATGAAATTTTCGATAGCTCTGCCTCTGTTGTCCAGTCTGTTCGAGCCCCACAATGGATTATGAGAATTGAAGTCACCCACAATCAAAAAGGGAGCTGGTAACTGATCAGCAATATTTTTCAGATCTCTTATAGTCCAGTTACCATCAGGTAAGTAGATGTTGCAGATCGTGAATTGGATCGGGTAATAAACCTGGACAGCGACAACTTGTAATCTGCTCTGTATAGGAATATTCCGGTGGGGAATATTATCCTTGATTAAGATAGCTACTCCACCTCTGGCTCTTAGATCAGGAATTACATCTTTTCTGTAAATGCTATATCCTCTTAAAGAGAAATTCTCTCGAGGTTTCAGGTGAGTTTCCTGAAGACATATGCAGAAGGGTGTCCTTTCATTGAGAATATTCTTGAGTTCCGGGTAGTGGGTAATACAACCGTTACAATTCCAGAATATTAGGTTTTCCAGATTGAATGTGAAGGTAGGGTGTATTTGTAAAAAGTATAAAGGACAATAGGACAATAGGTATATAGACACAATTATTCGACTTGTTTTCTAGGTTTGCCCTTTGGCCAACCTTTTTTCTTTTTATTACTTTGGGAGGACTGAGTATTGGAAGAGTATATACTACTCTCCGAATCGTCTTCAGAGCTGAGGTTTGATTCTCTAGCTTTGAATCGCTTCCTTTTGGCTATAGGAAGCGGATATTTAGGCGGGAGTGGGGGTGGGGGCTGATTTATGGATGTTGTGGGTTGAGGGATTGTGGATTGGGGGGGGATAGAAAGAGGGAGGGTAGATGATCCAAATAGATCTTTAATCACCTTCGACAGGTGGGGCATTATTTTGGCAACTATATCGTTCACGTTGGCATTACTAGTTTGAACAGACTGAGCATATGAAACACCTACAGTAGGTGTTGAGATTTGGACCCTTTTCTTCGCTTCGCGATAAGGAATCCGTTCTTGGACTTTAACTTTCTGGATAGCTTGCTCAATTTTCAGTTGCGGACATTGTCTGGAATTAGCTGGATGTGGTCCTTTACAGTTCACCTCTCATTCTCCACCACGGACTCAATATCCCCCGGAACATAAGGCAACACCGGTGTCTCGTCTATACCGTACGAGTGTCGTAGATGGTAGTATAACACTCGTAGCGCCGCGTTATGCCTGTGGATATAGGCTGAGACCGCATAAGATGGGCATGCTGATAGCAAATGCATTACGGTCTCAGGTGCCCCACGACATGCCCTGCATCGGGTGTCAGGGACGTCTATACCCATCACGCGACTACGGTAGACGAGGGTGTTGAAGACACCATCCTGGCAGGCCATTATGAATCCCTCGGTCTCCGACTTTAGCTCACTCGCCCTGAGGAAGGCAAAGGTCAAGCTTTTGGATAAGCCAAGGTCTTCGATGTTATTATTATTATTATTATTATTATTATTATTATTATTATTATTATTATTATTATTATTATTATTATTATTATTATTATTATTATTATTATTATTATTATTATTATTATTATTATTATTATTATTATTATTATTATTATTATTATTATTATTATTATTATTATTATTATTATTATTTTTTTTTTTTTTTTTTTTTTTTTTTTTTTTGTTAGGAATGTACCAGTCAGGCCCTGTCTCCGGTGCTCCGATACATCCGGAGGGCGCGCTGGTGTCGTTAACCCCAATAACCACTCCCTACGTCCGTAGGGTGAGTGACTATTGGGTCCGAGAATCATGTGCCCTGAGTAGACGGAGCGAACCAAGGATAACGGCCTTCTGCATTCGCGCTGCTAAGATTTCTGCCATATTACGGCAAGCAGGTATTATCCTCAAGTTGGAGAGCAGTGTGTCCATCATTCCACCAAGGACTCCTATGATCAGAACCACCATTTTGACAGAATGGTCCGGATATAACCTGCGGAGTTCAAAGAGAAGATCTCGATATTTAGTCCGTTTTTCCTCCTCTTTTCGAACGATATTCATTTCGCCTGGAGCGGAAAACTCCATGACGAATATCGATCTACTTTGGTGGTCGAGGAGGACAACATCAGGCTTATTGGCTTGTATTTGCCTGAGGGTGGGGAATGAGTAGTTCCAATAGATCCGGCACCTCTCATTCTCCACCACGGACTCAATATCCCCCGGAACATAAGGAAACACCGGTGTCTCGTCTATACCGTACGAGTGTCGTAGATGGTAGTATAACACTCGTAGCGCCGCGTTATGCCTGTGGATATAGGCTGAGACCGCATAAGATGGGCATGCTGATAGCAAATGCATTACGGTCTCAGGTGCCCCACGACATGCCCTGCATCGGGTGTCAGGGACGTCTATACCCATCACGCGACTACGGTAGACGAGGGTGTTGAAGACACCATCCTGGCAGGCCATTATGAATCCCTCGGTCTCCGACTTTAGCTCACTCGACCTGAGGAAGGCAAAGGTCAAGCTTTTGGATAAGCCAAGGTCTTCGATGTTGTGAAAGAAGACGCCATGCATTGGTTTATCCATATGTAGCTGTAGCAGGACCTCTGTCTCCGCAGCTTTGATGTGAGCTTTTTGCTGAACGGGTCCCAACTCGGTGACAGAGTTTGGGTTAGCCCGTTCAGTGTCGAATACGAGACCGAGTTCATCGGCCGCACGGGTTGCTGCCTTAAAAAGAAATGCTCCAATCCCTGCTTTTTCATGGTCGCGGACCATGCAGAGAAGGTGATCTGAACTCCTGATGACTTTACAGGCCCCATCCAGAACCATTCTGTTATGCATACACTCCAAACTCAAAAGTCCACGGCCTCCCCGTTGTCTGGGAAAGTATAACCGTGGAACGGACGATTTAGGATGCAAGCACCTATTGAGATGCATCACTTTGCGAGTTTTAACGTCGAGTTGTCGCAGCTCTTCCTTAGTCCACTTCATTACTCCGAAAGAGTAGAGAAGGATCGGAACGGCAAGCATATTGGTTGCAGCAACTTTGTTCTTCCCCGACAGTTCTGATGACCAGATCTGTCGGAGTTTGTGCTGATACTTGCCGCGGAGAGAGTTCTTAACTGTGAATACCTCTTGGGAGTGGCGTTGCTCCACCCCTAGGTAAGTATACGTCTCTCCGGCATCCAGATGATGTAGGATGCTTCCGTCTACGAGCTGGACATCCTCTCCGTATTCCTCGCATCGTCCTCTTTTAAGATGAACCGTGGCACATTTGTCGATCCCAAATTCCATTCCGATAGCATGCGTGTACTCTTCCACCACCCTAAGGGACTGATGTAGGTCCCTTTCTCCAGAGGCATATAATTTTAGGTCATCCATGTAGAACAAATGGGTGACTTTATGCCTCCGGTTGCTGGGGGTGCCGCAGTTGTACCCACGGGTATTCCTAAGTACAACGGACAATGGCAATAGTGAGATGCAGAAGAGAAGAGGGCTGAGGGAGTCTCCCTGAAACACGCCTCTTCTAATGATGACCTGCTCTGTTTGGACTGTGTCTCTACCAGATCTTATGGTGAAGCGAGTCCTCCAGAGTGGCATCAGTTGTCCAATACATCCCACTATTTGATCGGGTACCTCAAGACATCTGAGCAAATTCATGATTAACTCATGCGATGTTGTATCAAATGCCTTGCGGTAATCGATCCAGGCCATCGAAAGGTTACGCTTATACTGCACGGAGTCCTGCGTGATACATCTATCGATGAGCAGGTTCTCCTTGCAGCCGGCGACCCCTTTCTTTGACCCTCTTTGCTCATATATCCGTTCGTACACCGGATCAACTGCGGAGAGAATGCCTGTGTATAAGATGCGTGTAAACAACTTATAACACGCATTCAAGCATGTTATCGGCCTGTAATTCTTTGGATCAGACAAATCTCCGTTTTTATTATTATTATTATTATTATTATTATTATTATTATTATTATTATTATTCTTATTATTATTTTTTTTTTCCGTTGGGAATGTACCAGTCAGGCCCTGTCTCCGGTGCTCCGATACATCTGGAGGGCGCGCTGGTGTCGTTAACCCCAATAACCACTCCCTACGTCCGTAGGGTGAGTGACTATTGGGTCCGAGAATCATGTGCCCTGAGTAGACGGAGCGAACCAAGGATGACGGCCTTCTGCATTCGCGCTGCTAAGATTTCTGCCATATTACGGCAAGCAGGTATTATCTTCAAGTTGGAGAGCAGTGTGTCCATCATTCCACCAAGGACTCCTATGATCAGAACCACCATTTTGATAGATTGGTCCGGATATAACCTGCGGAGTTCAAAGAGAAGATCTCGATATTTAGTCCGTTTTTCCTCCTCTTTTCGAACGATATTCATTTCGCCTGGAGCGGAAAACTCCATGACGAATATCCTTCTACTTTGGTGGTCGAGGAGGACAACATCAGGCTTATTGGCTTGTATTTGCCTGAGGGTGGGGAATGAGTAGTTCCAATAGATCCGGCACCTCTCATTCTCCACCACGGACTCAATATCCCCCGGAACATAAGGCAACACCGGTGTCTCGTCTATACCGTACGAGTGTCGTAGATGGTAGTATAAGACTCGTAGCGCCGCGTTATGCCTGTGGATATAGGCTGAGACCGCATAAGATGGGCATGCTGATAGCAAATGCATTACGGTCTCAGGTGCCCCACGACATGCCCTGCATCGGGTGTCAGGGACGTCTATACCCATCACGCGACTACGGTAGACGAGGGTGTTGAAGACACCATCCTGGCAGGCCATTATGAATCCCTCGGTCTCCGACTTTAGCTCACTCGACCTGAGGAAGGCAAAGGTCAAGCTTTTGGATAAGCCAATGTCTTCGATGTTGTGAAAGAAGACACCATGCATTGGCTTATCCATATGTAGCTGTAGCAGGACCTCTGTCTCCGCAGCTTTGATGTGAGCTTTTAGCTGAACGGGTCCCAACTCGGTGACAGAGTTTGGGTTAGCCCGTTCAGTGTCGAATACGAGACCGAGTTCATCGGCTGCACGGGTTGCTGCCTTAAAAAGAAATGCTCCAATCCCTGCTTTTTCATGGTCGCGGACCATGCAGAGAAGGGGATCTGAACTCCTGGTGACTTTACAGGCCCCATCCAGAACCATTCTGTTATGCAGACACTCCAAACTCAAAAGTCCACGGCCTCCCCGTTGTCTGGGAAAGTATAACCGTGGAACAGACGATTTAGGATGCAAGCTCCTATTGAGATGCATCATTTTGCGAGTTTTTACGTCGAGTTGTCGCAGCTCTTCCTGAGTCCACTTCATCACTCCGAAGGAGTAGAGAAGGATCGGAACGGCAAGCATATTAGTTGCAGCAACTTTGTTCTTCCCCGACAGTTCTGATGACCAGATCTGTCGGAGTTTATGCTGATACTTGCCGCGGAGAGAGTTCTTAACTGTGATTACCTCTTGGGAGCGGCGTTGCGCCACCCCTAGATAAGTATAAGTCTCTCCGGCATCCAGATGATGTAGGATGCTTCCGTCTACGAGCTGGACATCCTCTCCGTATTCCTCGCATCGTCCTCTTTTGAGATGAACCGTGGCACATTTGTCGATCCCAAATTCCATTCCGATAGCATGCGTATATCCTTCCACCACCCTAAGGGACTGATGTAGGTCCCTTTCTCCAGAGGCATATAATTTTAGGTCATCCATGTAAAACAGGTGGGTGACTGTATGCCTCCGGTTGCTGGGGGTGCTGCAGCTGTACCCACGGGTATTCCTGAGTGCAACGGACAATGGCAATAGTGAGATGCAGAAGAGAAGAGGGCTGAGTGAGTCTCCCTGAAACACGCCTCTTCTAATGATGACCTGCTCTGTTTGGACTATGTCTCCACCAGATTTTATAGAGAAGCAAGTCCTCCAGAGCGGCATCAGTTGTCCAATGCATCCCACTATTTGATCGGGTACCTCAAGGCATCTGAGCAAATGCATGATTAACTCATGCGATGTTGTATCAAATGCCTTGCGGTAATCGATCCAGGCCATCGAAAGGTTACGCTTGTACTGCACGGAGTCCTGCGTGATACATCTATCGATGAGCAGGTTCTCCTTGCAGCCGGCAACCCCTTTCTTTGACCCTCTTTGCTCATATATCCGTTCATACACCGGATCAACTGCGGAGAGAATGCGTGTGTTTAAGATGCGCGTAAACACCTTATAACACGCATTCAAGCACGTTATCGGTCTGTAATTCTTTGGATCAGACAAATCTCCGTTTTTGGGGATGAGCACGGTTCGCCCCTCGACAAACCACTCCGGAATCTGCTGCTCCCCATCTAGCCATGAGTTGAAAACTCTAGCCAGATGGCGGTGGGTTGCTGAAAACTTTTTCCACCAATAGTTATTCAACCCATCGGGTCCTGGAGCAGCAAAGTTCTTTGAGCCTTTGAGGGCTCTTTGAACTTCTTCCGGGGTTATCGGATTGCGCAGATCATTGAGCTCAGGCTGCCGAAGCCTCCTGCAGAATGCTCTGAACTGCGCTAGGGCTGGAGTATCTACATTGATTGATTGCGGATACTCATAGATGTTCTTCCAGAAGGTTTCCACCCGATCAACAGTCGGCGGGTTATCAACAACACGTGGAGGCTCTTGAAATAAACGGGAAGGTTTATCGCGGAACTTCAAGTTTTCCGCGACTCCTCTCGCTCGCCTCACTAGTGACTTCTTTGCAGCCACTAGCATTCGTATCCTATCAAGACAGTGCTGTTTGATGGTAAACAGCACCCCTTGATTCAATGTGTGATGAGCTCGTCTTAATTTTGCGGCAATTCGCCGCACTGCAGGTGTGAAAGGCCTATTGGCCGCCACGTAGTCCACCACACACTGGATACGAGACGCGTGTTGTCTCGCCGACTTGATCTTAGCTTCCATCTTGTGTACGCGTCGTTCATGCCTCCCAAGTACAGCGGTGGTGTCCCTCCTCTGCGTTTGGGTTAGAGCATGAGCGGCGTCATACACGACAGAATTGATCTGCCAGATGTCAGCCTCTTCTGGAAGAACATCGCCGATCTCCGCATCCACTCGTGCCAGTTCTTGTGGCTTCAGGGACTTCACATGGTGAAGTGCCCTGCGAGTTCTGATGTCCTCCATCGGTGGTATGATGCGAGCATTCTCCACAGCCAGACCGACACGTGGCATAACTTGTGCCACTTCGATAACAGGCTGAGGAGGTGCTCTGACATATCCTCGTCTCCGAAGGTGAGATACATAATCCCTAAGATTTTGGGCGGAAAAGGCGGCATGCTCTGGGTGTCTTTCACACCACAGAGCATGCATTGTCGCCATGTATTCTCTCCGGGCGGGCTCACTGCTCTCGTAGCAATGCATAAGACCGTCCCTTAATCCATCCGTCCACTCAAAACGTCCATTTTCATAGCGTAAGTCGTCAGCTGGCAAATCATCGTTGTTGGCCCCACCACCTTGCCTTTGACTCCTAATCCGAGGGGGTCGGTTGTGGGGGCCTCTTCCCCGATTATTTGGAACCGAGTGTTAGGGTTTACTGGGGGGTTAACCCAGTAAACCCACGGCCGACACCAGAGGGAAAGATGCCTCTTCCCTCCCGGATGCGCATGAGCTGCCGGTCCGATTTTGCATCCTTTGCTCGGGTAGGTGGTGTCGCAACTCACCAGGGCCTTAGGTGTTGGTTGACCTCCCTGCCTATATTATTATTATTATTATTATTATTATTATTATTATTTTTTTTTTTTTCCCGTTGGGAATGTACCAGTCAGGCCCTGTCTCCGGTGCTCCGATACATCTGGAGGGCGCGCTGGTGTCGTTAACCCCAATAACCACTCCCTACGTCCGTAGGGTGAGTGACTATTGGGTCCGAGAATCATGTGCCCTGAGTAGACGGAGCGAACCAAGGATGACGGCCTTCTGCATTCGCGCTGCTAAGATTTCTGCCATATTACGGCAAGCAGGTATTATCTTCAAGTTGGAGAGCAGTGTGTCCATCATTCCACCAAGGACTCCTATGATCAGAACCACCATTTTGACAGAATGGTCCGGATATAACCTGCGGAGTTCAAAGAGAAGATCTCGATATTTAGTCCGTTTTTCCTCCTCTTTTCGAACGATATTCATTTCGCCTGGAGCGGAAAACTCCATGACGAATATCGTTCTACTTATTATTATTATTATTATTATTATTATTATTATTATTATTATTATTATTATTATTATTATTATTATTATTATTATTATTATTATTATTATTATTTTTTTTATTATTATTATCATTATTATTATTATTATTATTATTATTATTATTATTATTATTATTATTATTATTATTATTATTATTATTATTATTATTATTATTATTATTATTATTATTATTATTATTATTATTATTATTATTATCATCCTTAGGAGTGTACCAGTCAGGCCCTGTCTCCGGTGCTCCGACCCATCCGGAGGGCGCGCTGGTGGCGTTAACCCCAATATCCACTCCCTACGTCCGTAGGGTGGGTGATTATTGGGTCCGAGAATCGTGTGCCCTGAGTAGACGGAACCAAGTATAACGGCCTTCTGCATTCTTGCTGCTAAGATTTCTGCCATATTACGGCAAGCCGGTATTATCTTCAAGTTAGAGAGCAGTGTGTCCATCATTCCACCAAGGACTCCTATAATCAGAACCACCATTTTGACAGAATGGTCCGGATATAACCTGCGGAGTTCAAAGAGAAGATCTCGATATTTAGTCCGTTTTTCCTCCTCTTTTCGAACGATATTCATTTCGCCTGGAGCGGAAAACTCCATGACGAATATCGTTCTACTTTGGTGGTCGAGGAGGGCAACATCAGGCTTATTGGCTTGTATTTGCCTGAGGGTGGGGAATGAGTAGTTCCAATAGATTCGGCATCTCTCATTCTCCACCACGGACTCAATATCCCCCGGAGCATAAGGCAACACCGGTGTCTCGTCTATACCGTACGAGTGTCGTAGGTGGTAGTACAACACTCGTAGCGCCGCGTTATGCCTGTGGATATAGGCTGAGACCGCATAAGATGGGCATGCTTATAGCAAATGCATTACGGTCTCAGGTGCCCCACGACATGCCCTGCATCGGGTGTCAGGGACGTCTATACCCATCACGCGACTACGGTAGACCAGGGTGTTAATACACCATCCTGGCAGGCCATTATTAATCCCTTGGTCTCCGACTTTAGCTCACTCGACCTGAGGAAGGCAAAGGTCATGCTTTTGGATAAGCCAAGGTCTTCGATGTTGTGAAAGAAGACACCATGCATTGGCTTATCCATATGTAGCTGTAGCAGGACCTCTGTCTCCGCAGCTTTTATGTGAGCTTTTTGCTGAACGGGTCCCAACTCGGTGACAGAGTTTGGGTTAGCCCGTTCAGTGTCGAATACGAGACCAAGTTCATCGGCCGCACGGGTTGCTGCCTTAAAAAGAAATGCTCCAATCCCTGCTTTCTCATGGTCGCGGACCATGCAGAGAAGGGGATCTGAACTTCTGATGACTTTACAGGCCCCATCCAGAACCATTCTGTTATGCAGATACTCCAAACTCAAAAGTCCACGGCCTCCTCATTATTAGTATAAAAAAGTATCCTCCAGAGCAGAAGCATTTTGCAATGACTCTCTTATTTTACTCAAGAAAATAAGGAAACGTACGTAAAACAATTAATTAATGTCTTCCTCATCCAGCTACAATCCGATAAATCTACAGTGGAGTAGAATGCAGACCTGGTTTTACTGGATCTTCATTTGATGTTCTAAAACTGAAAGCTGAAGAGTATCGTTGTCTGAACAAAGAGTTGATATGTTCACTAATAATAGATGAAATGGCTATAAAAAAACAAATCATCTCAGATGGTCGAACTTCATATGGTTTAATCGATATTGGAAATGAAAATATTGATGATCTGACAGAGCCAACTACAGAAGCTTTAGTTTTTTTGGTAGTTTGTTTGACTGAACATTGGAAGCTGCCAATAGCATATTTTTTTGATAAATTCTTCAAATGGCCAGGAAAAAGCAAAATTAGTTAAGACTCGATAATGCTAATGTTAAAATTTCATCTATTACACTTGTGATGGGCCAACAGTTAATATGAAGATGTTGAAGGAGTTAGGATGCAATATAAACCTTAATGGAATGAAAACCTAGTTTCCTCAGCCCAGTGATGAGGCATCAATGGTTTATGCCATATCAGATGCATGTCACATGCTAAAACTAATGAGGATTGCATTAAATGCATTATCCGATGTTCACAAAGTACACTTCATTTAAAACTACAATACAACTTCGGGTAACCCATTTTGCTTTCACAAACATCTGCATATAAATTTTATATGGTAAATCACCTCAAGAGCCATCATCACCCAGTAAACACAGTTACATCACAGATGCATCGCAGCGATGTAACAATGTGACCTGCGATATCGCATTCTATGTCGGATAGACGTCGCTGCGATGTCGCAGGGATGTTATTTTGTCCCACTCAAGATTTATCCATGCAACAAGTTCTGCGATGTAACAACGATATATTTTTTGAGATGTGACTGCGATGTGTTTTTGCGATGTATACGAGATAATTCCATATTGATTTTGCAGGTATGTGAACATCTGATATCACAGCGATGTACTTTTGTCACGCAGGGGTTAGGTATACAAAGTAATACAAATGAAAAAAAGCTTTGGATGGAAAATATGTATTTAAACATTTATTTTCAATAAATATATAATGTACTCAAAATGAAACAACATTGTTCTGATCGAAGCATTTTCCAACAGTAAATAATAAAACATATCTAAAACAATAGTGACAATAAGAGAAAGAGGAAAATGAACGATTTGCCATAGTTTAAAGTGAAAAATTATTGGTACTTACTTGTATCTTGGGAGCTATTCCTAGAAAATGTTCACAGCTTTGTCACAGGATATTGAACATTTATTATATTACCATGACCATTAGTTAATCGGACTTGGTGTAACAAGCCGTTTTTGGTTATGTTCAATGTTTATGATCGAGAAGCAAAATGAACGAATATAGAAATTTACGAATCTCAAGCGCATGTGCAATGACGTTCATTGCTGACATCGCAAAAACACATATGACGATAACATCATCGCGGCGAGGTGAAATTTGTATATTAGCTTTTGTACATCGCAGCGATGAACGTATGTAATATCGTACTGTTGCCTTATTGCGACATCTCAGAGATGTCATGTCACAGATGCATTTGCTTCTGTACATCGCAGATGTGTTTGCTGGGCAGCTGTTAAAATTGTAGTATACTTTATTTTTCAGGGTAAAGTGGGGTTAGTTTGCTCAAATATCGTGGTATCTTTCATTGCATTTTAATACTTGGGTCTTAAAATCGGATATGAAAGTATGTGACACAAATATATTTTCACTATCGATTTCACTAGGTGGCACAATGCTATTTTCAATATATCTTGTATTATTATTTTTTGAATGACTGAGCAAAGTCGCCCTGCTATTGGGGTAACTTTGTATTCGCTTCTGAAATCGTTATTTGAGCACATATCGCATAACTAATAATTTACTCTGTTCACGGCGGTTATAACCAACAAACCAATATATACAGGGTGTCCGGTGAACCTTGTACAATATTGAAACTGGTGTTAGACCAGGTCATGACTGTTCAGAATATCGGAATTTCACCTTAGTAAAAATCTCACCGATTTCGAGATAATGAGCATTTTTAAATTTCTGGAAAATCACTACCTCACCTTGGATTTTTGAGTGCCATGTCAACAAATTGAGACCAATTCAAATATCTTTACTGATGAAGATTACTGATGAGTGATGCTGTCAGACTTACAAAACAGTTTTTCAGAAAACTATACAATTTTTCAAGAAATGAGGGTAAAATGCCAGATTTGAGTTTCACCAATTTTTTTAACGACAGTTTGACATTATTGTTTATAAAAAGCATAACTCAGTAGAAGTGGATATTCATTACAAAAGAATGCCCATTTTGTCCAGACTCTACCATGGCATAAAACATACGATAGTTATTTTTGGTAGGAGTAGAATTTCGATTATATTAGAGTGTGATGTTATTCTGAGCTGAAATCAACTGCACTAGACTTTGTCAGTAATGTCTTTTATTTTTATCGTATCAAGTTGAAATGATTAAATAATTATGTTATTACTTCATTATTATTATTATCATTATATTATTATCGTTATTATGTTATTATAGTTATTACGAATCAACTGCTAGGAAGCATTCAATGAGATGTAAAGAAGTAAATATTAATTAAACGTTTTTTTGAATCAACACACACTATAAACCACAATAACTATTATTCAACATCGCACTGAATAATATTACACAAATGTTATTTTCCATCCACTCATACGCAGAGACGACATATTTTCAAGAAGAACCTTTTCAAATGCGTTATAGGTTATAGCCCCCAAATCAGCGATTCTCTGAGCGGCATTGTGCAATCGGATATCGTTCTGCATAAAGCGCTGCTGCAGCAGTAGCACTACCTTCACATTCACCATAAATGAAGTGCATATGCGCATATTCTCGGGGAGTATAACGTGTGAACGGCATGAGAAAGGAATAAATCCCACTGAATGAAACAAGCGGAATAATAAAAAAAAAGTCACAAGTTCAAACAAAATGTGAAAGCCACCTACTAGATTCTTTCATCAGGAAACTATTGCTTATACGGACACAACACCGGAGTTAGAAAAGTTTTTAATTTTCAACAAGGATTCACCTCCTAAAAAATTTTGCACTTATTTGGTTACACCCTGTATATCTGTCGGTCTCTGAATCTTCGTTGGAATCTGGATGTTGGACAATTGTGACATTTTTCACAAGAATTCGTTTTAATCGGTGCCATGTCGGATAATCGACATTCCATTTCGATAATTTTCTTAGGCTTAATTACATGAAGAGTTAATTTTATTGACATACTATTTAATGCTACCAAGCAGTCCATTCTTTATTATTGATAATCATTTCCACATTTTATCCTGATAAAATCGAAATAAAATAATTTTTGGGCGTAGGTAAGTATAAAAATTGATAGAAGCCTAGAATAAAACCACGCTTAATTGAATGGAAATCACTTCCTTCAAAAATAATTATAGTTTGTTTAATTCCATGGCAGAGTCTGGACAAAATGAGCATTCTTTTGAAATAAATATCCACTACCAATTGGTTATGTTTCTTTCAGACAATAATGTCAAACTTTTTTTTTTTTAATTATGAAACTCAAATCTGTCATTTTACACTCATTTCTTGAATTTTTTTCACTTTCTGAAAAACTGTTCTGTACCTCTAAAAGCATCACTCATCAGTAATCTTCAGCAGCAAAGATATTTGAATTTGTCCCAATTTGTATACATGGCACTCAAAAATCTAAGGTAAGGTAAGTAGCGATTTTCGAGAAATTCTTTAAATGCCCATTATCTCGATAACGGTGATATTTTTACTGAGGTGAAATTCCGATATTCTGAACAGTCATGACCTGGTCTATCTCCATTTTCAATATTGTATAAGGTTTACCGGACACCCTGTATAAAGTGGTATTTTTTTATTTGAACATTTTCGTCCCAATGTAAAAAAAAAATTAAAAAGCTCATTTTACGACATGAAAAATTATAGATTTATTCAACTAAGAAATATATTTACATAATATAGCATATTATCTTCAAACTTGGACACACTAGGTATAGTTGTTACTCATCCAGGACGTTTTTCAAAATAAATCGAAGCTCCAATAGGGAAGAGGCGTCCCTTATTTAGCAGACAATATTATTAGGTCAACAGAATGCTCTTCTTCCTCAAGAGAAAGAGTAGTTGGGGCTCCAACATCACGCTGATGTAAATTTTTCACCTTATTATATAAAGTGCGCTAAGGATTTCCAAATATTGTTGCTGCTGCTGCGTGTGTAGACAGTCTCCTCAATTTTACAGCGCTAACTGCTGCATTCAATTGGTCGTCCGTATAATTTCTATATGAGCGAGATCCCAAATGTTTTTTTGTAATTTAGCACCATTTCATCAAAAAAAAAACAAATTCGTCATTAATATCACGATTGAATTGTCACAAAACTTTCAATCCATTTTTTGAGTAAAGTAACCCCAAATTGTTTGTGAAATCTGCATGTTTCATTTAAAATTTTATGAAAAATCGAAATATGTTTCTGATCGATTACAAAAAAATCACTAGGAGACAAAAACGGTGGCACTATAAAAAAATATTATGGGGTTATAGGATTGGTCACTTTTATTTCACAGATCTTAGTTGTTCGCATTCGAAAATATAACAAATATGCTGAATAAATTACCTTCGACATATCGTCCGTACGCGCTTCGCCGCAGTGACTCTGAAACACGTACAACTTATACTGTGCATGATTGAACTTGTTCACTCAAATTCCCGCTTTTAGTTATTTCCAACTTGAAACAAAATATGTTATACCAACTTTTCCTGCACTCAGGCAAAGTTACCTATCGGAAGCAAAGTAACCCCAATCTACGGTACTCAATTGATAGAGTCTGCATTTTTCTAGGTTAATGATGATTTTTATATTATTTTTTATATAATTTTTTAGAGATTGGTATGCTTTTATGGCTGTACATATGCTCAATAACACCAGAATATATGTGTAACATTGTTGATTTTATTATTTTATTGTATTTTATATTCACAATTATTATTTATTGCAGGAGTCATAATGGCTGGCATAATAATCCAAATGCCTTGCAGATGCAGCATACATACAAACGTCTCTTATTTCATGCCCAAGTGAAAGGAGTTGGTGATAATTGTAAAGCAATAGATTCTACGACAATACTTTCGTTACCCAGTAATAGATCTTCAAAATATCAAACTGACAACTTCGACATTGATATTTCTTTGGCTCGCAAGTGTAATATAGACTTTGTACCTGAATATGAAGATCATTATTACGAAATGGTATACTCTCCATCATTATCAGAATACAGTGAAAAAGTAGTCACTCATATTTGCGGCTATGTCATTCGTATGATAAAGAAGAATCTGAAATGCCCTGATTGTTTGGCAGCTATTCAAGATGTCACAAAGTCATCTGAATCACTGCAACTGAATTTGATCAGGAGGAAATAAGATAGAGTTTCAATATCAACTGGTCTCCTGTGGCCATCTGAAGGACTAATTGTAATTTGCATGAATTGTGAGTTTAATGTTCGCAGATTTTACTCTCTATTACCAATAATAAAGTACCGAGAGAAACAAGCTATATTGATACTCTTGCTAACTCAATAAGCCAGTTTTACTACAGTAAAAATATTTTTCCTACATTGGAAAATAAATTTCTTGAATATGAATTCTTACTTATTAAAACCATATGTTTGAGTTACTTGAAAATTCGATTTTTCAATTTAAGCAAAAAACAGACAGAAGTTTTAGTAGGTGGTCGAATCAGGCAGACTTTCAACAAGTTGATACTACCCCACAGAACTATATACCATAGAGAGAATGGCATTAAGATCTCAAATCAATAGAAAAAACGTGCATGCAACATGGCGGTATCGGCGTAGTGGGACGCGTGCGCTTTGATGTTGGCTACATACCATTGGTAGATCTTTAGAAGAAAATCTTGGCCCTTATAATCTGATTTGCTAGAAACATTTCGAAGAGAAAGATTTCAGTATTTTTGCCTAAAAATGCCGCTTTTCGTCTACAAAAAAACCCAATAATAATATTCGTTGTGTGCATTGTTTTTAAATTTTTCCTTTTTAGATACATTTGTACTGTGTCCTGCGATGGTGACACACTGGAAAATGTTCAAGAGAAAAATAAAATTCCTGTTGATTGAATTCTATGGAGGTTATTGAATAAGGCAACAATTTTCTCAGTCATGTTCCAGGACACCCAGTACCCAGCAAACACAGTTACATCACAGATGCATCGCAGCGATGTAACAATGTGACCAGCGATATCGCATTCTATGTCGAATAGACGTCACTGCGATGTCGGAGGGATGTTATTTTGTCCCACTCAAGATTCATCCATACGACGTCGCTGCAACAAGTTCTGCAATGTAACAACGATATATTCTTTGAGATGTAACTGCGATGTATACGAGATGATTCCATATTGATATCGCAGGTATGTGAACATGTGACATATCACAGCGATGTACTTTTGTCACGCAGGGGTTAGGTAATACAAAGGAAAATATATCAATGAAAAAAATCTTTGGGTGGAAAATATGTATTTAAACATTTTAATTTCAATAAATATAATGTACTCAAAATGAAACAACATTGTTCTAATCGAAGCATTTTCCGACAGTACAAAATAATGATACCCAAAACTATAAAACTTTATCATCCGTCTTTTATGACGAAAAGAGAAAAAAAATTAGTTAATCGAACTTGGTGCAACAAGCCATTTTTGGTTGTGTTCAATGTTCTTCTTAATCCTTTAATGAGCTATGCTTGTGCAATTTACTCAGAATTCCCATATATGTTATGCAAGAATCCGTCTCGCCCCGCCTCTAACCGGCGTAAATAAGACGGGCTTCTTCGAGGGATGAAGATTGTCTTGCTCGAAGCAATATCCTCACCCTGGTCTATTGTTTGCTTACACTTCATGCACATTAGATATATTAAATGGACTAAGACCTAATGGCAAACATTCACTAACATTTACACACACTTCATGCACATTATCTATAATGGCGGACATTTACTTCTACATTAACTTGACTTCCAACACAAGGCCGCCGTCTGACCTCAACCGCTGCCGGAAGTCGAATCTGTGTTCAATGTTTATGATCGAGAAGCAAAATGAACGAATATAGAAATTTCAGGCGCATGTGCAATGGCGTTCATTGTTAACATCTCAAAAAACACATATGACGATAACATCATCGCAGCGAGGAGAAATATGTAAAATCGCAACTGTGACATCTTAGAAATGACAAGTCATAGATCAGCTTTTGTACATCGCAGCGATGCAACGTATGTAATATCGTTCTGTTGCCTCATTGCGACATCTTAGAGATGTCATGTCACAGATGTATTTGCTTCTGTACATCGCAGCGATGCAACGTTTTTGATATCGCCGTGTTGACTCAATGCGACATCTCAGAGATGTCATGTCACAGATGTATTTGCTTCTGTACATCGCAGCGATGCAACCTTTTTGATATCGCTGTGTTACCTCATTGCGACATCTCAGAGATGTCATGTCACAGATGTGTTTGCTGGGTAGTAGGTACTGAACGTGCAGGATAGAAGGGGTCTCCAAAAACATATAGGAAGTTGATGAAAAAATTCACACTTATGCGTAAGTGCGTATAAACTTATCAGGGCTTGAAATTAGATCATTGCTTTTTGCCATCGATTTCTGAGTTTCCTACTCAGAAGGGCAGACGAAAAGTTGACCCTGAAAAGTAGCTGCGTTTTTTAATACTTGATAATTATCAACAACTTTGTGTTTTTACCAATTTAGCCCATCTTGGTGAGAAATAATTTGTATGTGTACTAAATGTCCGTTTCAGCAGTTTTGACACCTGAGGACAAAACCAAACAGATTGAAAGAATGCGAAGGAGACTATTTATCGATACATTCTATTCTTCAGGTTTTGAAAACTGAGAGAGATTCGATCTCCGAATTGTCAACTCCAGATAAGTACAGATATAATTTATTTCACTCCAAAATAGGCAAAATCGGTAGATGCGAGAAGTTGCTGACATTAATCAAGTATTGAGAAATGCAGCAAACTATTTGTGGTAAACCTTCAGTTTGCCCTTGATTTCTCTAATCATTTAATTTTTTATCTATGTGAAAAGTTGAAAACCCAGAAATCAATAGCAAATATTACTATTCCTCTACAAAAAACTTTCAAATAACATTCCTTGGCATAATATTGGAGATTTGAATAAAATCGACATCTGGTCATCCCCAGCCGAATGAAGGATAACTTTATTTTGTTTAATTACAATAAGCACTTTTGGGGAAACGTTGCACAAATATCTGTCAGATGTAGTTTGATGTCCGTTCTGGTTTTAGCATGTAAAGTTGTTGTTTTCTGTCAGATATTTGCCTCATATTTTCCACTTGGTGGAAGTATTTGGAAAGAAGGTTACTTCGACATTGTCAATTTTATTCTACACTTAATTTACCAACTTCGTTCGAATTCTCACAATATTAGAGAGTAAATTATTTTTTATCTATCTTTCAGAATAACTGCATAATCAAACATTTTCGAAACTTTTTATTTTTCAGGTCCATTCCAGAAAATTTCTGTGTGTCTAGTGCTGGCGTGGACGTGTTTTCTGGTGCTCACTAGTTTTATATATTTTATCACTTACATCAAGTAAGATGACAAGAAGTTCAGCGCTGAGAACTGAGGTCAGTAAAAGCACAGTGTGTTAATATTACTATAGATGAACTAAAAGATATGATACGTGAATCTGTTAAACAATATACAGAGCCTCTGATTACTGAAATTCAGAGTCTGAAAAACGAAATAACAATAGGTACTTAAAGAAAGCAATATTGATATGATCCGACTACTGTTAGAGAAAACGATGAATTATTCATCCAATTATTCAAATAACCATGAAACAGCTGTAAATGACTTGTCAGAAAGAATCATATTCTCATCGGACCATACAGCTGTAAAACAATTTGTACAGAAAGATAAGCCTAATAGTAGCAAAAACGTGATACTAGAAAAACATTCCTCAGTTAATAAAACGCGGACTCCAAACCAGAATCAAAGAAGAAACAATAGCAAAATTGTGATTGGAACAGGGTGTGACAAAATAACTGAATAGAATGATATTCTTGATGAAAACTTTGCGTTTGTGGTTATATATTGGTCGATGCAAATCTTCCACTACTGAGGAAAATGTGTTGAAATACTTAAAGAAACGATCACCAGGACATGAATTCCACGTGACTAAATTGAATTCACAGTGACGCAACACATCTTATATAGTTGAAGCAGATATGGAACTACAAAGTCAAATGTATTCTCCTAGTTACTGGCCGAAAAAAATCTTGTAAAAAGATTTCAGTTTAGGAACAGACTCTCCACCGAAGATAGTGAACTTTAACTCCGACAAAAATACTTATAGTAATAGCTCTTTTAGGTTACTGTGTGTAAACACTCAATGTATAACAAACAAAATGGCACAGTTTGACTTAATTATACAAGAATATGACCCTCATTTACTGTGTGTGGCGGAAACGTGGTGTTTAGAAACTAACTATAAATATGTTTGTTTTGACAATTTCATAATTGCTGACTACTTTGTAAGACGTGATCACATACATGGTGGTGTAATGATTCTGATTAGACAAGATATTCAATATAAAAGTATTGATTTTGTAAAAAACATTTCAGTAGAAATGCACTCAGAAAGTTGTGCTATCCAATTTACACTAAATAATGTTTCATACTGTGTAATAACAATGTATAGGCCATCAGGTTCTAATATAGATATCTTCTTTAACCACACAACAGAAATATTGAATAATTGTATTCAGCGTTCTAGTAATCTGATTTTTTGTAGGGAATATGAATATCGACTATCTGACAGCCTCTGCCAGCAAAGATATCTTCTTAGATTTAATGCAAAGCTATGACTTGTCTATTCGGAGTATTGAAACCCACCAGAGCACAAACAAATTTGAATGGTGTATTATCAATTTCAAAATTATGCATTTACTAATATGAGAAGTGACTGCTACTCTGAAACTATACACAATTTTAAATTGGGTGATCATTATGGTATAGTATTAGATATAAAACATAAACTGCATATTCAGGAAAATAAACACTTTCTCTTCGGAGATATAAATGAACAAACAATACGCAATTTACAAAATTATTTTCAACGCGAAAACTTTTGTACGTTGGATAACTGTGGCAATGTGGATGAGATGTTGAAAGGAATATATGGAATAATTAATTATGGTATTGACTTATTCTGTCCTATAAAGAAAAAAGTAGTTAACTCAAATAATAATAATAATAATAGAAGTGAATGGATTACTAGGGACTCTGTCGATATGGGTAATAGAGTAAAAGAATTACATATTGGTTGAAATGCCAATATTATGATGAAAATTTAGAAACTGAATAAAAAAAATTGCTTAAAAGTTATGAAACCAAACTGAATAATGACAAAAAGGAATACTATCAAAATGCAATTGAAAATAAACAATATCTTTTGCAAAAACAAAAATATATTTGGAATATAGTCAGAAAAAAAACAGGCAAAACGAAAGTTCACAGAAATGTAGAGTAAAAATTGGAGAACAAATCATTTCCGATGAATATTCAGTTGCAAATAGTTTTGCTGAACACTTTAGCAATATAGCTCAGTTAGCCACCGAATCGCATTTTGGTAACTCTGAATCCAATTGTACAAAATGCATACTGAATAATGACAACTCTTTCTTTTTCAGTCCTGTAGAACCAATAGAGATAGTTGAAATAATAAATGATTTAAAAAACACTAATTCTATGGGGGTGGATTGTATTTCAACTGAAATCGTTAATAAGAGTATTGCTTGCTATATTGCTAAACCTTTAGCGAAATTGATAAATTTGTCTGTTGAACTAGGAAAATATCCCAAAGACTTGAAACTAGGACTAGTCACCCCTATTTATAAAAAAGATGATCCGTTATCCATTGACAACTATAGGCAGATAACTGTTTCCTGTGTATTTGCCAAAGTGATTGAGAAAGCCATGCATAAAAGGATAATAAAATTTCTAGATAAATATCAAATAATATCAAAATGTCAGAATGGTTTCTATCCCGGCAGGTCGACAGAAACTGCAGTGTATGAATTTGTAGAATACTTATATAAATACCTTGACGATAAGAAATTTGTTGGAGCTCTTTTCTTCGACCTCACTAAAGCTTTTGATTGTCTGAATCTGAGCTTTGTTGAAACGAAACTGTATGGTACCTATGGGATTTCGTGGGAACACACTTGATTGGATTTTGTCATACCTAACTCACCGTAAAATTATTGTTAAATTAGGCCACACCCATTCAATGGAATCTGAAATTAATTTAGGGGTTCCTCAGGGTTCAGTATCACTTATATTCTTAATGTTTATCAACGATTTGCCATCTTTTATGAGCACGGACTGCATTGTTTTATATGCAGATGATGTGTCATTGGCAACCCACGGAAATACCTCTGAAGAACTCTCATCGCTAAATTGATCCACCTGTACAATAAATTCACTTAATATTAAATTGTAGGAAAACTGTTTTGATGAAATTCTTCATCGTATCCAATCCCAACATGGATCTGGAAATGGTATCAGAAAATCTTGATGTCACCCCACTAAGCAAAGTAACATTCATTCAATATTTCAGTAACCTTTCATGGTAATGTGTAATGTTACATCAGGTAGGTTTCTGCAACATTGCATATAATATACAGGAAAATTGCAAATGTGATATTGAAAATGACGTCTTATGACAATGTTGCAGCAAATACTGAAATGGATTGATGGATGTAATCTTTCATAATTAGTAATTGCAGCAAGGTTACCGCAACATAGAATATAAATTAGTGGAAAATAACATATTTAACATTTTTATATAGCAGCAACTTACCACCAAACTTGTCTATTCCTTTCCATAACATAACAGTAAGATTTCATAAATTTTGTTCCAGTGTTTGTTCGCTACTGAAGAATTTTTGGATTTTCACTACTTGCTACTAATATTGATAGAAAATTAATACAATCTTCATGGGAGACAGATCATTCAGTATTGATGTGTCCTCTATGGAAATCAGATTCATCATTTTCTAATTTTTAGAAACAAGCAGTGACAACCCAAAAAATCTTCTGAAATGATACCTATTAATTTGAATGTACATTTAAATCTTGGAGATCAAAAAGACAAAAATTTCGTATTGAAACCTTTAATTGAAATATCACAAAAAAACAATTAAGTACTCATATTGAAATGTCATATTTAAAATAAAAATCTGTTTGGCCTTATCAGGTACCTGAAACAAAATAATCATTGAATTGAATGTGTAGTTTAAATATCGACATCTCGATCTACTACCTAACCCTACAAGTAACGTGTTTTTGCGAATTGTCTCTGATGCTTGGAGATGAATTTTTCACTGGAACAAAAATATTATAAATAAATATATAATTAGTCAACTCAACAATTATGGTCTTATTTCAATATAGAATGTACAATTGAACTTGTTCTTGATTATGTCACTATTGTGCTTACATATTTGCTTTATATTCAAATTGAACTAACTCGAATTTTTAAATTTGTTTAGATTTCAATTCTTTGATTCTGAAATTGTCTTTTTTGGTGATCCAATTGCAAAACATGGCACAATGATTTGTGAAAAAACGTTCAAGACTTGTTCCAACACAAAACTTTTCATTCAAGCCACCAATATATTGAAAAACCTGCAACTAAAATCGAGATGTAAAAGTATTCCACATCATTTACAAATGTAAAAGTACCTTTCAAATTTACACTACTACCAGATTTATTCGCAATATAAGGAGAAAAAAACATTTCCCTAATAAACGCAGAATGAGCATACCAGACCTAACCTAAAATAATATTTGATGTATCGCCTTACCATACATGAAGATGCCTTAAATTTATTAGCATTATCCATTATTCTGCTTCAACACTCAGTGAACTCTTAATCAAAAAACAAAATTGCAGAAGAATATGTACTTTACTTAGGTACCTAGGTTAAGAACGAATGAAAGTATCCAAAACGAAACTTACGCAAAGGCACGACACACAACAACAATATAATTTACAATATCAAAATGGCGCTTGGCGCGTGCTTGTCTGGGATCTGGGTTACTGGGTTGTCCCGTTAGGTGGCATCTCATCAAGACCGGGAAATTCGAAACTGGTTGGATTCCTGATAAATGAAATATCATTTCAAGTTTCTTTATACTTACCATTTAAAATTGTCCTAGCGTATCATTTTGTATATTTCTGCTATAATGCAATCGAAAATTGAAAGTGTATTGTGTTTTCTAAATACTGTCAATAATGTTTGTAGTTAGCTTATGTATGGTTGTAAATATCATGGAATTTCAAACTCAGTGCAACATTGCCATTTGAACTTGTTCGATAGTTCCAAATGTAACTTGCACTCACATTGTTCGTAGATAGTTTCTGTATTGTTGCATTTACAATGAACTTTCATGGATCATGTAACATTGCACTTGAAAGTCAATCAATAGCTTGCTTTATAACTCACAAACAACTTGTCTGTAGTTTATTCTGTTATGTTAAAAACTTAAATATAGCATTGAGCTTTATGCAATATTATATTTTCATTTTACGATGGCAAGCAAGCCATACATAATATTGTGGCAATATTTTGTAACATTACATGTTTAGTGGGACTGTCTCCGAATCCACAAAATTTCTTGGCACCTTTCTTGATGCATCACTATCGTTTCACGAGTGTATAAGTCAAAGTTGCAAAAAAGTTAGTAGTGGATACTTTGCTATTTTACAATTAAAAAATATACTCCCCCAAACACAGCTGCTGAATATATATTACGCAATGGTATACCCTCATCTAACCTACAACATAATAATTTGGGGCAATTCCACTTCAGTTAAAAAGGGTTATCAGACTTATCTTTGGATTACAACGCAGGGATAAAGGTAAACCTTACTTTCAAAACCATGAAATTTTAACGTTGCCCTGTGTATATATCTATAAATGTATTTTGTTCATCAGACAGAGAATCTCCAGATACATCAAAAATTCTGACATTCACAGTTACCCAACAAGACATGGTAACAGTCTTAAAACTCCCTACCACAGGACTACTTTTTATGAAAAAGCTCCCTCGTATCAGGCATAAAGTTCTATAAAAGATTGCCAAATAGTATTAAAGATGAGCAAAGCATCATTACTTTCAAGAAATATGTGAAGAAATATTTAATAACGAAGTCCTTCTATACTGTTCAAGAGTTTTTTAATATGTGACATTGTTCATTGAAATAACTGTATTTTTCTAAATCTGTTCCTATTATGTGATTTATAATTTTTTATTTTTGTTTTTATCTTATACAGTGTATATATATATATATATATATATATATATATATATATATAGAGGAAGGGAAGTCGTTGCTGACTAGTTAGGAATGGAACTAGTAAATAGTGGGGCTTTGCAGCAAAGTCAAAGAGTACTCTTTAAAGTTTGTCCAAGCTTTCGGAAATTTAATAACTTATTTCCATCATCAGGGATACTACAATTTGCATGTGTAAGTAATATAAAAAATATATATGTACGGTTAACTTACATCTTTGTTGAGATTGCTCGACGCGATGTTATTCAACCATAAGTGGCACATTGTGCAAGATGAAAATTGATATAAAACAAGTGAAATTGGAAAGATGTCATAAAATATTTAGATAAAAATACGTTACATTTAAAATTGTTAAAATTACTTTATATTTTGACCACGTCAGGCCAAATCAATGCTATTGGTTAAGAGAAGACAGACAGTTGACATGACATATGACTTAGTCAGTGGTACCAATTTACAGTTACCAACCTATGTTAGAGTCCGTAAATCCGATTTTCAATTGGTAAAGCGACACCTAGTGAGGTAGGATGGAACCTGAATTAAGTACATTTGGCATGTAACGAAATGTCTTTAGTACATTTTCATTCTGGATCTTGATGTGTTGAAGTAGATATAACAATGTTTTGTCCTACTGTGGGCAAAATTATGGTAAAGGTTTATACCTGGAGAAAAATGGTTAAGTTTTATGTTGAAATTATCTGAACAAAGTCAAGACATATTTGTTGATAAATTTGAAATATTGAAGGACAGTGGATTCTTATCCAACGTCAAGAGGTAGGAATAGATTTCACTAAGATGATTGATATCTGTTTTTTTATTTATGCAATTACTATTTTCTGCAATAAATGCCATTTCAAGAAAGGTACTTTTTGATAGATGCGATTCACTAGCCAAGACCTTAGTGGCATCAAAATTCATATGGTGATCAAACTTGTTGACATGTTCAGCTAACGCACATCGTTCTGGATGTAATCTACAGTCACTTTTATGTGAAACGATTCGGGAGCCTAGAGATCTCGAAGTCTGACCAACATACATTTTGTCGCACGATTGACACGGAACACTATATATCACATTCGTTTGAGAGAAAAGAGAAAGTTTATCTTTAACTTTAGAGTGAATTGCTCTAATGGTTAGAACTGATTTATTTGCAATTTTCAAATTTGGTAAAACATTAAAAATTCTGGAGAGTTTGGGAGAGATCTCCTTTATGTATGGTAAAGAACTGTAGAAAGAAATCATTGGTGCAATATTATCATTGCTATTATTATTACTATTACTGTTATTGACATTATTGTTAACTAGTGTAATCGATGGATTAATTATATCAAAGGAGGATGAAGAATTAAACAAAATATTTTTGATCATGCTAGATGGGTAAGAGTTTTCAAGAAATAAATTCAAAAGAGTATCCAGATTTTTTTTGTGAAATTGATTTTCAGAGATTTTTAACACTCTATCTTTCATTTGTTTTACTAGATTCACTTTCATTGAATGCTTGTGGTAAGACCAATAATTTATGTATCTTCCTGAGCTACATGGTTTTCTGTATCAGTCTATCAGAATTGTGTTCTCTGATGACCGTATGAACCTTGTGTCAAGGAATGGAACGGAGAAATTAGCATCTTCAGTTTCCATAGTGAACTGGATGAAAGGATCATAGCTGTTGAAGGTGTCAAGAACCTCTTCAGTACAGTCAATTGGCAAAGCAAGGATAATATCATCAACATATTTTTTAATAAAGTGGGGTCTGAAGGACAGAACAGGTAATACTGTGTCTAACAAATCATCCATTTTTTATATTACTTACACATGCAAATTGTAGTATCCCTGATGATGGAAATAAGTTATTAAATTTCCGAAAGCTTGGACAAACTTTAAAGAGTACTCTTTGACTTTGCTGCAAAGCCCCACTATTTACTAGTTCCATATATATATATATATATATATATATATATATATATATATATATATATATATATATGTTCCAGTGACTGTAAAACAGTCGAAAACAATCCTTTAGGAACTCACTATACCTTTGTATAGATTGTATGGCATATGTCCGACAGAAAACAACTACTTCTCTGGCTAATACCTCGACAGATATTGAATTATATCTGTCAGACATATGTGCAAAGATCCTCACTTTGAAGGAACAACCTTGCAAGAGCTCTCAGAGACAGACAGCAGGACACCGCCTGATCCAAACAAGGAACCAACTGCAGACCGGTTTCGGGATGAAGTCCCTCATCAGTGCAGTCCTGGTTATCACGGTTGTATACACGCGGGGGCCCGGTGCCCGTCATCGTTCGCCGGGATGAACACTGCAATCGCTTACAGGATCCACCACGGCAACAGATTAGAGAGCGCTCCACAAGGACATTTCGGATGCGAAATGGTATATGCTGAATACTTGTTTCAAGGAGCAATAAATGTTCCAGTGACTGTAAAACAGTCGAAAACAATCCTTTAGGAACTCACTATACCTTTGTATAGATTGTATGGCATATGTCCGACAGAAAACAACTACTTCTCTGGCTAATACCTCGACAGATATTGAATTATATCTGTCAGACATATGTGCAAAGATCCTTACTTTGAAGGAACAACCTTGCAAGAGCTCTCAGAGACAGACAGCAGGACACCGCCTGATCCAAACAAGGAACCAACTGCAGACCGGTTTCGGGATGAAGTCCCTCATCAGTGCAGTCCTGGTTATCACGGTTGTATACACGCGGGGGCCCGGTGCCCGTCATCGTTCGCCGGGATGAACACTGCAATCGCTTACAGGATCCACCACGGCAACAGATTAGAGAGCGCTCCAGAAGGACATTTCGGATGCGAAATGGTATATGCTGAATACTTGTTTCAAGGAGCAATAAATGTTCCAGTGACTGCAAAACAGTCGAAAACAATCCTTTGTAACAACCGACGGTCGTGCGACGATAGCCCTTTGGTTCAAATCCTCCAAAGCTATACCTCAAAGACTTTGTCGCCCCTATCGTCGTCACGCCGAAAGATTGTTTTTATTGAAGGTAGCTTTCTGCCACCAGGTCGGAATTGTGTTTTGAATCCGCTCTGACCACACGGATTTGAAGTTGATGGTTGGTTAGCGTTACTTTACTAGAGCGGTTGGCTAGGTTCTATCACCAGTATGTCCTTGTAGGGTGGACTCCGCCACGGCTTAAATGCGTGGTCTTTTGAATGGTTGAAGGGATGAAGTGAGACCAAAGAGTTCGACAAACTAACTTTATTAAATATAAAGTGGTCGAAATGGTGAACAAAATGATTATTAACAATATAAAATTTACGAGAGAAATTTTCTACGAACCTAAATAGTAATCCCGATCGACAATCAATCAAAGAATTACATTTATCCTACAAAAAAAAGTTTTTTTCAAGAATCTAACTGTAGCAAGTAACAGAGATAAACTCTGCTTGATTCTTTTGATATATACCACCTACTCTACTACTGTCGATAATATTCGCATACGATAAAATGAGCTATCTCAGTGTACGGAGAAGTATTAAGCGGCCCTCTTAATTACTCCTTCCAGTATAATATTTATATATACCTACTCTAGTATGGGAAAAAGGAACCTTGATCATAATCAGATATTGGTTAAACAGTGCCTCATATACCACCTTGATATCAAACAGATACTCTCACCAAAGTCTAGAAGCGGGAACTCTTCTATCCATACACAGAACCGTTTCACCAAATACCACGACACTTAAAATATCCAAATGGGACTCCAAACATCCCTACAAATAATAATACTAACAACAAGAAATCTCTTCTAACTCAGATAAAATCGCCTCGCGTATTCGAGCCTTGAAGCACCCCGTACTCCAAAACTGCCACAAAATTCTACGTCGCTAATCACAACTGACTAAGTGTCAGTCGACCGGTATTCTTCGCGCCCTAAAACCGACTCCTCTTATATTTTTACCAAAAACCAACCTCAACTCCAGTCAGGGTGGCTTATCTGTCGTAGACGAAAACACTTTAAGATAAACCCTTGTTGAGTGGTTATCGTTTTGTTAAGATCGCTAGATAAAAATATTCCCGCAACGTTGAAGTTTTAACGATGTTCACATGGTCCTTTTGACCTTAATGTCGATAGCACAGATACTCGGTTCCCTTTTCCGTTAAAATTAAACTTGAATAATACTTCTATATTCTAAAATATATTATAACACCTACAGGGTGTTACAATACTTCCCCATTTGAAAAAGTTTTGGCCTTATTGCCCTAACTTTTCTTATCACTTCAGGCCCACCGGTAATCCGAAGTAACGCAACCTTATGTCGAGTTCAAACCGGAGAACTAACTGAAACTAAAAATCACCTTTTATGGATATCCAATATTCAGTGGGGTTACTAACGGGTAATAATTAGGGGTCCCTACTAAATTTTTCCTAACCTACAACAATAATACTGTGTCACTTATTATTTGCATGCAAGCAACAAAGAGTAAAACGGAACCAAGGTAATAATCACTCCCGAGTAAAGTTTCATTGTAGCTGTGTAACGCTGGGAAATTGATTACCGGCGTTTTGGTGACTTTGCCTTCTCAACTATCATCCTATGATTGACTACCATTGTCGGTCAGTGAGGCACTCCTTTGAATTCGATTAGCATCGGATGTCCTATTACTTGATCGACTCGATAATATGCTCTGCTTCCAAAGTCCTATTCGATTATAGACCGCACTACGAGTTCACTGTATTAAAAAAGTTTGTTTTGGATCCATCACTCAAACTCCTCGTTACAGACCTTGCGGTCAGACCATCAGTGTGTCTGAGGCAAGATAGGGTAACCGCCTCGATGGAGTGGATATGGCATTTGGCTGGGGTCTCGGTGGTCGGCGTAGTTGTTGGGGATGCTGGGGTTATCTGCTATGCGTCCTAATATGATCAACGATGCTGTGGTCGAGCCATTGATGTCATCTGCCTAATGTCCTCTTGGTAGGTTTACAGCCTGGTGTCGATGAACCAATCGACAGTCCTCTGCTCTCAATCTATACCGGTACAGGTACTATACGGTTACTTTCACTGAACAAGTCCATACGCGTCGAACATCATTGCGCTGTACTATTCACACCGACCTGGTAATACTCATATACTGGATCCTGATTCTGGGCACTTCTTAACGTCTTTGCGAAAAATGGTAGTAATGTTCATTTTCCCACCACTACAGTCCTGCGCGATCATATTACCGTTCACCACTCGAAATAGTGCACGACCAACTCAACAAGATAGCTATCATCAGGATGTTCGTTGATCTACTGTATTTTCCCATCATGCTGGATTAACGCTATTTGCGTTAACTCTTCTCTCGTCCATAAATAACTATTGAAATATGTCCAAATACAACAATGTTCGTATTTTCACACAGTGTCACAAAAATGAAACAAATCGAATAAATATAACAGTGAAAAAGAATACAAGCATATCGGATTATTTGCCTTATGTCGGTCCGGGCCAAGGACATACACTAGCTAAAGTTACAAATATAACAGTTATAGTTAGCTTGAAGAGAGTTCATCCCGCGCTCTTCAAGTTACGGCGCTCATCTGATTCACATCACTCCGCCATTTTCTCACATCCCTCACTTCACTTCCATCCCTTTTCATTGACTCAGATCCAATCATTCATCCAACTCTTCCTCGTCCCTCCAACGATTTTCCATTCATTCAACTCTTCATCGTGACGCTCCCCTTCATTTACTCAGTAAACATTTTCTCACAGGTTCAGTCTATCTGGTTCTCTCCGGATCCTAGTCGATCTTCTCAAAGGTTGGGGCTCCTCTATACCTTCCTCCTCATCATCATCTCCTGTATTTTCGCCATCAGTCAACTCTTCTTCCGAGTAACCTTGAAATTCCATCCACTGGGGAGGTATGAAAACTCTCTTTCTCTCTTCCACCTCAGTTCGTTTGGGCTTGGACGTCCTCTCAATACCCAACTCGATCTCCTCATCGGTACCACTACCGGTTCCTACAGATCCATCCTCTTGGGGCTCATAGGTCGAGTACGCTTTTAGTCTATTAGCGTGCACTACCTGCTCATTTTTACCTGCAAAGAGTTTCACTCGATAGGTTACTGGTCCAATTATTTCTGTTACTACATATGGACCTACCCAAGGTTTGACGAGCTTCTTTGATATTCCTGATTTAACATTCATACTCAAGAGATATACATAGTCTCCGAGCTCATATGTCCTTTCCTTTGTTTTCTTGTTGTATTGGTGGGCTCGTACTCCTTTGGCTTTCTCCGATGTTTTCAGCGCTCGAGAATAAACCTGTTTGAGTCTGGCCGCTAACTCAGAGGCGTAGTTTTCTGTACAATCATACTTGATCCGCTGTGGTCGAATAAAGTCCTCTATCGGTAATATTTGTTCTCGTCCATGCAACAAGAAGAATGGGGTATAGCCAGTGGAAATATGAACATTTCCACGGTACGCCATCAGTACCAACGGAACCCATGTATCCCAGTCTCGCTGGTTGTCCGCTATGTAATGCGACAACATGTCCTTCAATACTCGGTGCATCCTTTCGATTTGACCATTCGATGTGAGGGCATAGCTGGACGTTTGGATCTTCTTGATACCCAAAATTTTGAATACTTCCTTAAATAATTCAGACAAAAAGTTTGCACCTCTGTCTGTTAGTAGCATCCTAGGCGCTCCATGTCGGCAGATGATGTGTTCGATGAAAGCTCTTGCAATTGTATCTGCTTTCTGATTTGGAAGGGGAATAGCTTCCACGTACTTTGTAAAATAATCTTGGAAGGTTAGAAGGTAACGATTTCCATTCCAAGAGGTTACTAGAGGGCCAACTACATCCATGGACGTCAATTCCCATGGTTCATAAGCTGTTGTAAACTTTTGTAAGGGTACTTTTCTCTGATGTGGAAAGGTTTTTCGCTTATTACAGGATTCGCAAGCTGTCACATATTTTGTAATTTCTGCTCTCATGTTAGGCCAAAAAAATCTCTTCCTAATACTCCACAAAGTCTTTTGTTGTCCCTGATGACCTGCCATTGGCGAGTCATGAAAATCTTTCAGAACTTTCTTCACCATTTCCTTAGGTACCACTAATTTTTCTTCTTTATCCGCTTCAATTCTGTAAAGTATGCCATCCTTATCCAGGTAATATTCTTCATTTTGCGTTTCTTCATCTTTCAGTTGGAGCATTATAGTTTGACAAAACTTATCTCGTCTTTGAGCAATCTCCAACATATCTCGATCCCAAACTGGTTCCATCACCAGATCTTCTTCTAATAACCAGACAGGTTTTTCCATAGTATTTCTTCCCTCGTATACTTTTATCTCGATGTCTGAACCGTAGAAAATGAATTCAATCATTTCTACCACCTTTTCCCAAACCAATCCATCCAGTCCACATCCAAGCTTCGGAATTGCCAGAAACTTATCTTGGTTCCTTTCGCAACTAGTTCTGAGTTCTTTTAAACATGCCCATAAGGTATGGTAAGTAGGTTTCAGATAATAGGCACTCTTTGTGACCAGGTAATAAATAGTCCTTTCGGGGAACACTAGAATCGCTACTTCTCCTACGGTTTTTCCCTGTCTCTGTAGGGAGTCCATAGATCCATATCTCTCCTTAAAGGTCTTGGCAATACCTGCTCCCATTGCTAAGTCCTTAGACACACAATGAGCTAGTGCCCAATTTTCAGGTGAAGTGAACAAATCCCCTTTTTCATATGTCAATTTCTGGAACTTAGGTGTTTTATGCTGTTTCTGGTACTTCTCGAATTCCCCGTACTTCACATCTACGAAGTTTTCTTCTTCATTATACATCCGACTAAGGGCATCGGCATTTCCGTGGAGTTTTCCTTGTCGGTGAATTATATCAAAATCGTACTCTGCTAGGGCTAGTGCCCATCTGGTCAATCTTGAACTCGGATCCTTCAATGTCAGTAACCATTTAAGTGGCCGATGGTCAGTTATAACTGAGAATTTTTTTCCGTATACATAACAACGGAAGGTTTGTATTCCATACACAACTCCAAGAAGCTCCTTCTCTGTTGTCGTGTAGTTAAGTTCGGCCTTCTTGAGTTTTCGACTCGAGTAGGCTATGGGTCGTTCGTATCCTTCACGGAGTTGGCTCAGCACCGCTCCTACTCCCAATCCAGAGGCATCCGTGGCCAAAATAAATGTTTGTTCAAAGTCTGGAAAAATTAAAATCGATTCTGATTTCAAGACATTTTTTAGTTTTTGTATTGCCTCTAATACTTCTTTCGTGATTTCAAATTTTACATTCTTCTTCGTCAAATTAACCAGAGGTGCTGATATCTCAGTGATATTGGGAATGAACCGCCGGTACCAATTTACTATCCCCAAAAATGATCTGACTCCTTTGATGTTCTTAGGCAAGGGAAAGCGGGTGATCGTCTCTATGGTTTCGGGATCTGGTAGTATACCTTCCTGGGAAATAATATGTCCCAAATATTTAACTCTTTTCAACATAAAATTGCATTTCTTAGGCTTTAATTTTACGTTTGCTTCGCTCAACCGTGCGAAAACTTTCTCTAGCTTATCAATGTGGTCTTTTCCACCTTCTGAGTTGAAAATGATGATATCATCCAAATAGACCATACATAATTCCGGAGTTAATCCTGTGAGTGTCATGTTCATAAACCGTTGAAAAGTTGAAGGAGCATTGACTAGTCCAAAAGGCATTTTAGTATACTCGTAATGACCTTGGAACGTGCTGAATCCTGTAAGTGGTATCGCCTGCTCTTCCATGTCTATTTGATGATAGGCTTCGGCTACATCAACGACCGAAAATAGCATATTATTCCCTGCCTTGTATCCCTGGATTAGATCCGATATATTGGGTAGAGGATAATACTCCTTTTTTGTAATACTATTCAGCCCTCTGTAGTCGATACACATCCTTACTTTTTCTTCCCCGTTGGGTAGGCGTTTGGTTACCAATACTACAGGTGCCGACCATGGACTACAGGAAGGTCTTATCACTTTCATTTCCATTAACCTTTCTATTTCTTTTTCGAGTACTTCTCGTTGACGATAAGGTATGCGATATGGAGCTTTACAAATTGGCTGTGCTCCTGGTACTAAAGTCAGACTATGCTTCACCTTCGTTGTGCTTGTCAGCTCTTCGTCGTCGTCTCTGAATAGATGCCTATACTTCCTGATTGACTCATACATTTCCTTTTTGATTTCTTCCTCCAAATGTTGCAAGTCGAATCCTTGTGTGATCCAGTCATCGTTAGAAAAATCCAGTTTGCAGATGTTGCCATCAGAGAGGTTCTGTGGAGGTATTTCCTCGCCTACACTGGCCCTGCCGAGTCTCTGTCCTTTCTTCAATTTAACCTCTTTCCATGATAAATTGATTATCTTCACTGGGATCTCCTTTTGATTTCCGACAACTGTACGAGCTACGTGTGCTTGAGGATTTCCTATTTCGAAGGGCTCACATACCAATAAATCTCCTTTCATAGCCACTTTCAAGTTTCCTCGGATAAGTGCTTCGGTTCTCGGTGCAATTACTAGATCCTCCACTGCTAGTACGTCAGATTCGATAACGTACTCCTCTACTGTCCGCTGGTGATCATCCTGAATAATCACAGACTTGATCTCTTTGGTGTTGGTTGAAAGCGTATCCGCTTGAATGTCCTCAGTTTCCATTGTCCCCAGTTCATCAGCTACTTCTTCCTGCAAGTTCTGTATTGAAATTGTAACGACGCTGTCACTCCTGCTGACATTTTCTGCTGGAGGACTGGTCTCCATACCTTCCGTCTCGATAGTCTGTTCGGACCGATGAATTTCGGTTGCTTTTCCAGTTTTCTTGGAATCAAGGAGCTGGTTTTCCATTTTCCTTCCTATCCTATCAGGCGTCTGCCCATAATTCTTTGGCCTCCGTAATTCTATTCGCGAACCTGGCACCTTGTTCGTAGTCTCCCTACTCTTGTTCCCGTAGGTAGCTTCTTGACATCCAGTTTCATAACTCTCATAAAATAATTTTACCCTTTGAAGCCAATTAGTCCAATCATCTCTCCATCTAGGTTGTTGAGAATAGGATGGACTTATAGGAGCCCTACTGTTGAAAATTCGCGAAGGGTATAAATTCCTGAATCCAGACGGTGATTCCATATGAGTGGTATTTCTCCTTCTATCATTCTTTTTGCTCGCTGATTCTTGGTAGTTTTCCCTTTTGGTAATTTGTCCTATTCCCGGAGCCTGATCACTAACATTTCTATGGATATTTTCTGTATCCAAAAATAGGATGGTCCTTCCCCATATGGTGACTGATGGCTCTTGCTGGTAAGTTATGGATGCATGATTGGTATAGAGAAAATCCCTTCCCAATAAAACTTGAACAGATCCCAGCAGTTCATCATCACAAATGATGGCGATACATCTCGTACTCACGCTTCCATCTGCAGGACCTATCAGCATATTCGTACTGCCCCACGTTCGTAATGAGTGTCCGGTGACACTAGTGAGATGGTATCTTTCCGCTCCTCTTGAATCCATTTCATTCTTGGGTACTATCTTCCTTTGAATAAGAGTCACTGCTGCCCCTGTATCCACTAAACAATCACTCAACACTCCATTCACACGTACTCTAATAATATGAGGTAAATCCAGTATATCTTGAGAGGTTACTTCCGGTATAACCATAACTCGGCGGTTTCCTATTCCTATATTATTGAATCTGCCCCTATTCTCCGATCCTTTCGAAGCAAATAAATATCTCTGCCCCCCGGTGCGCCATTGGCCTCCATCCTGGCAGAAGGAATTCGGCCTTAACAGTTTAAATTCGGATTGTTTTGACTGTTCTCGTGCGGCCCTGAAAAAGAAGATGATGGTTGCTCTTGCCTAGGTATCGCACCCGTGAACTGCATTACTCCCCTGTGGACTTGAGGCTCCGGATTCTGAGGTAACCCTCTATCTCCAATCGCTTCCCTTCTAGCTGAACTCCAAGATTGCTGATGAAGCCCGACTCCTTGTTGGTTCCTCCTATCAACTTCACGGAATCCTGGTCTTCCCCCACTCCTATCATTTCTTGAACAATCTCTTGCCCAATGATCTCCTTGATTGCACAAAAAGCAATTACTTCCGGTTCCTCGTTGAGAATTACGGCAACCTCTGGCAATATGACCTGATTGACCACATGAATAACAGCCCCCTCCTGCACTGGGATTGCGTGCACTGCCAAAACCTCTGGAACCCCTAAATGCATTTCTGATCATCCCTCTATTTTCCCCCTCCTTTTCCCTAGATAACTGGTCAGGTATTCCACCACGGGTCTGGTACTCGCATTCCGTATCTACTGCAGAAATCCTCATTTTCGCACATCTTCCTTGAATCATCATCAGAGTCTCCTGTAATTTTACCAACGTCTCAGCCTTCTCCAAATTTAAATTATCCTCACGCAACAATAACACACCGGTCTCTTTCATAAGGTCTTTCCGCAGACCAACCTTAAATTGATTCAATAATAAATCTCTGTTTTTCTTCTTCATGCCTGACTCCTCCTCAACGGTGGCTTCTGCCAAATCCTCTTTGAGTAAACTAGCACCTAAAATCTTCAACCTAGTACAAAATGACGACACATCCTCATCATGTCGTTGGAAACACCTACTCAGATTCCATTGATTTTCGCCAGTTAATTTGAATGGGGTAAATTTCTGCAACAACTTAGCCTTAAGATCAGAATAATTCAACGAGTTCAACCCTGGATCTGATTTAAAATAATTATAGGCATCACCAGCTAGCTTAAATTTCAATAATTGGATGGTTTCATCCTCCGACCAACCGTCTAATTTGGAACGCAATTCCAACTTTTCTAAATACCTTGCTGCCTCATTTCCTGAAAAATCATCTAGGGTTGCAGCAATCATCCCTAGAGAATATTTCGCTACCACCATAACGGGGGTAGTTACGGGTGCAGCCCCTGGTGCGCCTATCATAGGATTCATTATGAATATTAAATAAAAACCGGTCCTGGAGCTGCTACTTGGATTCCTTGCTCAATTAAAAAAAATAACACACTTACAGGCACAAATCGGTTTATATCAAGGGTTCCCTTTCCTATCCTGAAATTCCCTATCTTAATCTGAGATTGATTAACGTTGATAAGCCTATCTTACTTCTATCAAATATAAAAAAATAGTTTAAAAAAAATATTTAATATTAAAAAAAAATGTTATTATTATTATTATTGGTTTCACACGTTCCATTTAAAACTCCTCAAAACAACCACACACATTTTTTTAGCGAACTAAGCTCCACCTCCTATTTTGCGGAGGTTTCACGCACTTTTCCAAAGTCGTAGAACCCGTTCAGTCTATCTACTGACTCGAAACTGTTCAGTGTACCTACTTTTTATTTTTCAATAAAACAAATGAATTTGAACTCAAACTAATAATATCAATTACAATTGTCGGAAAACCTTCTGTAACGCAATTATTTTTAAACTGGAAAAAAAAAATAAAAAAAAAGAAACAGTTACAAAAAAAAATTAAATTTGCCCTCTGAACGAAATTTTCCTGACAACCCTCTTTCAACCCCCTAAAAAAATACATCCCACCGATGCCACCACTGTAACAACCGACGGTCGTGCGACGATAGCCCTTTGGTTCAAATCCTCCAAAGCTATACCTCAAAGACTTTGTCGCCCCTATCGTCGTCACGCCGAAAGATTGTTTTTATTGAAGGTAGCTTTCTGCCACCAGGTCGGAATTGTGTTTTGAATCCGCTCTGACCACACGGATTTGAAGTTGATGGTTGGTTAGCGTTACTTTACTAGAGCGGTTGGCTAGGTTCTATCACCAGTATGTCCTTGTAGGGTGTACTCCGCCACGGCTTAAATGCGTGGTCTTTTGAATGGTTGAAGGGATGAAGTGAGACCAAAGAGTTCGACAAACTAACTTTATTAAATATAAAGTGGTCGAAATGGTGAACAAAATGATTATTAACAATATAAAATTTAAGAGAGAATTTTTTTACGAACCTAAATAGTAATCCCGATCTACAATCAATCAAAGAATTACATTAATCCTACAAAAAAAAGTTTTTTTCTAGAATCTAACTGTAGCAAGTAACAGAGATAAACTCTGCTTGATTCTTTTGATATATACCACCTACTCTACTACTGTCGATAATATTCGCCTACGATAAAATGAGCTATCTCAGTATACGGAGAAGTATTAAGCGGCCCTCTTAATTACTCCTTCCAGTATAATAGTTATATATACCTACTCTAGTATGGGAAAAAGGAACCTTGATCATAATCAGATATTGGTTAAACAGTGCCTCATATACCACCTTGATATTAAACAGATACTCTCACCAAAGTCTAGAAGCGGGAACTCTTCTATCCATACACAGAACCGTTTCACCAAATACCACGACACTTAAAATATCCAAATGGGACTCCAAACATCCCTACAAATAATAATACTAACAACAAGAAATCTCTTCTAACTCGCCTCGCGTATTCGAGCCTTGAAGCACCCCGTACTCCAAAACTGCCACAAAATTCTACGTCGCTAATCACAACTGACTAAGTGTCAGTCGACCGGTATTCTTCGCGCCCTAAAACCGACTCCTCTTATATTTTTACCAAAAACCAACCTCAACTCCAGTCAGGGTGGCTTATCTGTCGTAGACGAAAACAATTTAAGATAAACCCTTGTTGAGTGGTTATCGTTTTGTTAAGAACGCTAGATAAAAATATTCCCGCAACGTTGAAGTTTTAACGATGTTCACATGGTCCTTTTGACCTTAATGTCGATAGCACAGATACTCGGTTCCCTTTTCCGTTAAAATTAAACTTGAATAATACTTCTATATTCTAAAATATATTATAACACCTTTAGGAACTCACTATACCTTTGTATAGATTGTATGGCATATGTCCGACAGAAAACAACTACTTCTCTGGCTAATACCTCGACAGATATTGAATTATATCTGTCAGACATATGTGCAAAGATCCTTACTTTGAAGGAACAACCTTGCAAGAGCTCTCAGAGACAGACAGCAGGACACCGCCTGATCCAAACAAGGAACCAACTGCAGACCGGTTTCGGGATGAAGTCCCTCATCAGTGCAGTCCTGGTTATCTCGGTTGTATACACGCGGGGGCCCGGTGCCCGTCATCGTTCGCCGGGATGAACACTGCAATCGCTTACAGGATCCACCACGGCAACAGATTAGAGAGCGCTCCAGAAGGACATTTCGGATGCGAAATGGTATATGCTGAATACTTGTTTCAAGGAGCAATAAATGTTCCAGTGACTGTAAAACAGTCGAAAACAATCCTTTAGGAACTCACTATACCTTTGTATAGATTGTATGGCATATGTCCGACAGAAAACAACTACTTCTCTGGCTAATACCTCGACAGATATTGAATTATATCTGTCAGACATATGTGCAAAGATCCTTACTTTGAAGGAACAACCTTGCAAGAGCTCTCAGAGACAGACAGCAGGACACCGCCTGATCCAAACAAGGAACCAACTGCAGACCGGTTTCGGGATGAAGTCCCTCATCAGTGCAGTCCTGGTTATCACGGTTGTATACACGCGGGGGCCCGGTGCCCGTCATCGTTCGCCGGGATGAACACTGCAATCGCTTACAGGATCCACCACGACAACAGATTAGATAGCGCTCCAGAAGGACATTTCGGATGCGAAATGGTATATGCTGAATACTTGTTTCAAGGAGCAATAAATGTTCCAGTGACTGTAAAACAGTCGAAAACAATCCTTTAGGAACTCACTATACCTTTGTATAGATTGTATGGCATATGTCCGACAGAAAACAACTACTTCTCTGGCTAATACCTCGACAGATATTGAATTATATCTGTCAGACATATGTGCAAAGATCCTTACTTTGAAGGAACAACTTTGCAAGAGCTCTCAGAGACAGACAGCAGGACACCACCTGATCCAAACAAGGAACCAACTGCAGACCGGTTTCGGGATGAAGTCCCTCATCAGTGCAGTCCTGGTTATCACGGTTGTATACACGCGGGGGCCCGGTGCCCGTCATCGTTCGCCGGGATGAACACTGCAGTCGCTTACAGTATCCACCACGGCAACAGATTAGAGAGCGCTCCAGAAGGACATTTCGGATGCGAAATGGTATATGCTGAGTACTTGTTTCAAGTAGCAATAAATGTTCCAGTGACTGTAAAACAGTCGAAAACAATCCTTTAGGAACTCATTATACCTTTGTATAGATTGTATGGCATATGTCCGACAGAAAACAACTACTTCTCTGGCTAATACCTCGACAGATATTGAATTATATCTGTCAGACATATGTGCAAAGATCCTTACTTTGAAGGAACAAGTTTGCAAGAGCTCTCAGAAGACAGCAGGACACCGCCTGATCCAAACAAGGAACCAACTGCATACCGGTTTCGGGATGAAGTCCCTCATCAGTGCTCATTGAGTGCTGATTGAGACCTTAGAGAGAGCCAGTGACGAGACTTGGGGAGTAGGCAGATTTAGACCCCGACGTCAAGTCACAAAATCCTAACGTGATAATACCTGAGGAGTAGGCAGACTGAGACCTCAGTGTAGAATCACGTTTCCTCGCTATACCTATCCTTCTTATTCTTGAAAATGGCTCCAAAATCGGAGCCGAAACGTCGAATTTCAACAAATTCCAGACGCGGTTCAACCCGAACTTCTAGTTTTCATATATATATATATATATATATATATATATATATATATATATATATATATATATATATATATATATATATATATGTTCGGAAAGGTTTCCGCGGTCAGAAATATGTACATTACTAAGTTCATGGGTTGAACCGCGTTGAGAGTTTATAACTCGACGTTTCGGCTCCTGCTTTGGAGCCATTTTCGAGAGTGTGACTGCGAGGCCTCTATCTGCCTACTCCTCGAGTCGTGGTCTTGAGAGATATCAAGGTCTCAACCTGCCTACTCCTTGATCTCAAAAGACGATCCGATGTTGGTTGCACTGTAGTATTTATAGGTGGTTGGCTACCTGGAGGTGGGCGGGTCTTACGGGTTTTCTCGTTTGTCTTGTCTGCTGGTGCCTGCTGTGTAGTTGGAGTTAATGGGATAATAATTGATTGCGGATAAGTTTCACGTGGCCTGGTAATTACGGTTTGAAGAAGGGGCTTCCAAATGGGGTTCAATTTACGGCTATCATCTTTAATGTTCAGGCAATCAGGCCGTTTTTCGATTTCGATGGCTTCTCTGATAAAACGAGAACTTCTTGAACGTACTGGGGCGATGGTTTTCGTTTTCTCGAAATCTATGGGTTGACCCGTTTGGATGAAATGAAGAGCTAATGCGGAGCTGGTGTCTCGATTTCTAACTGAAAGGGAGTGTTGATAGGATCGAAAATGGATCTGTTTCGAAGTTTCTCCTATATAAGAGTGGGGGCAGATAGAACAGGGAATTTTGTAAATACCATGGTCTTCGTTGGGAATTTTGTCTTTTGTTGGTCTGATGAGGTGTGATAGTTTTTGTTCTGTGGTAAAGATGGTTTTGATATTTGCTTTTCTGAAAAGTCGACTGATTTTGTCCGTCACCCCTTTGATGTAAGGGAAGAAGACTTTGGATGGACGGTCTTCAACTTGTGGTTCGTTTTTGGTTACTAATGGTTTCTGAAGCTGTTTTTGGATGTTTCTGTCTATGTGGTCTGGTCTTTATCCGTTTTGTAGGAGAGCTTGTTTTACGTTGTGAAGTTCGGATTGTCTGTTGTGGTCGTCGGTTAGTCGGATGGAGCGAGATATCAGAGTATTTACGACTGAGTTGAGTTGTGAGGGATGATGGTGGGACTTGGAGTTGAGATATCGGTTGGTGTGGGTGGGTTTTCTACAAGTACAAGTTCAGTGACTAACCTAAAAATCGTTCTAAGAGAGACAGATATAGTGTTTTGTTCCTTTTTGTGCATTCACTACTGTTAGTTGAAATATCGCGTGAAATACGTGGTCCTCACTTTGGTAGAATTATAGAAAAAATCGTATATTGTAGTTTGGGGATTTGCCACTTGAAGGCGCTGCTGAGAATGTATATTTTCTGTACGTGCGTATTCCGTTCCTTGTGGAATTATATGGTCAGCACTGAGTGAGGTCCAAAAATGTGGCAACATATCGTGTTACGATGAACACATTGATGTTTATTAGGTAATGGGTATCACTTTATTTCACCTCGTTTTCTCTACTTTTGCAAGTTTTTATTCAAAGGTTTTTTTCAAGGATGTAAACAAGTACTTCTGAACCTGCTGAATTCGTTCAATAGGGTTCAATAATAATAAAGTAGAAAAATCTTGAAACAATAGAAATTCCGAATTCTCTAGGTTTTTTAACGAAAATTATTTTTTTCACATTAGCTGAATACATTTAATAGAGTGGAATAATTTTTTAACGAAAAACTACCCCTTAACAATCTTCCGAAGTAGAAAAAACTTAAAACAGTTGAAATACCCGTTGCTCGAGGTTTTTCTGACAGAAAAGACTCATTCTTCTCCTGCTGAATACTTTCCATAGGGTGAAATATTTGTGAATCGGAAACTACCCCTTAACAACCCTCCGAAATGGAAAATATCTTGAAATAGTTTAAATGCCCGTTGCTAGAGGTTTTTTCACAGAAATTGATTATTCTACAATTGGTCTATTGGATGAAATAATTTCTGAAGCAAAAACTACCCTTCAACAACCCTCCGATGTAGACAAATCTGGAAATAATTGAAATACTCGTTGCTCGAGATTTTTTTGCAGACATGAGTTATTCTGTACCTGCTGAATACGTTTCACAGGGTGGGATGATATGTAAAAAAAAATTACCCTCCGAAGTAGAAACTTTTTGAAATACTTGAAAAACCTGTTGCTAGACGTTTTTTGACAGATAAAATAGTCTACACCTGCTGAATACGTCCTATGAAGTGAAATAATTTGTGAACCAAAAACTACCACTCAACAACCCTCCGGAAGTAGAAAAATCTTGAAACAGTTGAAGTACCCGTGGCTTGAGGGTTTTTTGAAGAAATTAGTTATTCCACTCCTGTCGCATACGTTTCATAGTGGAAAAATCTTGAAACATTCAAAATATCCGTTGCTCGATATTATTTGACAGAAATAAATTATTTTTCACCTGCAGAATATTTTCTTTATGGTAACAAATTTGTGGATCGAAAACTACCCCTCAACAACCCTTCGAAGTAGAAAACTCTTGAAATAGTTGAAATGCCCGTTGCTTGAGTTTTTTGACAGAAATGAATTATTCTATAGCTGCTGCATATATTGCACAGTGTGAAATGAAGATTAACCCAAAAACTACCCCTCAACAACCCTTCGAACTGGAAAAGTTTTGAAACATTCGAAATATCCGTTGCTCGATATTTTTGAAAGATATTGATTATTTTTCACTTGCTGAATATATAGGGTGTCAAAATTTGTGGATCAAAAACTACCCCTGAACAACACTCCGAAAAAGAAAAATCTTGAAACACTTGAAGTGCCCGTTGCTCGAGTTTTTTTGACGGAAATGAATTATTCTTCACCTCCTGAATACGGTCTATAAAATAAAATAGTTTGTGAATCAAAAACTACCCCTCAACAACCCTCCTAAGTTGAAATTTCTTGAAATAGTTGAAATTTCGTTGCACGAGATTTTTTGACAGAAATTAATTATTATATACCTGTTGAATGCGTTATATATGGTGAAATTATTTGTGAAATGAAAACTACCCTTCAACAATCCTCCAAAGTTGATAAATCTCGAAAGAGTTGAAATTCTCGTTGCTCGAGGTTTTTTGGTGGAAATAAATTATTCTACACCTGTTGAATACGTTTTATAAGGAAAACTGATTTGTAAATCAAATACGACCCTTCAACTACCCTCTGCAGTAGAAAATTTTTAAAGCAGTTGAGATACCCATTGCTCGAAGTTTTTTTGACGGAAATTAACTATTATTTACCGGCTCAGTACGTACTATGAGGTGATATAATTTGTGAAACAAAAACTACCCCTCAACAATTAACCATCTGGAGTAGAAAATTTTTGAAACAATTGAAATGCCCGTTTCTCGAGGTTTTTTTATAAAAATTAAATCTTCCGCACCTGCTGAATATGTTTCATGGTGTGAAATAATTTTTGAACCAAAAAATACCCCTCAACAGCCCACCGAAGTTGAAAATTTTTGAAACAGTTGAAATATCCATTGCTCGAGATTTTTTTTTAGGAAATGAATTAGTCGACACCTACTGAATACGTTCTATAGCGTAAAATGATTTGTGTATTGAAAACTACCCCTCAACAACCATCCGAAGCAGAAAAATCGTGAAACAGTTAAAATACCCGTTGTTTGTTTTTTTTACAGAAAAGAATTATTCTACACCTGCTGAATACGTTCAATGGAGTGAAATAATTCGTGAACCAAAAACTGCCACTCAAAAACCCTCCGGAAGTAGAAAAATCTTGAATCAGTTGAACTAGAGAGTGACTAGAGGTTTTTTGAAAAAAATTTATTAATCCACTCCTGTTGCATACGTTTTAGAGTATGAAATAATTTGTGAACGAAAAACTACCCCTCGACAACCCTTACGGAAATAAATTATTCGACACCTACTGAATACGTTATATGGCGTAAAATAATTTGTGTATCGAAAACTATCCCTCAACAACCCTCTGAAGTAGAAAAATTGCGAAACAGTTAAAATACCCGTTATTTGTTTTTTCTTACAGAAATGAATTATTCTATGTCTGTTGAATATGTTTTATAGGGCAAAATAATTCGTGATTCAACAGTTACCCCTCAACAACATTATATAGAACGTTATCAGCAAGTTTAGAATAATACATTCCCGTCGAAAAACCTCGAGCAACGGATATTTGTGAATAACTTAAGCAAAAATAAAAACCGTTGCTGGGAAAACCGTTGCTGCTTTTACACTCGTCCGCTTGTCTGTTAATTCACTCATCTTTACTATCTGGTGAAATTTATAGTCCGTCAGCCCTCTGCCAAAATGAATAATGATTTCATAACGTATGCCATGTAGGGTTTTGGTAGTTATAAATATAATGATCAATGAACTAGCAAACTTATCGCTTGCCCATGGAACATAACTACTTTTTTTTCTCAAATACATGCATAAACACGTATAGAATTTGTCAGAAACTAGTTGATTATTGTGGATTGCATGAAGAAATCACGTATTTTGATGATATTATAGCGTATGCCAAGCATAATACCAAACGATATTTCATCAAATGAAAATCAGACGGAAACTGATCGGCATACATGTCGCGTTGGTCCGAAGGACACCATATGCCCTCAATTGTGTTGAGAAATATGGCATTTTTGAATCTATACGTGTTTTTGCATATCTTTGGGAAAATAAAGTATGATGAAATTTATAATTATAATACAATTATCGTTATATAATTATAATATAACATAATTACAACAATAATTATTGTTATTGTTATGTTCCACGTGCATGTGCAAATTTTGCTTGGTCATTGATCATTATATTCACAACTACCAAAACCCTGAAGGGAATACCTTATAAAATCATTAGACAATATGGCAGAGGGCTGACGGGCTGATAGAAAGTGAATTTTGACCCACTTCCAGTGGACCGATCTAATAGAAATTTGGAATGTGTTCCTCTTTCCTGAACTTCTTTTAAAAAAACTGGTCGGACATAATGGATTCAATATCAAAATAAATGAATTCAAGATGGCAAATTGCGAATTCTGTTCTTATGGTCTGATTCTATACAAAATTGGAATACTGAGTATTTTGGAATATGAGATCAAGATATAGAACGAGCTTTGGGATTATGGTACGATTCTATTCATAATCGGCACTTGGGGGATATTTCAGATTATGAATTTTAGGTCCAAATTGATAAATTCAAAACGGCGGACAAGCTTGGTGTTATTGGTCAGTTTCATTCAATTTTAGTATGAAAAGATGTTTGGGGTCGGAGTTTAGGATTTTTTTATTTATTTATGAATTCAAGATGACGAACGGGTTATGTGATTATGACACCATTCTGATCAAAATTGGTGAGTGGAGTTTTCGAGAAAAGAGATTATGAAAATTTTTGAATTTGAATTGGCAGCTACAATTTGTCAAACGAATTTTGCAATTATCATCTGATCCAAAAATACTATGGTTTCAGGATTGCGAAGTTTCTGTGTTCGTTTTCATTCAAAGTTAATGTGTAGGTTTTTGAAGTCAGAGATCGTGAATTTTGACAAAACGATTCATGATTCAATCGATCATTGAAAGCTCATCGGATCGAAGAGTTAGAATACGCAATATTGAGTATCAAGAAGCCCTGGTATACTGAAGCTCTTATGGAAATGAACAGATCGAGGAGTATCTGATTACTTATGACTAAAAATACGAAAAAAAAATATTTAAAGGCAAGCTTTTATTCAAATTCACTGAATAACATTGAGAGAAAAAAAAATTAAATCTGCTATTGAATACACTGAAAAAAAAGTCTGCTTCAGATGTGTTACGTCGGTTATTCTGTGAGTAACACATTCAAAAGCTAGGGATTGTTATTTTTGCTACATCACACATCTAATGCAATGATTTTCACCTCTTTGTGCATTTGAATGAGTACCAAAAACCTTTTGAATATTTTTTTCCTTTTTATCGCCTACAAATTGAAGTTTTTTTTTGTTATTTCGCTGTTTACCACTATTATATATTCATTTGTTTATTCTATTTTCTTCTGGTTCCAAAGAGAATCAACACCTGTAAAATTTCGAGAACATTTTCGGAATCAAGTAACTAGGAATTGGGGTTCCTCTTGAACATTTGGAGTATGTAGGCCGAACATTTCCGTAGTCAATGATCTCCAAATCTTCGCCTTTCTTTGAAAGAATAGACGGCAGTATCAAAGGTGACAACAATAGGTGTGATGACTGAACTTATTGATGGAACTGATAAAGGTGAAACGGCCAAAGATAGTTCAGAAGACATTGGGTTATCAAAACATCTCAAGAAGGAAGACAGTTCACCAACCCTTTTGCGGTGTTCCAGATAAGTAAGGGAATCTGTGCCTTTTTCAAAATATTCTATTTCTATTTATGATTCAATGAATTGTCATGTTAGGTATGTTTATTCCTATCGTATAGAATTAAGACAATGAGCACCTTTCTGGTATGGCTGGACACCTTGTTTCTTTGTTGACAAGCACTCATTGTGAACAATGCAGATTGAGACCTTAGAGAGAGCCAGTGACGAGACTTGGGGAGTAGGCAGATTTAGACCCCGACGTCAAGTCACAAAATCCTAACGTGATAATACCTGAGGAGTAGGCAGACTGAGACCTCAGTGTAGAATCACGTTTCCTCGCTATACCTATCCTTCTTATTCTTGAAAATGGCTCCAAAATCGGAGCCGAAACGTCGAATTTCAACAAATTCCAGACGCGGTTCAACCCGAACTTCTAGTTTTCATATATATATATATATATATATATATATATATATATATATATATATATATATATATATTTACATCTATGAACATTAAGACGTCAAACCAGATCGCATACCTTACAGCGTCTTGTTGAAGAATCAAGTATAGCCTGAGTTTGGCTCATGTATATTCATCACGAACAGCCCTATCCCCACCTCAACCGATCAGATGGTACTAATATGAGAATAATAAAATACGTTTTCTCACTATTGATAGTACCTTGGCACCTCTTCACAAATCACTCTCATTATCACGTCAGTTTTGTATATTTTATCCGAAATGTGAACGTGACGTTATAATGTATCGTATCATTATAACGTCAGGCATTGTTGCCACGTCTATTGCCACGTCTAGTGTGTTATTGTGGGAATCCCCTAGCTACCCAGCGTCCAATACTTTCAATTGACGGATGATTATTTCAAGTCTGTTTGTGTGAGGTACTGGTGAAAATTGAAAATGGACAAATCAACAAGAGCCTACAAAATGATGTTGACCGCAAGGAGTTCTAAAGGTGAGTGAAATAGTATCGGGTTTTATTAATGAATAGAACTTACTGGTATTATTCCCAGTATACCTACAAACAGTAAAGAATCTTCAGTGGCGGGAAAATTCACTCATTTTTATCGCGAAGACTAAAGATTTGTTACTGTCGAAGTATTAGAATGAGGGTGAATGGTTTGATTATTAGTTTTAATTATAAGCCGATTCTATTCAAAATTGGAAGCTGAGGAATTTCGGGGTCGGGGATTATAATTCTTTTGTCACCATTAAAAAACTCAAGATGACGGCCCAAATAACGGTCGAGTTTTGCGATTATGATCCAATTCTATTCGAAATTGGTATCTGGGGGTTTTAGGGGTCCGACATTATGCTTATTTTGTCAATTTTCAAAAATTCACGATGGCGTTTCCAAAATGGCGATAGAGATTTGAGATTGTTGTCCGATTCAATTCAAAATTGGTATCTAGGGGTTTTGGGAGATTGCGATTTTTTTGTAAAAATTCAAGATGGCGGCTTCAATATGGCGGATCCGTTTTGTGATAATGGTCCGTTTTGACTCGAAATTGGTATCAGGGGATTTTCAAGGTCGGAGATTATGATGTTATTGTCAGAATTGAGAAATTCAAGATGGTGGCTCCAAAATGGAAGACAAGTTTTGGGATTTTGGGCCAATTCTATTCAAAATTGTTATCTGAGGATATTTGGGTCGGGGATTATGATTATTTGGTCAAAATTGAAAAATTTAAGATGACGACTCCAAAATGGCGAAAGAGTTTTGCGATTACGGTCCGTTTATATTCAAAATTGGTATCTGGGAGTTTTCGGGTCGGAGATTATGATTCTTTTGTTGAAATTCAAAAATTCAATATGGCGGCTACAAAATGGTGGACGAGATTTGTGATTGTGTTCCAATTCTATTCAAAATTGGTATCGGGGGGTTTTGCGGGTCGGAGATTATGATATTAAAAAAATTCACGATGGCGGCTCCAAATGACGGACGAGTTTTGCGATTATGGTCTGATTCTATTCGGAATTGATATCTGAGGGTTTTCGGGGTCAGAGATTATAATTTTTTTGTTAAAATTCAAAAATTCAAGATGGCGTCTCTAAAATGGCGGACGAGATTTGAGATTGTTGTCCGATTCAATTCAAAATTGGTATCTAGGGGTTTTGGGAGATTATGATTTTTTGTCAAAATTCAAAAATTCAAGATGGCGGCTTCAATATGGCGGACCCGTTTTGTGATAATGGTCCGATTTGACTCGAAATTGGTACCTGTGGGTTTTCAAGGTCGGAGATTATGATTTTATTGTTAGAATTGAGAAATTCAAGATGGTGGCTCCAAAATGGAAGACAAGTTCTGGAATTATGGGCCAATTCTATTCAAAATTGTTATCTGAGGATATTTGGGTCGGGGATTATGAGTGTTTTGTCAAAATTGAAAAATTCAAGATGGCGACTCCAAAATGAGTTTTGCGATTATGGTCCGTTTATATTCAAAATTGGTATCTGGGAGTTTTCGGGGTTCGAAATTATGATTCTTTTGTCAGAATTAAAAAATTCAAGATGGCGGACCCGTTTTGTGATCATAGTTAGATTCGGTCCAAATTGTTAAGTGGGTGTTTCTCCTAAGCTTGAAATTTTGAACATGTATAAAAACTAAAAAAAGTAAAAATAAAATTCTAGTTCAAAAAACTAAAGAAGACACTTCACTCCTAACATTGACTGAAAGGTAGAAAATAAATTTTAATAATTTCCGAAATGTAAAAAATGCTTGGGTGCTCTTTAAGTATATAGTTCTTGAACGATAAATATTAATAATAATATAAGAATATAGGTGAAGAACACCCAAGATTTTTTACATTTTAGTTATTATTATATTAGAAATTATTTTCTACTTTTCAATGTTAGGAGTAAAGCGTGTTCTTTAGTTTTTAAGAACGTGGTTTATTTAATTTCTTCATTCAAGCAATTATTTGAAAAGATATTACGAAACCGTTGAATGCTAATACAAAAAATATTAATTTGTCTTGGGTAGTAATGAATGAAATGAATAAAATGTGTTCCATTTTCGCAAGAAGAACATATTTAGTTTTATAAACTAAGTATTTTCAAAGAAACTTTAACTTCGTCGTTTTGAACATCTTCATGCGTAAAAATCGAAAACATATTTGACTTTCACTATAAAGATCCATATGTACCTATCTTTCGTTTCTTATTTTACAGGAGGAAATAATTCTTCAAAAATATGAATTAAAATAATTTTTAGATGTGCCATTGGTCATTGATGAACCATTATGCCATGTTTAGTATCTCTAGAAAGCTTGTTTTTTTTATCATTTCAGTAGTACTAATACTATTTTAACTCTCTTCATAGGAGCAGTGTTTCTCCAATTTTTGTGTCCACCTAGGTAATTCACTTATCTATTGCTTAATTTGATGAAAAAATTTCTCAATCGGGGAATGCAGACAGTTAAATATTTCAAGCGATATGGCAATTTGATTCAGAGAGAGGCGTACATAGGTATACGTACGTATAATCCTGAATTTTTCCTAAATAGAATGTAAGAGAAAAAAAACAGAAATAATCATTTGTTGCAATAGTTCAAAAAAAATTAGTATTCTGTGAATGAAAAAGAAGATTGCCGGACAACATTTGTAGAGCAGCTATTACATACCATCATTTATTAGTCCTGAAAACAAATTTTTGAATGAAACAACTATCAATGTAGCACATAAAGAATATTTTTTTATAAAAACTTACGTACGCCACTGTCTGAATCAAATTACCATATTGCCTAAAATATCCCACTGGCTACATTCCCCGACTGATAAAATTTTTGAACAAATTGTGCAATAGGTGAGTGAATTACAGCGGTGGACACAAAAATACGAAACATACTGTACCTATCGAGATAGTAAAAGCATTGTTTAAATAGAACATAGTCAATGGCTGTGGAAAAGGTATTGGACACAAACGCGAGTGCCATCTAGCGTGATTAGTTACAAACATGAATATTTGACGTCATTTTAATGCTGGTTTCTTCAAAAAACACTGATTTTAATGCTTTTCCATTGTTTTAATGAAGTTACGACATGACTTGGATGCGAGCTCACTATCGCCATCTACATGTCGCATCCATTTTGATCCAATTAAAATCCCATAAGGTTGACTAACTATCTTCTATATAAACAATGGTAAAAGTAATATTAGTACTACTAAAATGAGATAAAACCAGGCTTTCTGTCGATACTAAAAATATGACATAAGGTTCCATTCCATTCTCCACCAATGGCACATCTAAAAAATATCATAATCCATAGAAAGGTGCAGAGCGAAATACCTCTCAACTTTCATCCGAACTTAACTGAGAAAAATGAGCGGGTCCATACATTTGACTAACCCTGTATATTAAAAAGCGATTTGACAATAAGTGTTTTAATAACTAGGAATTATTAAACTTTTCAAATGTTGAGTGTTCAAGTGAAAACATTCATTTTCCTACGACAGTGCGTAAACTAAGATTTCACACACCTTCCACAGGGCGTAAAGTTATATTTTTTCGCAGAAGTGCGTACAAAATCACTTATGCGTAAGTACATCAACACACACTATTCATATATTATTCAATTTTTGAAAAAAGTTTTTGCATACAATTTACTCGGAAGTGATTTGATAAAATGAAGAAAATTCAAAACTTCAGATTGAACATTCAAATTAATGATATAATCGCTGCAATTTGCCTATACAATAGCTGTCGTAGAAAACACATTTAAGGATACATTTTTGTAAACAACTCTTTGCACTCGCGTGCTTTGTTGAACTCCGGCTCTACCTTATTCAACAAAATTCACTATCATACAAAAAAGTCCTACTTCATGATCTTGTATGGTAAATATCTATTTTACACTTTCTGTGTTCTTGATAACTATTAAAAAAAATCAGTAACCTGTACATGTTTTTATATGTATTAATAAAATTAAAATGGAAGTTAATTTTTAATGAATGACCCTGTACGTGTACGGTATCTTCATAAATGCCCGAAAAAAAATTTCTTCAACATCCATAATATACAGCTTTATTTTCAGTCTATTGTGAATTCCCAACTTCCCCGCGTAAAGAAGTCATACATGCTATGAACTGTCCAAGAATGAGATTAGTAATAATAGTTGCCATGTTGCCATATCAGTGAGTTCGCAACATTACTGAAACAGATAAAATATATTCCGTAGGTATATGACGTGTACGCCACACGTGGTGGAATGCTGAACTAATATATACAAGTTTCATCATAGTTCTAACATTACCGCCTCATGCAAACTCTTCTTCTTCTTCAGATTTCTACTTTACCTCAAACAATGTACAGATTTCTGACAAAACAACATGTTCAACTCGCATCAGAGGCTTCTAGTGTTGGAAATTGGTAATAAAAAAGTGTTCAGTAGAGGCAAAAATTCAGGATGACATTGTGGCGTCAGTATACTGAGGTTGTAATTCGCCTGAGTCTTTAATGTATGGTGGAAAAACCAGAAACAATCAAAAATTGAAAAGGCTTCGAAAAAAGATTGATCAGAGGCATGTTCAGTTCTAGAAAAAACTTTCTCTGGAACTCCTTTAGCTATTATGAAGAGAACGTTGAAGAATTCCAATAGTGGAAAAGTTAGTTGTCAGTTATACACAGTTTTGCTCTTACTCTCCATTTTTATTGGAGCTAAACCTATGAATATGTTCGCAGAACGTTCCAGATATGTGGTTAATATCGTTTAGATAAATAATAAAAAGCAATGGACCTAACACATTACCCTGGGGTATGCCACTCTCAATTATAAATTCATCTGACAATTCTTTTCCAAATTTAGTTTTTTGTCTTTTGTTAAATAAGAAACTTTGAATTCAATCAAGAACAATCCCTGAAATTCCATAATACCTACTTTAGTTTTTCAAATAGAATGGTTCTGTCAATTGTTTCAAATGCCCTTTTAAGGCCGAGAAATGTCTAATATCTGATTACTTGGATGGTTATAGAAAAGTCAGAGTATTTTTATATTTTCATTATGTTGTAGGTTATCCCGTTGAAGTCAATGTAAATTATGCATGATGTAAGTATGTAATGAATAAGAGGTTTTAAATAAATAAATATATTTCTGTTTCATTTGTTTGAATTGAGTTGTTATTATGGGGTAATGCACTAATCATTACAATGACAGACATTAACATACAAATTCACCCAGTTTTTTGTTGCCGTAACTTGTAAATATGTTTGGTGGAAGAATTTAAAGAACAATGATTTTAGGTACTAATTTTTGGGTATCAAAATGACGAATAGAGAGATATGTGTTTATTGTATGAAAAAAAACGATTGCAATCGACAAATTTCCACGTAAGCCAGTTGAAGTAGACTCGTTTTGAAATATAAAAAAGAAGACAATCTTGAGAAATAATACACACATTTTTAGAATTACAGTAAAATAAAGTTTAAAGAGAAGCTCTTTACAAAATAATGAAAAAAAAGCATGTATAAAATTTATATGTTTATAAAACAAAAGCATCACAATGTCGATGAACTCTTTTAACTTGGAGGAAAACATCTTCATGAGACTATAGGAAAATACTATAGCACTATTGATTATAGTCTCAAACTAGCCATTGATGAACTGGAATGGATGGAATGAAAAAGTTGGATTTGAAACGATGAAAAACAATCAAAATCATCCAGGTAACATGAATACATTTCGAAACACAATATGTTTCACCCATCATGAAGACTGCTATATCGATACAATATGGGAAGGTAACATTCAGAAAAGATAGCGCTGAGATACACTGTGCATTCAAGAAGTTCGAGGTTTTTAAAATTTTATTAATAGCATAAGTGAAATGCATTGTAATTTATAGTTGGTTCATGTCTTTCAACCAACAAAGAACTAATGGTTAAAATTACAATATGTCCTAAGTATACAGATATTTATATCAAAATTGGGATTTGGTTCCCTCATTTTCAAAAATAAGAGTTCATAACAGCTAAAATTAGATGAGATTACCAATGGAAATTCAATTCTTTCATATATTTTCTAGTGTCAAAAATCAAAAATTTTACAAGTTCATGTTGGAAAAGTATATCTTTCTTGCATTTGTTAACTCTTTAAAAACATTTCCAGTACTTATACGGAATTTTCATTTTAGTTTCTATACAAAAAAAATCTGTTGGAGGTTACTGCTACTCTTATGTCATCAAAGTTAGGATGAGCAATGCTCCAGACAGGAGAGGAAGGATGACCCACCAAGAGGGATGCAAGTGACACTAACAATCTAAAGGAATGGGTGTGCCTAATATTTAAATATTGTTTAATGTGGAATATATGTTTCAATATATTCATTGCTTCATTTTAAAATTATGCCTGCCCGTTAAAAATAATTTTTGGGATACTTAAACAAAATGGTAGAGACTAAAAATGTTTGAGTAGCTGCAAATTGGATTTATGGGTGGTGGAGAACGGGGTAAAGGTACCCCCTAAATGTTGGAAAATTTTTGTTACAAAAGAAATGGGGTGGAAAAGAAATGTGATAATGACTACCAAATTGTTGAAAACATTTCATATTGCGTAACAAGTGTGTGAAGTCAAGGTTTATGCACTTGTTCGGTTTGTTCGGCCCGTGTTGCAAACTCCTCACTTTGACTTCACACACTTGTTACACAATATGTACTGTTTTGAATATTTTGGTAGTCACTTTCTCAGTTGTTTTCCACCCCATTTATTTTTTAACAAAAATATTCCAACATTTGGGGGTATTCACCCCGTTCCCCACCTACTCCGTGAATTTGCCCTGGAGGCTGGAAATGTCACCAGGCTATTCCAAGAATATCCATTCGTGGCTAACGAGTGTTTCCTCAAGTTATTCCACAAACATCCTTGGAATGGTCCAATGCACTGCCACGGGGATGTATCTGGACTAGTCCACGAACATTCAAGGACGTTCCGACAATGTCCCAATAAGACACCCCTGGAATGTACAATTTGCCTACAAAATCTTTGCTGGGAATGTCCCCGGGATGTTCTGCGACTTTTTTGTGACATTCTCAGAACATATCAGTTGTCGCACGTGGACATCCTTGGAACGTTTTAGGAATACAGTTGTGCTATTAGGTTATTTAAAAAAAAATCATTATTACCAATTACTGAATGTTGCCTCTTGATACTGAGACTGCTGTGTATTAATTCATATTCATTGTTTTTTTATATAAAGTATTGAGAATTTTAGTCCTGATCAAAAATAAATTCAACTATCGTTGTGTATCGCACAATTGACTTCCTCTGATCTATTTTGTACTGTGTGGAACTGTAGAAGCAAATACATTAGGTATCCATGTTGTTTTTCAAAATGTTTCGCCCCAACTGAAATATTGCATAATGCTCTGTGTTCATGTTTAAGACCTTGGTCACCACTTTAAATTGGTGAAATTACTTTACAAAGCCAAGGGGGGATGCTTTTCAATATGCGAGCTGGAGGAAATCATTAATGCTATTTAGAAATTCTACTATGATATATCATGTTCGTGTTTCACACTGATATGTAATACACATATGGAATATATTCTGTAAATTGTACATTTTAATTTCAGAGTCTGAGATTTATATTTAGTTTTAATAAATTCTTATAATTTGACTAGCAATATTTTATTTGAAGAAAACAGAATTCTTTGGGAGATCGTTTAATAACGAACAGTCGTTGCCGACCGATGATGAACCCTTTACTCCCATATACACCTACTAATTAGGCTTATTAAGTATCTGTTAGATTTAATTCAATACCCGTCGTGGTCTCAGCCAGGGGAGTAGTTGTTTTCTGTCAGTTACTTGCCTTAATAAGCCTATTAGTAGGTGTATATGGGAGTAAAGGGTTCATCATCGGTCGATAACGACTGTTCGGTAATATTTTATTTTTTGTGTATATATACATTGCAAATTATTCGTATTATATATAAAGAATATTTTCCCTGAAAAAAATTGGTTAAATGCGATTCAGAATTCATTTGAAAAAACACATAGTGGATTGAGTTCAAATACAAATTATAAATATTTTCAAAAGTAGGTTGTCTTGTTAATTATTTTAAATATAATTATTTTTTCTACCTTGTCAGAAACTTTTATATGTATGAAGATAAAATTATGTATATCCTGACAGGTCCTCATTAACTATAACTGTTTGGCAATAATAATACAAACTACATCTTTTGTGACTTCAAAGTAATTTTAATAAAACGAATGATCAAATTTCTTTTATTTATTTCCGATATGTTCACATGGAGGTCCATCACCTCACCATTGTATTTCTGCTTTTTCAACAACATTTATTGAAATTTTAGTCAGTTGCAGTTGAATTAATAAAAGTCGCAACTATAAGTTAGAAAAAAATTCAGAATAGCAATAGGAAAATTCATAGTAAGCAAAATAATTTTTGACAATATACATTTCTGTTGAGATCACTTCTCATATTTACAAGAATATAAATACCCACGCCCCATCTTCAAGATACGCCCATTCAATTTACGATGCCGTTGCACGGATACATTACAGTGTTGCTAAGAACGCATGTTTTGTCCGGCCGCCATATTTCATGCTCCTTCTAAACGTAAGATAAATTATTATGGGTTCTGTGCACTGAAATGAAATTATATTATAATTTCATTTCAGTGGTTCTGTGGAGTTACTAATGACAGTTTTGTTTCTTGGTTCAAGTTCACTGAAATGAGATTATAATATGATGACTGGAATGCTCGTCACTGGATTTCTCATGGATGCCGCCATGTTTGTTTTGTGCGTTCTGGCAGTGGCGGAGAAATCGAGATTGAGTTGATTGTAACATACAGGGTGTTAATTAAGTACGTTGACAAACTTCGGGAGGTGATTCTTTGAAGGTTTTCAGGACGAAAAGTTCATATAAACATATGTCCCAAACGGCTTGGTTTTCGAGATACAGGGCGATAAAAATACATTTTTTTCAAGATTTTTTAGAGTTAACTTCGACATTTTCGACAATAATCAGTTCAAATTAGGCAAGTACGATCCATTCAATAAGGCGCACGATAAAAAATAATGCATTTCTTAAATAATTCACAGGGTCCTCCTTTTTTTAGAGTCAAGCTTTGTTCAACCCCTCAGAATTTTTTTTTCCGCCGCCACTGACATATTATGAGAAAGGAATAATCAATGTTGTTTCATTTAACATCTTTTTGATATCTTGCATTTTTTCATTTACTTGTACGGTTCAGGGGCTATAATGAAAATATTAATTTAAACATTTTCCAGTGTGGCATAACATTAGAAAATTTGAAAATTAAACATTTTCAATTATTGTAAATTGATGGGAATATTTTTTCAGAATTAGAAAAATCTACGATGAATAAAAATTATACAATAAAAAATATAAAGACAAGCTTTTATACAAATGCACTGAAAATGAAAAAATAATTTGTTTCATTTTTTGTAGGTTATTCTGTGAGTATCAAAATCTTTCTGTACAAGATTACCTAGATCAAACAATGAAATGAATTATTTTTTCCTTTTCAGTGTATTGTATAAAAACTTTAAAATGTTTTCTTTTTATAATTTTCATTTTTAACATTTTAGTTTATTTTTTATGTGAAACTGAAAATCTCCAACCCAAAAACCATCACATACCAATTTTGAACAGAATCGGATCATAATCACAAAACTCGTCCGCCATATTGGAGCCGCCATTTTGTTTTTTAACAAACATTTTTTTAATGTATTGTCATCGGAATTACGGAAACCTGCCAAATTTCAAATTAATCGGAGTATTAGAAGTGGGTCAAATTCAACTTTTATTAAATTGTTTGTTAGTTAGTTACAAGTGAAGCTAAATAAAAGCTTGTTATTGTAAAGATGTGATTTCTTTTTGTGATATCTAACAGAAAACTACTATCTCCCCGTTACTGCGGTACGCTGGATATTAAACTAGATCTGACAGATATTGGGAAAACCTTAACTTTCAACCTGAAGATTCTGATGGTAAAAATGTGCATTTTCATTGAGATATTTGATTAAAAATGTTTTTACCCATCAGTCTTGATAGAGAACTCATACAAATTTTTTGTTATTTTAAAAAAAGATATTTTTTAGTTTTCAATTGAACGTTTCCTTTTCAACATAAAAAACTTCCGAAAGGTAATCCTGTAATGGAAGATAGTTAATAGGGTTTATCTAATAGTCGCAGATCATTACACATTTGATTTTCATTTATGAATCTCTGGTCATAACTCCGAAAAACTAAATCAAACAATTTTTGTTTCCGTACGGAGTACATTATTTTATCAGAAATTTCGGTTTGTTTTTTCTTCTGCAGTAACGCAGAAATTTTGTAATCAATTTGAATTCATAAAAATAGCAAAGTGGGCTTTGATATTAATTCATTTATTTAAATATCAACAACTTGACAGTTATCGAAAGTTGAGAAACTGTCTCATTGTTAATTCTTCATTAGTGCAAGCTATAAAGCAGATTCATTCAATATTCCTTTGGATAAAATGGTTGAATATACAAATTCAGAAATGGCAGACATGCACTTAATGTATGGAATGGCTGATGGTAACGCTCGTGCCGCCAGACGAATGTATCTAGAAAGATTTCCACAACGTCATATTCCCAGCACACAAATGTTCATCAATATTCACTCCCGTCTTCGTGAAACGGGTACTTTCAAGAGGTCTGCTGTTCTCATAGGAAGACCCAGGAGAGTTAGAACAGTTCAGATAGAAGAAGCTGTACTTAACGAAATTGAGCAGCATCCAGACACCAGTACAAGACAAATTGCGGCACAGTTTAACGTAACCCATGTATTGGTATGGCAAATTTTAAAAGAGCAACAACTTTATCCCTATCACATACAGCTTGTTCAAGCTCTTCTGCCAAGGGATTTTCCAAAGAGATTAACTTTTTGCACTTGGATTCGAAATAAATTGTTGGAAAATCCATGGTTTTTATCTCAAGTGTTATTCACCGATGAGGCATGCTTTTCCCGTAAAGCCATTATTAATTTTCACAACAATCATATGTGGGCTGATGAAAACCCACACGCTGTGATTGAAAACCATTTTCAAGAGACGTTTCTTGTGAATGTTTGGGTTGGAATTGTAGGGAATTTCCTTATCGGGCCACATTTTCTGCCTCATAGACTCAATGGTGACCATTATCGACATTTTCTTGAATTGATCTTACCTGGACTCCTAGAAGAGATCCCACTGAGGGAAAGAATTGGAATTTGGTTTATGCATGATGGTGTTCCAGTACACTTCAGATTGGTTGCACGCCAATATTTAGATGAGAATTATTCTGATCACTGGAATGGGCGTGGTGGGCCACAACTTTGGCCACCAAGGTCACCCGATATGAATCCACTTGATTTTTTCATCTGGGGGCACCTTAAATCATTAGTGTACCGAACTCCAGTTCAAAGTGAAGAAGACCTGAGGAATCGCATACAGGAGTCATGCGGAATTATAAGAAACACTCCTGGTGTTTTTGAGCGTGTCCGCCAGTCTATGGTTAGGCGCATAAACGCATGCATTGAAGTTGGCGGTGGCCATTTCCAGCAGCTGCTCTGACATATCAATTTCAATAATGGTCCTTTTCTGAACTTAATTTTATTCCTAGGGAATTTAGGTTACTTTGCTCTAGTATTTGATAATAAAGTTATTCACTATTGAAAATGTCCAAAATTATTTTGCCATAATTAACTTTGTGCAATACATATTCAACCTGAGTTATGGTAAAAAATGTATGGGAGCTCCATAACATTACATTTTCTCTACACGAGCAGAAAATAGCTATTTGTGTAATGAGAACAAAATGACGTATTGCGTCACGCGCTAATCTTTGGAGAGTAGCAATGACACTTCGAGAAATGAATTATATTATATCATGCGCACTATTGAATGGATTGTACTTGTCCAATTTGAACTAATTTGGATCGATTATTGTCGAAAATTTCGAAGTAAACTCCAAAAACTCCTAAAAAATGTATTTTGATCACCCTGTACTTCGAAAACCAAGCCGCTTGGGACATGTTTATATGAACTTTTCATCTTGAAACCTTTCAAAGAATCACCCTTCAAGTTTGTTAGACTATTTGCTTCTCAAATTTCTTTATGTTATGCGTTACTGGAAAATGTTTGCGTTAATATTTTCATTGTAACTCCTGAACCGTACAAGTAAATGAAAAACATCAAGAGAGCAAAAAGATGTTAAATGAAACAACATTCATTATTCCTTTCTCATAATATGTCAGTGGCGGCGGAAAAAAAAATTCTGAAGGGTTGAACAAAGCTTGACTCTGAAAAAAGGAGGACCCTGTGAATTATTTGAGAAATGCATTATTTTGTATCGTGCGTACTATTGAATGGATTGTACTTGCCTAATTTGAAATGATTATTGTAGAAAATGTCGAAGTTAACTCTAAAAAATCTTGAAAAAAATGTATTTTTATCACACTGTATCTCGAAAACCAAGCCGTTTGGGACATATGTTTATATGAACATTTCGTCCTGAAAACCTTCAAAGAATCACTTCCCGAAGTTTGTCAACGTACTTAATTAACACCCTGTATAAAACTGATACAAAGTCACGCTGCACTGCACTGGTGTGTTTACAAACCATAAATTGGGAAACTAATAACAAGGAGACTAAAATTTAACAAGGAGAGTTTAATCCCCATGAGACAATGGGGACACTGGTAGGAAGAGATGAAAGAACATTTGTGACGAAATGTGACGTAGTTGGACGTGTCATGGCCGCCGTTCTCTATAGACAGTGACGGAATAGCTCTTTGGTATATGAGAGTTACTGCTGACAGTTTTGTTGCTTGGTTCGAGTTCGACTCTGTACTCATATCCAAGTTCGTCACTATGACGCATTGATGTTACAAGATTCTGATTGAGTAGAGCTTATTAAACCCTCCTTGTTAGTTTAGTCTGTTTGAACTAATAACACGTACGTGCAGATGAATGTCTCTCTCGCACCCATACAAGTAAAGCAATGAAGTATTATTATGCCAGATTGCACGTGCCTCCTTTCTTCTTCTCCTGGAGTTATCACTTCATACCACTGAAATGAAATTATAATATGATAATATAATTTCATTTCAGTGCTTTATACGGGTGCGCAGAAGAACTAAGAGCATTCCAGTCAAAGAGACTAAACTAACAGGAGGGTTTAATAAGCTCTAGCCAGTCAGAATCTTGTAGTATCAGCGCGACATAGTGACGTACTTGGACATGAGTACAGAGTCGAACTTGAACCAAGCAACAAAACTGTCAGCAGTAATGGTGGATTTATGCAGCAGTCATAAGGAAGAATATTCGTCAATGATTGGTTGGAATAAACGGACCAACCAATCATTGACGAAAATTCTTTGTTATGACTTAAAACTTATGACTTATGACTGCTGCATAAATCCACCTTAACTCTCATATACCAAGAGCTAGTCCGTCACTGTCTATAAAGAACGGCGGCCATGACATTTCCAACTACGTCACATTTCGTCACAAATGTTCTTTCATCTCTTTCTATTACTGTCCCCAGTGTCTTATGGGGATTAGACTCTCCTGTTAAATAATGTTTAATCTGCTTGCATTCCAGTCATAATATAATTTCATTTCAGTTTTCAAGTTCGACTCTGTACTCATGTCCAAGTACGTCACTATGACGAGTTGATGCTACAAGATTCTGATTGGCTAGAGCTTACTAAACCCTCCTGTTAGTTTGGTCTATTTGGTCCCAATCGACTGATTTTATCATTTTATGGTCCTGTCAAATGATGTCAGTGCGATGCCTCCTAATGGTTTTACTAAATGTGGCTCGAAATATAATAGCAATATACAAAAACATACGGAAGGTATCGCGGTGACGTCAAATGAGAGACTACATTGCAACACAGGGAATAATCATCATACAACCACAAAGGACAACAGTTTCATTGTATAGTTTATTCAGTACTTTACGATCGAGGGTTACCTTGTTCGGTGCATACATGTATGCCACATGATTCGGTTGCGAGTATGGTCCTAAGCTCATTCTAGTCATTAAATGATTTAATTATATTGCTATGGATTAACCACGGTCCACGACTAGCGCGGACGAAGTTTTTATTTTGAGAAAAGATTTTCAACACAAAGTAATATTGACGAAGGAAAAATCTCCGAATTTTTTTAACAAAGCGCGCTATATATAGTATAGCCGTCTTTCAATGAAAGTTTGTTACCATAGTATTTAATTGAAAAACCGCTTTCCGTAGTAGGTCCACAAAATAAAGATTATTCTGTGGTAGGGCTCATTACCCCTGAGTCCTGGACTGAACCTCAACTGAACACTATCCGCTTTCCAAATGTCCCAGTGAGCAGCTCCGAGTAACTCCGGATAGTGAAGTGATCTCACAGACCACAAAAAGTCATGTTCCAATTAAATACCCATGTATTCAGTTCAGTTGAGTTTCAGAGAGAGGGGTGGGATTATGAACACTCGATACGAGAGCTGTCACGATACGTAGGCTAGAACCAAGGAGACTAAAATTTAACAAGGAGAGTTTAATCCCCATAAGACAAGGGGGACACTAGTAGTAAGAGATGAAAGAACATTTGTGACGAAATGTGACGCAGTTGGACGTGTCATGGCCGCCGTTCTCTATAGACAGTGACGGACTAGCTCTTGGTATATGATAGTTACTGCTAACAGTTTTGTTGCTTGGTTCGAGTTCGACTCTGCTCATATCCAAGCACGTCACTATGACGCGTTGATGCTACAATATTCTGATTGGCTAGAGCTTATTAAACCCTCCCTGTTAGTTTAGTCTCTTATTTGGGCTAGAACCAAAGAGACTAAACTAACAAGGAGGGTTTAATAAGCTCTAGCCAATGAGAATCTTTTAGCATCAACGCGTCATAGTGACGTACTTGGATATGAGTACAGTGTCTAACTCGAACCAAGCAACAAAACTGTTAGCAGTAACTCTCGTATACCAAGAGCTAGTCCGTCACTGTCTATAGAGAACGGCGGCCATGACACGTCCAATTACGTCACATTTCGTCACAAATGTTCTTTCGTCTCTTTCTATCAGTGTCCCCATTGTCTTATGGGGAGTAGACTCTCCTGTTAAATCATGTTTAATCTCCTTGGTCTAGAACGATGTATGTTCTCGATTCGTAACGAAATCGATATTATGAAATTTCTTTGAATAGAGATAGAATGGAATTATATCTGCCATATAGACTATATTGATATCGACTCAAGTTGCAATATATTTTGAATTGTATTGGTTTTCATAATTGCTAAAATCTGACATGTCAAACATACTACGGATCGAGTGTTGTAATTGCACCCCAATTCAGGAGTAATAACAATTTTCTCAGTTGGAAAGCGCAACTGAATACATAGTATTCAATTGGAACATGATTTTTGGAGCTCTCGAAATCAAAACGAACCCACTCAAAATTAATACCGTAAAGTCATTAGTTTCAATTAATGACTGCAGATGTCATGAGTAGCTTTCTGTTAAATATATTTATATATATAGATATAGTAAACCATTAGCAGGCATCGCGCCGACGTCATTTGACAGACCCATAAAATCAGTGGTTTGGGCCCAGGGTTTTTTATGATTTGGGCCATCCTCTACAAATAATGTTCAATGTCCTTGAGCTGGATCAGTATTTCACGTACTTGATTTCCAAATCACGTTCCAAATGTTCCTGAACTGATGTCTTGCAAGAATGCAGCCAAGGGTTCATCATGTCTGTCATGAACCAAATTACATAGGAGCTGCTCCCCTGAGAACCGAACCTCAAATGCACTGAATACATAGGTTTTAATTAAAACATGGTTTTTCGTGGTTTGTGAAATCACTTCGGAGCTAATAAGCTGCTACATTTTCTCAACAATTATGCACCACAAAGGATGGCTCATTTCGGTGATTTTATGTGCCTTTTCGGTGACGTCACCAGGCCTGCACTAATGTTGGCTCTTATTGCCTGCAGGCCGGGTGACGTCAAATGACACGTGGAATTTGTCCTGTAAGGAGATCGGAAATGAGCCTTTCTTTAAGCGCGTTCGGTTTTCACATATCTAGCTGTTTACTCGTTTTCTTCTGACAGCTCTGTTTAATCTGCTTCGCGTTGGTTAATCACAGTGAGCGAGAAGACGGTGATCGTTAGGTATCAGTTGGGCGAACCACCGACTTAACCTTTAAACTAGACTGCTAGTACTCATATGCCCACCACTCGAAAAACTCATCCAATTGAACATCCTGAAATCGTGTCTGCGCAATGCGCAAGAGCCACCAAAGAATTGATATTTGACAATCTGGGGAGCCATTTATTAGGTCATTGGCGTTACCTTGAGTAAATAGATATTGTTAATTAAAATGAAGTGTTTTGGACTTTGGTGTAAAAATCCCTAATTTTCAACTGAAATGTGCCTTGTTGAAGTATGGATGTACAGTTATGAAATATTCTCGTCATCAGATGAAAACTCAATTTTTCAACATTCCACTTGCTTTTGTGCTAGACCTATTAATTTTTCCTGAAGTACGCCAATGTGATTCTGACAGATAACAGACACAATGCGCATGTTCGTGTTTTGAATTTTGTCTTCTTGTGCTTCATGCACAAATAAAACGGGTGGTGCTCGAGGGACAAGAGGAATGTCAATCGGTGCTTGAAGCCCCACTAAATGGAACGCATGGTCATGCGCTCTGGGTAGCTCTGAGGAGCTCCTTACGTTAAATGGAAAGCAGCTTATGGGATCTGCTCGCTCGGCACGGAATTTCATTAACTGAACTCAGCTTTTGTACTTCATAAGGCTTGTTGTTCATAGGGAAAAGTAGAATTCGATAGAGGGCGCAATATCAATATTCAAAGGAGTAAAACAAAATCCGTTATACACGATGCTTACTAGTTTCTAGTTAGTTTATTCGAAGTGTTTTTAAATTGTGTATGTTATAAGTGTTATTTGAACTGTTGAAATTGAGTAAGAAAGAATATATTATTATTTTAGTTAATTTATATCGCCATCGTGAATATTTGCATGTGATAACACTATTGAAATTTTAGTTTTTCCATACTATGGAATTTACTTCGAAGATTCAAGCTCTTTTTGAGTTTCTAAATGCTAAAAGCCATCTTCAAGATGTATTAACGAAGGACAAACTGTTCTAAATGCAGGCCATATCACCCACAAGACAGATCACACAATTCAGGTAAATGGGTTGTGCTTGAAAAGTATTTAGAAGCATGGAGAAAAACATAAATCTAAAAACGGCAGTATGCAGTTGCAAAGCAGGAAATTCATCCCGTTGCAAACATATTGCAGCCTTATTATTTTTTTCTACATTCATGCAAAAAGCAAAACTTTATTGAACTATATTCAGTGGAAAAAGAAGTTCTTTATTGCACTCATCTGTCATTCTACTTCAACGTGCTGTCATCATGACAAACATAAACATATTTAGCAGATATTCTGTGAGATTGGCAATAGGTACTTCACTACGAAATATTCATATTGAAAATTGCACCAATTGTTCATTCACTTTCAACATTGAGGGTAAAAATAAAGTTTGAGTTAAATTGTTCGTAACTTATTAGTTCCTGTTTCAGTGCAAATCGATATTAATAATAAAGTATTCAAGTTGCGCTTTTCATTTTCCTACACCTAGTGCCGCACCTCAATAAATCATTTTTTGCTTTTTGCATGAACGTAGAAAAAATGTTGTATGCAACTCGTGCAAAAATTGTTTATTGCACTCGACGTGTTGTCCAACTCGGCCTAACGGCCTCGTCGGGCAATTTCACGTCGAGTGCAATAAATATTCACTTTTTGCACTTGTTGCATAAATAACTATTATGCATAAGTTAATATAGGTTCCATAAAAAAGTCATATTGGACAGTTAATTGCTGTTATATTTGTTTTTCATTGAATGTTTTTTATTGCAGAGAAAAACTTAACGATTTTGATTTTTCCATACTTATTTTTGGTATATACACCCCTACTAATCGAGGGAAGGAAATTTTAAGGAAAGAAAGACTGGGATTCGTCCCTTTTCGGCTAGTGCAGCAAAATACCCAACAATTTCGGGTATTAAGAGTCATGATCGATGGTCTATTAACGTGATAAAAAAAGAATAAAGCAAAAGTACAATTAAATTAACACAATAAAAACAAAAAAAAAACAACTCATGCGTAGTGGCGAAACTGATACTTTGTGTTTATTTTACTCCTTTGATAGCTGCAGTTTTTTTCCGCTAGGGGTCGTACCTGAATTCTACTTCGCCATTGAAGACTGCTCTAGTTGATCGAGATCATTTTCACATATATTCATCTCTCTCTAACACTTGTACTTCATTTGTCTTTCTCTTTTGGAAATATCAACTTCAAGCAAAGTAGAGCATTTACGACACTATTATCTATGATATTTTCTGACATATTGTTGATCAGAGCCGCTTTCCAACTAACCCAGTGGGAAACTCCGAGTAGCTCCTGAAGTGATCTCCAAGACCACGAAAGAACATGTTTCTATTAAATAACATGTATTTCTGTCAATTGAACTGATCCTGAAGTGATTTCAGAGGTAGTTCAGGGGTAACGGGAAAGCGTCTCTGGGTTCTGTAATCGAATTTGCGTTTCATTTGTTTCATTCCGATATCAGCGTAGGGATCACGAGACTCGACTCGATCAAATCGACTTAACTCGTTATCGCGTCTATGAAGTTGTTCACAAACGTCGATCGAATATGGAATCGAGTTAGGATAGCATATTCCATATTTGATCCAGGGACCCGGACCGGAACCGTTTTGAACCGAAAACCGTAACGGAACCGATATTTTTTCGTGGACCGGAACCGAAACCGAACCCATATTTCAAATTCGATTATTTCGTGGTACCGAACCGAAACCCTTAAAAAATATAACGGTTTTTTTGGTTATATCCGAAGTCAATCATTGATGAAATGTGTGAGATGTCACAGAAGGTACATACCTTCGATATCAATAGAATGACAAGTGACAGGCAGAATCACAGCAAAATAACGCAGAATAATAGTGTTAACTGACTTGTTTTGTGGAAACACTTTATTTTTTACTGTTAAATTGCAATTTATAACGACCTTTCTGATGATGACTGTAGAGTAGTTTTTGGGATTTAGGTCTCAGATTAAAGAAAACGTCGGCTTTTAAGAAATATCATTTTCTTAATTCTGAGACCTAAATCCCAAAAACCACTCGACAGTCTTTATTTTTTACATTTATGGTTTATGTTTTGGGCGTTTTGGCGCGTTAATTAAGGTCACTGCCACTCTCTGGAGCAAAGAGTACCTACACAGCGAGTACTCTTTTGGGTGTGTTCGGGGAGCTCGCTATCGCGCTATGCAACGCAAATGCTATTCGGGCTGTTCGTGGAGGTTTTAGCACCATTCATGACTGTTGGCGCTATCTTGCTCCGTGAACATCAACATTCTGCGAGTTCGGTGAATTCAAATCTGACAGCTAGATTCTGTCAGATCTGCATTTACCGAACGCGCCAATTATAAACAGCATTTTTATTGTTTATTTTTAAATAAAAGATGGATGACGATAGACGCAATGTTTTGAATGTAGTGGTGGTGGGTTTGCAAATAATGAATCAGATTATTGATTCGAGTTCATCATCTGAAAGCAGTGAAGACGAGTAATTACAAGCATTAGAACGCCTCGATGGTCTTCAAAGAAGAGTAATCACAAGACTTGAGAATTATGTGGAACAAGTTTTACCTACACTAAGTGCCCAGGAATTCAAGTCACATTTCAGGTACTCCGTCTCCTGATTGTACATACGAAGTAGAAACATTATCGACAATATTTCGAAAAATAAAAATAAGCAAACACAACTATTCAAAAACTATCACAACTGTCCAAATCAACTGTCACAACACAACTGTTCAGAGAGCTTTGGCGTACAACATGACGCTAACGCTATCTGCTGCCCCACCTTGTGGAAATTTGCGTTTCATCGCGTTAGTGATGACGTAGGCAACAAAAACAATGACGTCAAACAAGCGCTATTTAGTGCTAGAAACTTGCTCCGCGAACGAAAAGTAGTACCCGATGGCGCAAATAGCGTGCTCCCCGAACACACCCTTTGTCTCTTTGCACTGGATGAGTCACTGGTCTTATATATTTCCATTGCTGAAGCAGTTTTGTTTGGATATAGGTACATATAATTTGAAATAATAGGGCGTAAAATAACGAGCGAAGCCCACCAACAATTCACGTATATACAATTAGAGGACAAATCAGTGTGTAAATTATGCAAAGAAGTGATAAAGGTAAGTTCATCTCCTTCAAATTCATGGATTTTCTAGTTTTGCTGTAACAAAAAAGAATTAAACAATGACATCATCACCCCAAAATTTATTTCCCGAAAAAATCCAAGAATTGGCAATAATTATAAATTGTTACTTGCTATACTATCATTATTTCTCTCTTTCTCTCTCTCTATATTTTCTTGGATCAGCTTCCTCACGGCGCTATTCTCCAGCTCTCCCCTTATCACTACCGTCATAAGGGCTTCGTCCGGGGAGTACAGACGTATCCATTTTTTCCATATACCCATCTAAATTTTCCGTTAGAGGGTTTGGATATGAGTAATTATGCGGCAGACAATGTAGCCTCTTTCCGCTACAGTCTGTACGCATTATCAAATCATAGTGGGACTACCTACAGCGGGCATTACACTGCCAACTGTAGGCATCCGTATGCGGGCACGTGGCACGAATATAATGATTCTCGCGTATCCCCTATTTCATCCAGATCCCTCGTGAGCGGAGAGGCTCACGTTCTGTTTTATGAACAAGAAGGCACTAAATCGAACCTTTGAGATCATATTTAGTTATATTTTTATTATGTATTGTATTATATTTTTTTATCACATATAAATATACACATACTCATACACAACTTAAACATATAATATAACATGTGACCTTTTTCATTTAATTAGTATATTATATAACTAGTTTTTCAAACGTCCTTTTAGTAAAAAGTATTTTAAGCACGAGCGAAACTTAATGGAGCGAGTTTTTGGAAAAATGAGTGTCTAGAGGAGTTTATTAACGTGTTAAATAATTTTTTTTATGAACTCATTTAAACAACAAAATTCTATTTTCTTAAGTTGATTTCACTTCTGTCACCATGACAGTTACAATTGACTGATCAAAATGTACCTATTCTGACAGACGGGATTTCAACCACTGAAGTCACTGAAACAGTAACTGTAGTGATGTATTTGAAGAATGGAGTGGCCATGGTAATATTTTTAAATATTTGCTTCGAACACAGATTGTGAATCTGTGATTATTCAATCATTCAGGCTGAGTCAAGTCTCCGGTCTGTGAACAGGCAAAGGTGTTGACGACCACGTCAGAGTGCGATAATGAGTAATGGGATGATGGTGCAATGAGTGAATCAAGTTTAGATAAAAGAATGATATCAACAACGGTCAGTTAGTTGCTATCCGTTGTGCGGGCTGTTCAGACGTTTTGTAATTGTCATGTTGGAAATCGTTTGTTGTGGAATAAAATATTGAAAATAGAAGTGTTTAATTAGTATACCAGTTCACAGGTCTGACCAATATGATTAGACCAGCGCGGTCATTTGGTTGACTTGACGATCTAATTAGAACTGTTTGTATGTGACCAATATTTTCAATCATCTGATCGGTCCGACTCATCGTCATACCACAGAACACCTAACCTATTAGGTGTTCTGTGGTCATACTTCATACTGAACGCGCGTGCCTTGTCCGACCGGTGACTTGACACAGCCTTTAGAGTGATATACATATGTATGCTATGTTATACGAGTTCAAAAATGACATTATAGTTATCGGAGTAGAAAAAAAGCTGTTAAATACTCTATTTCCTCATATATTACTGAATTCTATACATATATAGGAAACGGACCGAAAAGAACCGTTTGGACCGAAAAAAATTGTCAGAACCGAACCGAAATAATATTCGGAGAATCGTAACTGAATCGGAACCGATATTTTCAATTTCCCTTGGCCCGAACCCGAACCGGAACCGATATTTCATTTGGGTCCGGGTCCCTGATTTGATCAACGTTCGTAAACAACTTCATAGACACGATAACGAGTTTAGTCGATTTGATCGAGTCGAGTGTCGTGATCCCTATGCAGGTGTGGAAGTAAATTGACATATTATACAAATGAACCAACAAAAATTACATGAATGACAGATAATTGCGATAATGCAGTCATTCCTGCAACTTGAATGAGAAAAGTTGTAAATAAAACGACAAAAATACATGGACATGTAGTGGAATCAGACGAAAACACCGATCTGTAAGGACGAAAATCGCAGAATTCTCATCACCTACGCTTTTTGTTCCATGGTTCTATGACTTCTATGGTTCTATGTCATGTCGCATCACTTATCACTTCACTAACGAGTACGTCACTAATGTTTATTTATAATTAATAATATAATTGTTCACTATCATCGATCACCCCATTATAATTATTAGCACTCTGTGAATCAATCAGTGCAGTAGGTTTTGAAATTGAAGACAAATTTCTGAAACTTTCGTAAAATCATTTGAGAAATATTTCTGTGTCATCATTTGAAAATAATAGAAAATGGTATTCCAAAAAACTAAAATAAATCCAGATCTGGTTAAAGAAAGAAAAAAGTGTTCCTTCAATGTTTTGGAATTAACTCACTTGTTAGATGGAGGAGTTGAAAAAACCCAGGAAAGAAAGAGTAGAGGTTGGTAAATATTTTGAGTTTGATTATTCTTTCAATCACCCAAGTGAACTTTCACTTTCAGAAACATTTTTCCTGGAAGATCCTGAATTGAGGTCCGTAGTTCCTTTGGAGTATTTGAGTCACAAAGAAAAATATGAAGAAGCTACAAGAAAAGCTTGCATACTTTTCAGAAAAGTGCAGGAACTTCAGGCAGAAGGAAAAGGTGGAATAGATAATTTCAGGTAAATATTATATTGTATATTATTCTCAAAGACAAACCAATCTATATTCTTTTCTATAGTTATGAATATGGACTAGTATTTTCTTGAATATTTATGATAATTATGAATATTTATGGATTAGGTATTCACAATTACAAGTGAACCATCTCAACAAGTGCTAAATAGAGAACCTTTAAATTACTAATTATTGCATAATGTTGTCATATATTTGACTTTGAACTATGGATATTGTAATGTTCTCAGCTTTTTGTCAGTGAATTCATTACCTATTCAACCTTCAAGGTAATTTGGTTATCTCTTATCCCAGGAGGTAGATTGTTGACATTTTTGCTAGAATATTCTCAATTTCTAATTTTGAACTATTAAAACTTCATATAACTGTCAACTTAGCTAAGTAATTTATTTTCTGTAGATTGTTGGATCCACTGGAAGAGCCATAAACTTTTGATTCTTAAATGGGTATATTTTCACTTCTTTCATCTCTGGATGACATTCTGAATAAAACCACTTGACACATCACTCTTTGTAATCATAATTTGTTTTAACTTGAAATATTTTTTTTATGTTGAGGAATATGGATACGTTTAAATTAAATATTGATTAATTAATTTTAAATACGGACCTGGATTTGTCATCACTTTTTTTAGGATTCAATGGTCATATTTTATCATGATTGTGAATACCACTTGAAATTTTCAGTCGTTTCATCATCAATGATAATTGAATGTTTTAAGAATTGAGATGTGTTTCGGGCCATCTCTTGTTGAAATAATATTGAATTCAGTACATGAGTAAGAGGTCTCCGTTATTATTTATTACATGGCCAGGTTATTATTGATTCTTCATCAACTTTGTTATTCCATGCTAAAGTGCTTTTTGCATGATATTTCATGGATAATTGTATCAATAATACACAAAAAACAATAGTTTAAGAGATCAGTGTGAAAGCAGCCACGAGTTCTAGCCACGAATTCTAGCCACGAATTTCTCGCGGTGATACGGCGCGTACCCGACCGCCAGTGGTCCACGAAATTACGTTATAATTTCGTGGCTAGCCATGAATTTACTACACTATATAGAGGATCACACAAATGAGCTTGTTTTGACAATGGCATGAGACTTTTGGTCATTAGATATGTTTTGAGATATCTGAACATGTACTTATGTATAGAAAAATATTACTTTAACTAGAATTTTCAAACTGCTTTGAAAGGGATTTATTTCATAAGTTTGTGAAAGTTTTTGGAGGTAGGAATTTTTTTGCAGATATCGATGAAACCGAAGGTGATCTATAATACCTATTCGTCAAAATAATTTTTTAGGGCAGGATTTTAACCCCCACCAGCAATAATGATAATTTTCAAAAAAGTTCATAAATCCGCCAAAATTTTCGTGGGTGGGGGTATTTTTGCATAGCTCTATACTATAGAAGATGCTCTAGAAGATCCATGTGTCAAAATATTTTGTCGGGCAGGATTTTACCCCCACCATCAATAATAATAATTTTCGAAATAAATTAATAAGTTCGTCACAGTTTACTAAGTGAGGATTTTTTTGCATAAATAAATGAAACAGAAGGTGATCTATAATACCTATTCGTCAAAATATTTTGTCGGGCAGGATTTTTACCCCCACCAGCAATAATAATAATTTTCAAAAAAGTTCATAAGTCCGCCAAAGTTTTCGTGGATGGGGGTATTTTTGCATAAATATGAGGATTTTTTTGCATAGATCTGAACTATAGAAAATGCTCTAGAAGACCCACGTGTCAAAATATTTTGTCGGGCAGGATTTTCACCCCCACCAGCAATAATGATAATTTTCAAAAAAGTTCATAAATCCGCCAAAGTTTTCGTTTATGGGGATATTTTTGCATAAATATGAGGATTTTTTTGCATAGATCTATACTATAGAAGATGCTCTAGAAGACTCACTTGTCAAAATATTTTGTCGGGCAGGATTTTACCCCCACCATCAATAATAATAATTTTCAAAATAAATTAATAAGTTCGTCACAGTTTACGTAAGTGGGGATTTTTTTGCATAAATCGATGAAACAGAAGGTGATCTATAATACCTATTCGTCAAAATATTTTGTCGGGCAGGATTTTCACTCCCACCAGCAATAATAATAATTTTCAAAAAAGTTCATAAGTCCGCCAAAGTTTTCGTGGATGGGGGTATTTTTGCATAAATATGAGGATTTTTATGCATAGATCTATAGTATAGAAAGTGCTCTAGAAGACCCACGTGTCAAAATATTTTGTCGCGCAGGATTGTACCCCCACCATCAATAATAATAATTTTCAAAATAAATTAATAAGTTCGTCACAGTTTACGTAAGTGTGGATTTTTTTTGCATAAATCGATGAAACAGAAGGTGATCTATAATACCTATTCGTCAAAATATATTGTCGGGCAGGATTTTTACCCCCACCAGCAATAATAATAATTTTCAAAAAAGTTCATAAGTCCGCCAAAGTTTTCGTGGATGGGGGTATTTTTGCATAAATATGAGGATTTTTTTGCATAGGTCTAAACTATAGAAAGTGCCCTAGAAGACGCACGTGTCAAAACATTTTGTCTGGCAGGATTTTCACCCCCACCAGCAATAATAATAATTTTCAAAAAAGTTCATAAATCCGCCAAAGTTTTCGTGGATGGGGGTATTTTTGCATAAATATAAGGATTTTTTGCATAGATCTATACTATAGAAGATGCTCTAGAAGACCCACTTGTCAAAATATTTTGTCGGGCAGGATTTTACCCCCATCATCAATAATAATAATTTTCAAAATAAATTAATAAGTTCGTCACAGTTTACGTAAGTGGGGATTTTTTTTGCATAAATCGATGAAACAGAAGGTGATCTATAATACCTATTCGTCAAAATATTTTGTCGGGCAGGATTTTTACCCCCACCAGCAATAATAATAATTTTCAAAAAAGTTCATAAGTCCGCCAAAGTTTTCGTGGATGGGGGTATTTTTGCATAAATATGAGGATTTTTTGCATAGATCTATACTATAGAAAGTGCTCTAGAAGACCCACGTGTCAAAATATTTTGTCGCGCAGGATTTTACCCCCACCATCAATAATAATAATTTTCAAAATAAATTAATAAGTTCGTCAAAGTTTAATTAGGTGGGGATCTTTTTTGCAGAAATCGATGAAACAGAAGGTGATCTATAATACCTACTAGTCAAAATATTTTGTCGGGCAGGATTTTTACCCCCACCAGCAATAATATTAATTTTCAAAAAAGTTCATAAGTCCGCCAAAGTTTTCGTGGATGGGGGTATTTTTTAATAAATATGGTGATTTTTTTGCATACATCTATACTACAGAAGGTGCTCTAGAAGATCTATTTGTCAAAATATTTTGTCGGGCAGGATGTTACCCCCATCATTAATAATGATAATTTTCAAAATAGATTTATAAGTTCGTCAAAGTTTTCATTGGTGGGGAGTTTCTTGCATAAATGTATACCACCAAAGGTGCTCCACTAGGCTTTTTCTCAGAATATTTTGTCGTGCAGGATTTTATCCCCCACCACCATTAATATTAATTTTCAAAAAAATAATGTATAACTTCGTCACAGTTTTCGTTTATGGGGATTTTTTCGCTGAAAGCGATAACCTATATGTCAAAAAATTATTTCGGGGGAGATGTTCCCTCACTACCAATAATAATAATTTTCAAAAAAAGTTAATAAATCCGAAAAAGTTTACTTGGATGGGGTTATTTTTGCATGAATATGGTGATTTTCCTGCATAAGTTTATACTACAAAGTGTAGTTCCTCATGCTACTGGAGGTGCTTGTCAATACTCACATGCCATTATTTTCTGGCAGGATTGTTAGCTGAAATGGTTCTCACTCAGCCGTGTTTTCCATTTTCCTGCTCTCGTGTCAATATCATCATTATCGCTTTGTCGTAGCAATAATAGTATTTGTGTGAAAGTGATTTTTCATACTCTTAATATTACATATTGTTTCTACTACCTTGCTACAAATCTTCATATTCTACCCCTAAACAATGCAGGAAAATGATTGTTTCCCTCCCGGTTCTGAGAACAATCATAATCTTGTTAGTTTCACCCGAGGTTTCACCAGTTTGATTTTTTAACAAGATAGTTTTTGGAAATATTCACATATCCATCCATCCATCCATTTCTTTATACAATATAATAGATGAAATAACTTCACGACGCAACGCCCACTTGATATTTTGTCATACTGCCGCATATAATTCCATTCATGCATTACAAATTTTAGGACAAAATTATAAAAAATTATTACAGAGGCCGTAGAAAAAATTATGTACACACCGCCAAACGAAAATTTTTCTCCTACTGCGGATATCAAGGCCCGACGCGAAGCTATATCCGCCAGAGACAAAGCACCCTCCCTTGGTTATTAAATAATAGCTATTACTGCTATAATTTTATATGTTCTTACTTCATTGTTTTGATTGTGACCAAACTAATGGGTGCGTGTAGGGCCGGCAGATGTATTTTGTTTTCATCATTGATTCCTGCCACATCATTATCAGTGAATATTAGGAATTCCTAGTTATATAGTTGCATATAGGAATTCCCATGTTGAAAAAATTGTTAAAATTGTTATTTCCGTCAACCGATTGCACCCCTACGCGCAACCCTCGGAAGTCTTCGAGAGACTTGTGTGAGCTAGGGAAGACGCAGCCCTTACCTTTTAACGTGTGATGCCATGCACGAGACCGGTGAATGGGTGGATCGAACCCACGACCCCACGCTTGCGAGGCGTACGCTTTTACCAGCCGACCACCACGGCCCATGTGTCTATCTATTAATAACTAGGCTCCAAATACAGGTACTACATTCACATTACATAGTCCATTACATACACATGCTTTATATTGTAGTGCCATCTACCGAAAGGAAGAGATAGCGTTAATGATATCTGATTTATACAGTTATACAGAACCGTTTTCGTGAACATTATATGTGAATCAAGTTACGACGTATACGTAGGTTTGTCTCCCTGTTTATTTTATTTACGATATAACCTTGTAACGAAATTTACTATGGCCATCTATGCTTTGTTTCCACAAAGATCAAAATTCCAGGACAGCCAACTATCTTATTTCACTTCAAAGTTGAAACAATAACAGGCCTGGAAATAATTCTCCGCCAATATTACATTTCAAGTACTTTTGTTGACTCGTGTTCTCCAAAACAACACCGGCCTGTGTTGTACAGTATTTGTGCGAATAATTGGATAGGTACTTCTTTGTTAGGAAAGTACATTTATTACTAGTACAAGCTATTTGAAATATTATTGTAAATCCTTCTGGAATCGAATGTTGAATATTCAATGCTAAATGACTGAATCCTTCTGTTCATTTGCCATGCGCTGCGATTAAAGAAAATATTATGCCTGTCTGTCCTTTCATCTTCGCCGGAATTAGTATGTTTTCAAAAGTTGAAGAATAAATACTTATTATATTCTACTGAAGAGGAAAGTTATGGCGGTGGGGGCGAAAATCCTGCCCGAAAAAATATTTTGACCAGTATGCCTAATAGAGCACCTTTGGTAGTATACATTTATGAAAAAAAATTCCACTTACGAAAAGTTTTACGAACTTATAAATTTATTTTGAAAATTATCATTATTGATGGTGGGGGTAACATTATGCCCGACAAAATATTTTGACAAATAGATCTTCTAGAGCACCTTCTGTAGTATAGACTTATGCAGAAAAATCACCATATTTATGCAAAAATACCCCGATCCACGAAAACTTTGGCGGATTTATGAACTTTTTTGAAAATTATTATTATTGCTGGTGGGGGTGAAAATCCTGCCCGACAAAATATTTGGATGAATAAGTATTATAGATCACCTTCTGTTTCATCGATTTCTGCAAAAAAATCCCCTCCTACGTGAACTTTGACGAACTTATTAATTTATTTTGAAAATAATTATTATTGATGTTGGAGGTCAAATCCTGCCCGACAAAATATTTGGATGAATAAGTATTATAGATCACCTTCTGTTTCATCGATTTCTGCAAAAAAATCCCCTCCTACGTGAACTTTGACGAACTTATTAATTTATTTTGAAAATAATTATTATTGATGGTGGAGGTCAAATCCTGCCCGACAAAATATTTTGACACGTGGGTCTTCTAGAGCACCTTCTATAGTATAGATCTATGCAAAAAAATCCTCATATTTATGCAAAAATACCCCCATTCACGAAAACTTTGGCGGACTTATGAACTTTTTTGAAAATTATTATTATCGCTGGTGGGGGTAAAAATCCTGCCCGACAAAATATTTTGACGAATAGTTATTATAGATCACCTTCTGTTTCATCGATTTCTGCAAAAAAAATCCCCACCTAAGTAAACTTTGACGATCTTATTGATCTATTTTGAAAATTATTATTATTGATGGTGGGGGTAAAATCCTGCCCGACAAAATATTTTGACACGTGGGTCTTCTAGAGCACCTTCTATAGTATAGATCTATGCAAAAAAATCCTCATATTTATGCAAAAATACCCCCATACACGAAAACTTTGGCGGACTTATGAACTTTTTTGAAAATTTTTATTATCGTTGGTGGGGGTAAAAATCCTGCCCGACAAAATATTTTGACGAATAGGTATGATAGATCACCTTCTGTTTCATCGATTTATGCAAAAAAAAATCCCCACTTACGTAAACTGTGACGAACTTATTAATTTATTTTGAAAATTATTATTATTGAGGGTGAGGGTAAAATCCTGCCCGACAAAATATTTTGACACGTGGGTCTTCTAGAGCACCTTCCATAGTATAGATCCATGCAAAAAATTCCCTCCTAGAAAAACTTTCACGAACTTATGAATTAAATCCCTTTCAAAGAATTTTGAAAATTCTAGTTAAAGTAATATTTTTCTATACATAAGTATATGTTCAGATATCGCATAACATGTCTAATAACCAAAAGTCTTATGCCACTGTCAAAACAAGCTCATTTGTGCGATCCTCTATATAGTGTAGTAAATTCATGGCTAGCCACGAAATTATAACGTAATTTCGGGACCACTGGCGGTCGGGTACGCGCCGTATCACCGCGAGAAATTCGTGGCTAGAACTCGTGGCTGCTTTCACACTGATGTTTAATAGCTACTACATTGGTAAAACGGGAATCGGTTTTGAGCCCACAGTTTTTGTTTGGGAATTTTTATTTTTTTTTGCATTACTCAATGTTTTTGTGTGAATTCCGGACTTTCAGTGATTTTTGGTTATGATAGTTTAAAAGAAAAATTCTAATGACATAATGAATTTTAAAAAATGACCGGTTCCGGAATTCTTATGGAACCACCTAGCCCATACAAAAAATATCTCTTTCATGAAATCAATGGTTTTTGCAATAAACGGATTCTACGATCTGGAAATTTTTATTTGATTAGCGCTGTAATTAAGAACGGACAGGTGCTGTGTTTCCAATGTTCATCGAGTTCATTATCTTCACCCCCATTCTTGATAAGATGTCAACAAACCTCAGCTGGAAGGGATGAGGAAGAAATTCTACTTTTGGGTGATGATGGGTGGCTCTTATGAAAATATTTAAACAACAAGAACAATTAATATCACAAACCACATGCATTCATTTTTCCATTTATTAAAGATGTCCAAACTGGTGGCCCTCTTGTTCAATACATAAACGAATTCTTATTTCAGTTCTATTGATGGAGCGTGTTACTTCCCTTGTAGTTATTCTGGAAAATGCGTGAATCACAGAATTCCTTAAATTGTGGATGTTGTGATAATCATTTTGATAAACACGATTTTCACTGATGATGACCAGATACCATCGAAACTACTGAAAATTTCAAGTGGTATTCACAATTATGATAAAATATGACCTTTGAATCCTAAAAAAGTGATAAAAAATCCAGGTCCGTATTTAAAATTTCATAGTAAGGGGTGGCCCAAGGAAAACAATACCCTGTAGAACACTTTCGTTCACATATTTTTACAGCACGTTGAAAGTTGCAATGACAAAGTGCAAATAGTTTCTGGAAATCTATTGTATTAAAGCAGATTTAAGTGAAAAACAAAAATCAAATTTTTCGTTTTTTCCTGTATATCTCTGAAAGTGAGAGGGCTAGCTCAGATTTTTTAACATTATAGTAATTGACTCCATAATACGCAACTTTGCTTCCATTTAACCCTCCCTGTAGCTCTTACCGTTTCCAAGATTCCCATGCATCTACTCGAATTTTACTCACCCGGTATATACTACTGGTACTATTAGCATATTGTTATTTATAAATAGTCCTCTGCAGGAACTGGCTACCTTCAAATCAAATATTACTCGCATAACTTTTTTCTGACATGAAAACTTCATTTAATTCAGAGCCTCCTCCCCATATCCTTATCCCAAATTTCATTCATTCATTAATTTCCAGTCGATACTATATTTTAGTACTCAAGTGGCGTACCTATATTGAAGACAGTTTAGTTACTTGAATTTCTAACTGAGTTGACCATGTCATTCAGTAATTTTAGTGAACTCCTAAATATTACGCAGAGTTGTTATATGTTATGTTTTGATTATCAATGCAACGGATTGAGTCTTCTCCATGGTATGTAGTCCAGTCAATAAAGGAAGTGTGGAGTGCGTAAGCATGGACCAATACAATTCCTTCAGAAAGTTGTTCAGTGTGCTTAGGGAGTAAACATACTAAAAATCCTGGCGTATAGGAGCGTAGGAGGTGAGCCGGAGGGGGAGGACAAAGAAGGTCGCACTTTTGGGTTTTTTGCTAAGTTCTCGAAAACGGTGCGTTGTAGTGAAAAACTCTCTGATACCGAATGAAAGCCCATAAAATTCAATACAACTTTTGAACCCTAAACTTTTTTCGAAACCACAACCGTTTTCGAACTACACGCTCAGGAAAAGTGAAAATTGTCGAAAAAAAGATTCTTGCCTCACATTTCCTATCAAACAATCCTTCATATCGTCTAAACTAGTTATCCGAGAAAGAAATTCTTCAAGAGGGAGTTGTAGAGAGCGAAATTCCTTTCAAGAATATATATACATATGCCAATTTATTCTCAACCGTGTAACAGTTTCCCCAATTTCTGATTCTCCAAATTCAATATATTCAAATCATCTTTTAGAAGAAAATCACACTATTGATGAATAATTCAAAATTTCATTTGGAAATTGAATCATTTGGAATCATTAGAAGTTAATAAACTTAAAAATTCAGGCTATGTGTTCGAGCATACCAACAAGGCTGTTTAATTGTCCCAGATGAACATAGTAGTTGACGGAGGATTCCTACTGCACAAAGTAATTTGGCAAAAAGATGCTTCTTTTGCCACCATTTGTGATGGATATATCAACTACGTCAACCACCACTATCCTGGAAAGAGTCGCACTGTGGTATTTGATGGGTATGCAAACTCAGCCAACAGTACGAAGTCTCAAGAACAGAGGCGACGATAGAGACTAATAACATGGAGCACAACAATACCGGTAAAACAAGAAGATTTTTTTGTCCAGTCCTACCAACAAAAGTCAGATCATCTCCTTACTGCAGAAAAAGCTTCAGGATAATGGGATACAGACGCTCCAGGCCACTGATGCTGACGTCCTCATCGTGAAGACTGCTGTGGAACAATCCACTCACAGTTCTGTAGCTGTCATTGGTAAGGATGTGGACCTCACTGTCCTTTTGATAGCTTCCACTCCTTCCACCCAAGACACCCTGCTGTTGAAACCCGGCCGAGGAGGAAAAACCAAAACAATTGCACTGTGCACCCAAGAGATGCGACAACATGGATTCGAACATATTCTGTTCTTTCATTCATTTCCCGGCTACAACACATCATCTGCAGGTTTCAGGAGAAGCAAGGTGGGTTTCTCAAAATTGTACTTGAAGAGGCAATTATCTTTTACAACCCCGTCTGCACTCGGGGTGTGGTTGAAGAGACTGGGAAGATGTGCTTTCTTAAATGGTATTAGTCACCAGCAAGACAGACCTCCCTCAACCAATAAGCAGTGTGAAAACAGAAACGGTTGTGGCGCCGGAAACGAAATATTAGTATATGGGCAAGGGTGTCATATGTTACTCCTTAAACATCTTCCGAATGTATATTGCAATTGTGATTTTTAACATTATTATCACGATAATGATCATGATGAATAAAGGTTTACACACAAAAATGATAAAATTATGATAATGGTGCTTTTAATTAAACATATTATCATATTTATCAGGATTACATATAATCTATCAGAACGGTAAAATGTCAAATAGAAATTGTCATGAATAAAAAGTATAGAACCGATAAAATTCAATAAAGATCTAATAGAGAACCGAATTCGATAAGAATTTATTTCAAAGAAATGGAAAATAATCGGGAAAAAAAATTGTAAAACCATCATATTACAATAACCAATTTTCATCATAAACTAATTATCCCAGAATCCTAAATCATCATATCTGACTTATGAAGAACCGAAATCCGAAGTACTGAACATTATAGGAAGATAAATCTGTAATACCAACAAAGGAGAATAAACGAAAATGTGAAGACGATTATTCGATCAAACCAGCAAATTTCAAAAACAATATTTTGTAAAATTGATAAAATACCGTAACAGAATTTCTTAAGTCTGCAAAGCATCATATTCGAAAGATATATTAACTAAAATCGTCGAATCCATACATCACAAGACATAAAATTGGAATATTGAAAGTCATAAGACGTATAAATGGTAGAACCGAAATGTACAGAACCGAAAAAATCAGAAATTGAAAAAGGGATAGCGACTGGCTCTATTAATCAAAGGTGGCGGGTTGCTCTATTCTCTCAGAGATGGCGCATCGTGCAGTCAATATAAATAAATTGTTATGCCGAGATCACTTCTTTTTTTAATTCTACCCCAGTTCTATCAAAATTGAAGATATCATGTAGGTAACAAATACAAATTCAGATAATGATGAATACTACCTAGGTATTTTGATATTTATACAGCACCTTTCACATCAGCTGTGCTTGAATATTTTATTTGTAAAAGGGAAAATTGGTTGCCACGTCAAAGATTTCATGTATTTCGATGCATTCATTATTATTTCTTCCTAACAGTGATAACATTCGAAATTACTTACATGGAAATGGAAAAATTTCAATTTATAAAAGAATACCTGGAATTTCTTCTTATATAGGGCGTTGACTCGACGGTACATTATTATTAAACGAAAAAATGTTATTGTGCAGGGTTATGTGAGTTGAATAATGATAAATTTGAAATAGATTTGAAAACATGTTGTCCCAAAAAAGAGGGTAGGTATTACTGAAATTCTATTCAGCTATTTGTCTCGGAGAGTAATTGCATATTTATTTTATCGTTCTTATCAAGGGATTTTTGTACGATCAATGAATTGAAAAAGAAAATTGAATCATATCCAACTTTATGGTCCGAAGAAAGCATCATTGATGAAATAAGCGAGAGGGAAAAAAAGAAAAACAATGTCATGATGTGTAATCTACCTGAAAATGGAAACTCACAGGATGCTGATTTGAAAGAAGTGCAAGCAATTGTGCAACAAATACCAATGAAGACTTGAGAGTGATTGGAACAAGAAGAATTGGAAAGAAGAATAAAAAAGGATCACGTGCCCTGAAAATTATATTTTCCAATTCCGAGGATGCTATGAAAATCATCAAGAACAAAAGGAATTTAAATAAAGAAGAAAAGGTATTTCAAAGAGCGGATTTAACTCAACGACAAGTTGCACACTTGAAAAAAGTTCAGGAAGAGATGCAAGAAAGGAGAAATGAAGGAGAAGATTTATTCATCCGATACATTGGTGGCACTCCTCGAGTAACAAAAAACTAAAAGTAAATAACATTCGTAGTGACGGTAGTAAAATTCATTTTTATTATCAAAATGTTGGAGGTCTCAGGACTAAACTCAGTGAATTGCAACATTCTATTTTAGGGTCCAATTTTGATATTATAATTCTTGTAGAATCATGGCTGAACAAAGATTTTTGTAATGATGAATTAGGATTAAATGATTATAATATATTCAGATTTGATAGGGATGAAACAAACACTGACAAGAAACGTGGAGGAGGTATTTTAATAGCTATAAAGTCTGAGATAACTGCAAAAAAAGTTGAAACTCAAAGAAATTTAGTTGATCGGATTTTTGTCATTCTTTATATAAAAAACAATGAAGTAATAACCTGCGGTAGAAGTCCATTATATCTCAAAGTGGAGTGGTATGGATATACAAATCAGACGACATTGCGTTTTACTGATTTGTATAATAAAGTAATAATCGGGGGAGTCTATATACCACCATCATCAACTGTTGAGCTCTATGAACAACACGCTCAGGATGTTGATCATGTTTTTGAGAACAACAAGGATTGTGAATTAATTCTGTTTGGGGATTATAATTTACCTGAGGCGCTTTGGTTCAATGATAATTTTGGGTTAAATGTGAACTGTCCAGGAAACTCGCCTGCGATCACATTACAAAACTCTTTTGGTTATAATAATCTCCATCAAATAAATACCATAACTAATAATCGAAATGTCTTACTCGATCTTACTTTTTCATCAATGAAATATATTTATATCTCTGAACCTTTGGATTTACTGTTAACAAACAGTGTACATCATACAGCAATTACCTGCAATTTGGAATTCAATAAAGAGCAGCAACTCCAATATGAAGAGTTCTATTATGATTTCAGAAATGCAAATTACTTTGAAATTAATAACTTTTTATCCAGTGTCAATTGGGATAACATGCAGGAAGGAAATTTAGATTTGGATCAGGCAGTAGTTTACTCTGCAATTGATATGTGAAAATATTCAGAACCTCAAATTTTCCCGTGTGGTATAGCACTCAACTCAGGAAAATAATAATTGAAAAAAAGGTAGCTCATGAAAGATTCAAAGTTACTGGAGACATAGATCATTATCATCAATTTAATAACCTCCGATCAAGATGTAAAGAGCTTCAGACCCATTGTCATCAAAGTTATATTGAACAAATTGAAAGGAATATTGCTTATGATCCTCGTTGTTTTTGGAATTATACAAACAGTAAGAGAATGTTATATAACTTACCCTCCAGCATGTTTTTCGAAGAGGCAACAGGCAATAATAATAATGAGATTGTGAATCTTTTTGCAAACTATTTTTCCTCAACTTACACTGATAAGAAAATCAACCAAATTCCGGAATATGAAAAAGAGAGCGTTTGCAGGTTTGTAATTACTATATTGAAATAACAGAAGTGGTTGATCAACTGATGTTAGCCCCAGGAAAACTTTCTTCTGTCCCGGACGGAATTCCTCTACTTTTCATAAAAAATTGTGTTTTCACGCTATTAAAGCCTCTTCAAACAATGTTCAATGTCTCTCTATCATCAGGAACATTTCCTAAGTTTTGGAAACAAAGTTTCCTCACTCCTATCCATAAATCTGGAGCTAGAGATGACATAAAGAATCACCGTCCTGTGAGTAAGCAATCTGAAATCCCCAAATTACTTGACTGTTTGATCACTAAGAAACTGACTCATGACATAACATGAACATAATAAATGAAGGAAGATCCACCAACACTAATTTAATTAGTTATCAAAATTATCTATTGAACAGTCTAGAGGAAATGCACCAGGTTGACTCTATCTATACTGACTTTTCAAAAGCATTTGATAGAGTCAATCATGACCTTCTAATTGCAAAACTACCTGCGTTAGGCATTGACAGTAGTTTTTTTAACTGGATCGGATCTTGATTGAGGGGTAGAACTCAATGCGTCAAATATGCTGGTTCTGTGTCATCAGAAATTTCTGTAACATCTGGGTTTCCCCAGGATCTCATATGGGTCCACTACTTTTCTTGTTATGTATCAATGATATATCAGAAGTAATTCAACACAGCTGCCATTTGATGTTTGCAGATACTCTATAGAATCATTGACAATGTCTGTGATGCCGAACTGTTGCAAATAGATTTGAGCAATTTGTCCCGTTGGTGCGATATAAATATGCTTCATCTGAATATAACCCCATTTCAGATTTTTTATCTCAATACACACCCTGGAAACTACCCCCGTAATCAATGAAATCTACAGAATAGTGTTAATTCATCGCTTCTGGAAATTTCTTTTTCACTGTGTATTCAGAACGATCTGAGGAAGCATACCTACCCCATTTCAGATTTTGTATCCCAATACTCAACCTGGAAACTACCCCCGTAATAAAAAAAAATTAAAATCAGAGTTAGTTAATCGTTTCTGATTTTTTTTCCTTTATATTCAGAACGAGCTGAAAAATCATACCTACCCAATTTCAGATTTTGTATCTTAATACTCACCCTGGAAACTACCCCCGTAATAAAAAAAAAATTGAAAATCAGAGTTGGTTTATCGTTTCTGGAAATTTCTTTTTCTCTGTATATTTAGATCGAGCTGAAAAAGCATGCCGACCCCTTTTCAGATTTTTTATCTGAATACTCACTCTGGAAGTAGCCCCGTAATGAAAAAACACAAACACAAATTTTGAAATGGTGTAGGAATGCTTTTTCAGCTCGATCTGAACATACACTGAGAAATAAATTTTAAGAAACGATGTATTAACTCTTTTCTGTGGATTTCGATGATTACGGGGGTAGTTTTCAGGGAGAATATTGAGATACAAAATCTGAAATAGGGTGTATACTTTTTCAGCTCATTCTGAATATACAGTGAAAAACAAATTTCAAGAAACGAAGAATTAACTTTGTTTTGTACATTTTATTTATTACGGGGGGTAGTTACTAGGGTGACTATTGTGATACAAAATCTGAAATGGGGTAGGTATGGTTTCTCAGCTCTTTCTGAATATACAGTGGAAGAGAAGTTTCTAGAAATGATAAACTAACTAGGATTATCAATTTTTTTATTGTGGGAGTTGTTTCTAGGGTGAGTATTGAGATACAAAATCTGAAATGGGGTCTGCATGCTTTTTCAGCTCGATCTGAATATAGAGAGAACAAGAAATTTCCAGAAACGATAAGATAACTCTGATTTTCAATTTTTTTTTATTATGGGGGTAGTTTCCAGGGTGAGTATTGAGATACAGAATCTGAAATGGAGTAGGTATGCTTTTTTTAGCTCATTCTGACTGTACAGGGAAAAAGAAATTTCGAGGAACGATAAACTAACTCTGATTTCCATTTTATTTATTACGGGGATAATTTCCAGGGTGAGTATTGAGATACAAAATCTGAAATGGGGTAGGTATGCTTCCTCAGATCGTTCTGAATACACAGTGAAAAACAAATTTTCAAAAACGATAAATTAACGCTATTCTGTAGATTTCGTTAATTAAGGGGGTGGTATCCAGGGTGCATTTTGAGATACAAAATGTGAAATTGGGTAGGTATGCTTTTTCAGCTCATTCTGAATATACAATAGAAAAGAAATTTTCGGAAACGATAAACTAACTCTGATTTTCAAATTTATTAATAACGGGGGTAGTTTCCAGGGTCAGTATTGAGATACAAAATCAAAAATGGGTTAGGTATGCTTCATCAGATCGTTCTGAATACACAGTGAAAAAGAAGTTTCCAGAAACGATGAATTAACGCTATTCTGTAGATTTCGTTGATTACGGGGGTAGTTTCCAGGGTGCGTATGGAGATTCAAAATCTGAGATGGGGTAGATTTGCTTCATCAGATCGTTCTGAATATACACTGGAGAATAAATTTCCAGAAACTTTTTATCTCATGATATATGTGATTGTCTCAGCCACTGATAAATATGATCTTATGTTTTACTAAAAGCACAGTTATCATAATTTTTTTATTTTTGTGTTTAAACCTTCATCTATTGTAATCATTATCATGATAATAATGTAGAAAATTCTAATTGCAATATAATTTCGGAAGATTTTGTTGTTTTCAAACTGGTCAACCAGTACTGCATTCTAGTTGTTTATGAGGTCAGTAGCAAATATTGAGCCTGAAACCAGCGCTCTTCCACCAACTGAGAGCGCTGTTAAACAGCATTCCCAGCTCACCTACCACCAAGTGCAGCAGTGTCTCGGGAATGAGCTGCCCCGTCAAGAGTGGAAGTGGAAACATGTAGGAGAAACCGTGGGTCCTGTTACAACAGAAGATCCACCAGCACTGGAGGTTCTACTGAAAATGATATTCTGCCACTGCACCAAAGATTTTGGTAGTGGCAAATGTGGATGCTGTAAAGCAATGCTCAACTGTTCTACGGCGTGCCACCATTGTCAAGAGAAATGCCTCAACGGCGTGCCTCTTGACTAGGACGACGATGAAGACGAACTATAGAGGCCCTTCTGCAAGAACCACCTACCACTGAGGATAAGAATGCCATGGACGAAGAACTCTTGCCAGGACCAGAGTACATATACCACAGGCAGAGAAGTTCTCTGCCAGGACCTTCAGAGGATGAAAACGTCAATCCAAAGTGGAGAGTTATTGAGATGAGAAGAAATAATGAGAACGATTGGAATCAAATAAAATTACTTACTTCATATGTAACTTTGATTTATAATCTTTTCCGCCTACCTCGTATACATGTCTATTTAATGCTTTTCAATGCAAATGATATCGACTATTTATGACCCCTATTAATGAACGATTTGTTATTAATGGATGCACGAAGTGTCTAAAAATTTCTGGAGTATTCATAGCATATGTTACTTCCTTAATTGCTCTACTAACGGAAGCTTGTGATACTGCTGAATTCACATTTCTTTCGATATTTTGTTGATAACTCCCGTAAGCAAAAAAGTTGAGAGAAATCAGCACCTTTATGAAATAGTAAATCAGTTGTAATACCATACTATTTACAAAAACTGTTGATAATACTTTACCTTCACTTTTACATCTAATGCACTATTTCTCGTTCCTGCAACCATGATAGGCTCCAAAATTTCGATTTTTCAACTCCAGTTTTGCTTAGTCTATAATAAGGAGTTATTATCTAACAGAGTTAGAAATGGATCACGCGGACATGCAACGCTCGTCCTGGTTGATTTTCTAATATATCAATCTCTTCCAAATCCATGATGGCATTCAATTGAATATATTTGTCAAAATTCGCCAAGACTATCCCTCAAATAACTCTCACTATTAAAATTATGCTTTTCCCTCTCAACGACTACCCTATGACCAGTAGTGATACAATGACCGACAAGAATGCCCAAGAAATGTATACAATAGACGAAAACACGAAATTAAAAAAATATATTTAATGGATTCTTTAGCTTGTGAAAACTCTATTGGCAGTTTTCTTTTTTGTTAATTTTTTTGATCTTAAAACAAATTTTAAGTCGACACAATTGAAATGGCTTCTTTCTCGCGCCATTGCAAATTGTTGTGACGTCCTCTCCCGAGATTCCCGAGCAACCAATAGCATTGTCGTTTCACGTCACAATCAACCCGATTAGTATACGCCCTTCTGCTGATTGGCCTTGGGAGAGTACGTCAGAAAGAGCGCCAATATTAGTAGCTTTTAAATTATCTGATTTTCAGAAAAGAATGGGAACGGCTGTAATTGAAATTTGACTCCAAATATATTTTCTGGTTTCATTTATATATATGCGTTGTGTAATTTGAAGCATACTTGAGGCGATGATATTTATTCGTGTCCTCTCCTATTACGTTCGCATGGTGCGAAAATACACCTATGTAGAAAGCATGCGCACCACCACTAAAATTGTGAACAAAATTCACTTGCATACATTCCCTTTTGGGCCATTCTTTGAATGGATTCATTGTTGATTCTTGGTAACATGTAATCCAGTTTTCATCATGATGAGTAATTTACTCTCTTTATACTGCACACTATTAGGTTTCAAACAAATTTCTTATAAAAAAACTTGAAAAGATTTGTAATAAGATTTAAGTAAATGCATAGAAAAACCTGTGACCAACACTACTGATATAACAACATCATTAAGATGGTTTGAAAAAAATTCACTTGTCGACATCGTATTTTATCTCTCTTCTGCATAAGTAAATTAGGTAGTCATTGTATATGTTATTATTTAAAAATAAAATATTTGTGCAAGGAGATAATATGTTATTAGTTTTTTAATTGATTTTTTTTTTGTTATGGTCACAAATTATCCAATGCTTAAAGTCTTATTTTAATTTCAAAATATTCTTCATTTTAGGAAAAGTCTAACGCAACCTTTTTAAGTTTTTTAACGGAAGTTCGTTTAAAACCTAATAATATGCGGTATCAAATTATTCTTAATATAATGCTCTTTCTTCCTAACCCGACGAGCCAAAATGCTGCCAGTTGAAAAAAAAAGTTGTTATACTAAGAATTACTACTACTAAAGCTGGATTTATAAACTTGCCGTTCGCCGTTGGAGTTGGCGTTCGCGCTGGCGCGGCGTTCCCAATTAAAAGTTCGGAAAACCGTAAGACCTTTTATATCTACCGTCGGCGTTGCCGTTCGCCGTTGGGCTGACGTTCGAGTTAAATGCATTTCAAGTCGGACCCCAGCGCGAACGCCAACGTCAACGGCGAACGGCAAGTTTATAAATCCAGCTTAATACTAAGAATTAAATTTTACATAGTAGCTATATTTGACCGAAACTATTAAAATTGTATTATTCTCAAAATTTTAGAACTGAAATTATTGATTTGAACGTATCCATAGTCCTATACATTAAAAAAGAAATTTCAAAATAAAATAAAATTTGGTAACACATACATGGTTGTATTCAAATTGTAATATGGAGAGCAAATAATTGAAAACGTACCAGGTATTCCATTTAAAAATCGTTTATATTACTTCCAGTGCTACCGGAAGTTGCTTAAAACTGATACACTTGTCAAAAAATGCGGTCTTATGTCGCACAGATTCTCTAAATTTCATTCCATTATCTTCAAAAACAGAAAAGTTATACGGGTGAACCGCCTTCTGCGGAGACCCGGTATATTAGAAAGTGTTTATGGGCCTTGGTGGCCGTGCTGTTGAGCGTTCGCCTCTCGTACATGGCATCACACGTTAACAGGTAATGGCTTCGTCTTCCCTAGAAGACTTCTGAGGGTTGCGCGTAGGGGTGCAAAGGTTGACAAAAGTAACAATTTTAACAAAAAAATAGCAAGATCTTGAAAATAAACTCTAAACACATTTATTATTTTTATCGGCGCAATTTCAAACTCAAATTTCTATTTGCAGGATGATTCATGATTTTTTGTAATTTCTAAATTACTTGGCTTAGATCCATCTTTAAAAATGGAAGAACTTTTCAGCTTTGCTTAAAATTTCGAGAGTTTCAGGGATAAGTTCCTATCAGAGCAAAACATTACCTGTAATACCTTGTGAAATAATGTAATTGACAAAATGGCATGGACAACTCAGGTACAAAATCTACTAAGTGAACTATCTTCAATAACAAACGCTATAAGATTATGTACTAAAATATAATGTTGACCAAAAGTTCTTCAGGAAATATATAAATTAGTAGTGAAGTAGTTTTACGTCTGTAGTTAAATTAAATTCGAAAATAAGTTTATGGCATAGCAGACGGGAAAATGAAAATCAGAACTGAATTAAAAAAATGTGGATCAACCGGGATTCGAACCCGGGATCTCATGGTTTCCGGCCATGTGCGTTAGACCTTCGCTATTGATCCTTACTCATAAACCGGCGATTTACATTTCAAATTCAGCTCTTTGTTAGTATGCGATGATGATGAGGATTAAATAAATTAAAAGATGAAAACATTCTCGCATACACACTTTCCCGTTTGCTAGCCATAAACTCATTTTTGAATTTAATGCAAATTAGTGTTACAAAATCAACATTCAGATTCAACGTTTCGAAAACTTAATTTTCCAGTATTCTTCCTGAAAAAATTATCCTAACAAGATGATAACAGCTGGTCGACGGGGGTCGAATGAATGCTACAAAATCATATTTTACTAGAAATTTGATCAATAATTAAGTGGTCAAAGAAATAAAGTCTCAACATAGTTGATTCATTTTCATTGGTTTGTTCAAGAGATTATAGTGCTTTGAAGATAAGATAGGTTTGCATCTTCCCAGCAAGTTCATTCATCAAAATATTTCATCTAAGCGAACGAAAATAAAAGCCATTGAATGAATACCAATACGCTGTCGCGATACGGAGCACGACTTCATCGAAGCGTAGCGCTGTCCATCTTGCTGGCGATGCTACTTTCACTTCGGTGAGAGATTGACCGGCTTGCCGTTACTGTACGTACATAGTAAGTAGGTGCCACGCAATAGAGGAAATAGAAAATTGTGAATCATGCAACTTTGAAATAGTTATTATAAGACTTCATTAGTTAAAAAAAATGTATAATTTCATCGGCAAGTTAAGAATTTTCTAAATAAAATCTTACTAATCGGATAATTTTTACTAATCTTTATGTAAGTTTATGGAACAAGTTTAGACCCTCGTCTATTTTAGGGTTGCAGTTTCTGACCCTCACTGTGGTCCAGTTTGACCAGACAATTCAAAGGAACTGTTTTTTACGTTATTTATAATAATAGTTTTTTTTTTTATGAACATCTTTAAAAAAGATAGAAACACACTGGATAATTTTTCACGATGCTACGATTGCTCTCACACAAAACGCAGAGCCGGAACTGTACTGGAAACGCGTGGTTTCTCAATAATAATCATTCACAGCGCGAGGAGCTTGGGCAGCTATTAGCTGCCGGAATGCCTTGATAAGCTAACTTTCTGGCACCTACACATAAGACTTTTTTGTCGTCATTTGTAAACTTTATTCTCGTCTGGAAGTTGTTTAAAACCGCTAAATTTGTCTGGCAGTTTGCAGGTATTGTCCAAATTATTCAATAAATACGTGATTAAAAGTTCAGAGTACCAAAAGTAGGTATATTTTTTTGGAATTTTAATATAGTATCTTTGGAGGGGTCTGGTAATAGTTTATAACGGACGAAAATGTCAGGGATTTTTTTTTGGAATTATATAAAAACTAAATCAAAATATAAAAAAAATCAAGTTGCCAAAAATAAGTTTTTTTTGCAACTGTTACATGCTGCGCAGTAACTAAGTTACGAAATGACCGCAAACGCTCTCCCAGACTCGCGAGTCTGGATTCTCCAATTGACGAAATTTTATTTTTTCGCAATTTCAATTTGCGAAAAGGACATTCCCAAAATTCGTCGCCAGCTTTCCGGCTATTACTATTCAAATTTTACGAAAATTTGTTTTAAATAAGTTGTGTATAATTTACTAAAGATATTTAATTTCATGTTTATAAGGATTTTTTTATTTTCTTTCTGTACCCTGTGTATTAATTATGAAAACAGTATTCGTTAAAGTATCTTGGGAAGTTGCAAACAAATTTACAAGTAGGAAGATAATGAATTGTTTTGAATTTATTTCTGATTGTCGTAATGATAAGAAAAAACAGCACAAGTGTTTGTCACATATTATTCACTACCCCTCGCGGTATTAGCCACAGGGATGTGAAGAAAAGAAGTGAAACGCTCCTCATGTTTTTTCGTAAAGTATTTACAGACATATAACTGTACTGACATTGTTTAACTGATCTGTTGTGAACTTGTTTTCAACACACATTTTATTTTTGTCAATGAAAACATGTTTGAGGGTTCCCACAGACCGGGAACACCGGGAAAACCAGGAAAAGTCAGGGAATTAAAAAATTGTTCAAAATGTCATGGAAAAGTCAGGGAATTTTCAGTTTTTCAGTAGAAGTCAGGGATTTCAGTGATTGTTCTGGAAAACGAAACCACTACATGAAATCTACATCAGTTGATTTTAGTTGAAAATTAGTCTAGGTCGGTCCTGTTGTCTACCTTTTTTCTTTCTTTGTTGTTTTGGCTTCGACTGCTATGGTCATTAGCCATGTGTTATGGGAGGGCCTTGTTACTAACTCCATACGCCACCTTAGGAGCAGCACTGTTAATTGGAACGCAATAGTGAATCGTGCAGGACTCACCCCAGTCGAGCCACGAGATTTTAATAATTTCATAGGTCAAATTAAATTAAAGAATACCAGCCGCAACTGGGGCTCGAACTCCGGACCTTTTGAGAGACCTTTGAGAGTGTTATTCCCATTTTCTCAAACTGAATACAAATAATAATTTTAATTTTATACGTAAAGCTAGAAAACGGCATGTTACAATATTTTTTTGCTACAGGACACCTTGGTATATTATAATAAGCAATACTCCTTCGTTAGTATACTTGCGGTGCAGTAAACTTCACCGATGATTCGAATAAATTTGACTATTCATCGGTAACAATAAAAGTTTCGAACTCTATTGTTAAGAATTTTTTTAATAACTCTGTAGGTATATAAGATGTGTTTTAAGGAAACAAAAATTGACTCTATTATTTGTTAGAAGTTTTTACAATTCAAACTGATACCGGTCTAATGGCGCATTGTAAGTTAAAATATTTCTCACGGGTGATATATAGGACGATTCTATGAAATATGTCGATAACGTTATTAAAATTTGAATCATGCTATATTTATGTTACGAATCAATATTTTCTGGATGAAATTTTGGTAACACCCATTTGAAAGTATTGCAAACCCAGTGGTGTAGTCAGGTGTTTTTGTTTAATTGCTATTGGAGATGAACTGAATCGAAGTAAGCATTGAAATTTTGAATTTCATTTCAAATTTATAGCACTGAACTAAAACTACCAATGCTCCATCCGGTGAAAAAAAGAACTTTCGAGTGGGATCATAAATATTAATTTTAGAGGGGTGTCCCGCTTTCAAATGGGTCACATGTATAATAAAACAAGCTGGACAACAATATAGTGCTAAAATATATTATTATAATACTCATCCAGTTTATAATAGTAGGCATTTTCTGATAGAACTAAGCAGAAAAAAGAGCATAACAGCATGTATGTGGAGCAAGACAGCTGCTACCTATGCCTCTGAAATGCGCAAACGATAAACCACCATAAAGAAAGGGAGGGAGATTGGTTTAGTTTGGTGTGCATCTAATATTCAAAGACAGAGCTAAATCTGGATTATTTATTCATTGTTTGCTTTTTCGAATATTCACCTCAAACTAATATCCATATAAAAAAATGTATATAATAAAATGTCTATAAGTAACTAGTTTGTGATTTTCGGTATATGTTTTGTTAGAGAAAGAAAAGGACGGATTTAGGTTCCCTCTTGTGTACTGATATATCGCTCGTATTCACGATATTTTCCGTACCTGTTTACCTCTGAACATATATTTATACACGCTTTTCTGGTATCAGTTATTAAGTATAATTATTAATAAGTGTTTCCATAATTGCCATCTGTTGACCTTGGCAAATAATCTATCAAATAATATCTTCTTCCGAAGTGGTTCCCTATATCGATTTTTCATAAAATCGCACTATACTATAGCGAAATAATGATAGTCTCACTATTTTAATTCAAAGAAAGGCCATTTCTTAAAATGCTGGGAAAGTTTTCCTTGATTTTGTTGTAGCGTGAGAAATGATTTCTACAGGTGAAATGTTGTTTAGTTACCAAACTTTTCGAGTGGCATTGGGAATGAAATTTGTGATCGTGACCTACTGAAATACAAATATCAACGAATCAATTCATAGAAAGGCTAGTTTCTGTAAGTGGATTTCGTTGTCCAATAATAAAATGATGACTTTTATTCGCAAATAAATCCACGCGATTCTTTCTGAATGTCAGTCAATTATTAGAGGAATTCATCAAGCGATTTTAATATCTTATTTTCTTAAAAATGCTGGTATGCATTAATGAAAGTGTGAAAAACATCAGCCTCTTCGAAATTTAGGAAAGATTGCTACGAAACATTGTTTTTCAGATCATTTAACTCGAATCAAAATTCAACAATTTTTGTATCAGTACAATCAAAAATCAAATACCTTTCTTCTCAACTATCTTACTCATTGCTACCTTTTGATTCGAATGATCAAAAATTCCGAGAGACGTCCACATTCCACTCAACGATGTCTGTCAAATCGTTCCCTGTAAAAACATACAGATGTTTCTTTCCAATTGCTCAACTGGACGATGATAGGCTGAAAGACAGCGACACTTAGGGCAGCCGATTCGGATCATAAACCATCAATGGTGCACGCCGTGTTATCGGGCTCGGTTATCGCCTCGTCCTATGAAATTCGCGGCTACTGCCAAAATGATCGTGATTATGATCCTAATTACATAAATAACTATTATCATATCTCTCTTTTCTTCAATCGTGAATGCCATTTTTCACCGAGAATTCAGTGACTTGTAAAATAAAAGAATGTATTAAGGTGTGACGATTGTAAGTCAGAGTTAGAAACATCAAGTGAAAACCTACTATGATAAAAAACTCCGATTTGGCAAAAAGAATGGTTATTTGTGATACATCATTGAAAAGGTATTCGAAACAGAAATAATCTAAAATGGCGCCCATAAGAAAAAACAAAGTTGATGATGGTGGCCAGAAGGCGAAATGTCGGATAGCAAGTCTGAGGTAACCATTATGTAGCATGAAAAAGTGGCAATTAAAAAATGCTATTCATTTTGAAATCCTTCAAAAAGTGAAGCCAGACACAAATGAAAACAATTTTAAACAATTTTGTTTTTTTCCGGATATAGGTACTCAGAATTTCGAGACTTTCCCAAAGTAACATTGTCAGTTAGATGAATGCGCAACAATTCCACCATCTTTATTATCTCCTATACCTCAGTGGTGAGGATCGAATTTGAAACACTTGGTACACACTGAGAGAAATATCTATCCTAGAACCATTGCAAAAAACTTTCATAGAATAGAGAGAAATCGTTCTCTTCACCAGTATTGAATGTTCTCTGTCATTTAGTTGCCTAAACTAGATACTTTTTTAACAAATACCTTATATTAAACGTACAGATATTTTGTAGAACTACAAACGAACAGTTGAAGAGTTTATAATCCTAAATAAAAATATTCCCTTGAACAATAAAAAATAAACTATTAGTCCTCTTTTGACAGGTAAAAAAACATTGATGAGACTCCCTTGCCACAACACAAGCATTTTGGTTGTTCAAATGTATTATGTGTTACTTGGTTTGTTGGAGTGGAATAAATCAAATAAAAATCGGTTACTTCAGATTAGATTACACTATGTGACTCGAAATCAGAACCCGTAAAACAGATAGCTGTAATAATGTGCTATGCATAGTAAATATCTCATGTTTCTGTCAGGTCTAATTTTAGAGGTACCTGCCGATAATTTTTCAGACAGAGGCCAATTGCAGCTGTAAGCCCCTGAGCCAGAAAGTATTCTTTCCCTTATGAACTTCAGTCTAATCGACTTCCACATATCCTGGCATTCTTCAACTGAAAATATAAATATTTGCAAAAGAAGGTTGACAAAACTGTATATCCACTCACCAGTACATGCCATTATTACTGAAATTGTTTTCCAGGAGTTTGTGTCCTTATAAGCAGCGTTCTTTTTATCATTTCAATAAGAGGCTAATTTTTTTTCCAAACACTCCAAACAAGTAATTATTTATGTCATTTGTCAAATATGTATCGACGCACATACGCGTTGTGCATGTGTCCTAATCATAAGCATAAAAATAAAAAATTGCCAACTTTGAAGGTCAAATTCTTATTATTGTGATTGAGACTAAAACTAAAGAAATTGCATAAACAGTTTTAATTTGATTTTATGATTAAGACTGACTGTGATTAGGACTTTCATGACAATGATGCATAAATTCAAGGGTGCATCCAGAATGCGATATCGCGAGTCAGTTTCTCGCCTACCGGGAAACGGCGCAATAAAAAGCAATTTCGTAATAAGGAAAGCGGTCACTTTGACAACGCTTATTTCTCGCGGAGTCTCGTTTATTAGGAAGTATCATTATTATTAATGCTTCGCTACATTTCATGCTTCTAACCATAAAAAACAATTCTTTTCTTATTTTACCGCCACTATTCCATAAAGTATTTGAGGTCTACGTATGGTCCAAAAATTTGAGTTTCTATTAATTTTCGTAGAAATAACACCTGAACATCACATAATTTTTAGGGAAATTCTTGGTGGCCAACTTGGATCTGCGATTTTGAAAGATGGTAATCCTCTCGCTCTTCATTTTGTTATGTTTATACCTACGTTAATGGGGCAGGGAACCATTCAACAACAAGCAGAATGGATACAAAAAGCATGGACTTGTGATATTGTTGGAACTTACGCACAAGTCAGTTGTTTTCTTTATTCTTCCTGGAAACATTTCTAACGCTGGGCATTTTTCAGACTGAACTGGGCCATGGAACATTCATAAGAGGACTAGAAACTACTGCCACCTATGACCCTAGAACAGAAGAATTTGTATTGCATAGTCCTACTATCACTGCCTACAAATGGTGGCCAGGAGGGTGTAAGTTTCCTCATTTTTTAACGATGTTTATTTTCTTTATTCTTCTGAATCCTAACTCTTACGGCTTGGGTCGAGAATACAACATTGCTATTGCATGTACATCAAAATAATGTAATTGTACATTGAAAATTATCGGATTTGTCATTGTAGCAAATTCTTCTTATTTAAGATAGATTCACAGAGAAATATGTTCCAGCTACACAAGTACACTCAAGTAAAATTCAATAACCATTAAAATATATCAATTGACTGTCGTACAATTACAAGTGATTTTTTTTTATTTCTAATATCGAGTTTTAGTGGCCGGTTAACCATGAATCTGTAACAGACTATCTTTCTCCTGCTTGATTAACTTTTATCAAAGTGTTCAATACTCAGTATTCAACAATTCACCTAACATTAGTATAGTTGCCCCTCAATCCTTGTTTCCCATGAACGGAAGAAATAATTTTGCCGTGATTACCAGTTTAATAAGAACACGTAACAGCTCTGTAGATTTCTACTGTTTCGTAATCACTCGGCTATTTTCGGCAACCTACGGTTACACGATGCGCTGACGCGCATGCGCATCACTCAGTGATTTGTGAAAGTTGTTTTTTTGTGTTTGTGAGCCCCAGGTCGAGGAACAGAAATGCAGTTCCTTAACATTTTGGAACCGCAAGATTTGGCGACGTTTTCGCAAAGTTTCATCGGTAATTAAAATATGTACAAATTTCCCTTTTTTCGTGCATAATGAAAAATTGTGGAGTTTGATGTTCTTGATCAACAGAAATTCAAAAATTTGAGATGACATGTTGAATGATTCGTGAAAATCTCTTAAAAAACTCGTGATGATGGAATGAAGGGATCTGATACATCATTGTATTCAGAAAGAAAAATACTTCAAAAAACCGTTTTCTTCAAAACAGCCGTATTTAAAATAATTAGGTTGATGATAGTTGTTCGATAACGAAACGTCAGACAGTGAAACTGACATCATCACAAGAATGCTTATAAAAAGTTTCTGTGAAGAAGCATATTTTTTTATCTTGTTCCATCTCCGACGATAACCAAAAAAAAATCAAATAAGAAATCGAAAATTTCAGTTTTTCCACAATAATTTCAGAATCAGAATTAATTTAAGAAATTTCATACCTCCATATAGATCGCCCTTCTGTTACTCAACTTTTTTCCTATTCAACCAAAACTGTCTATTACAGTGATAAGCCTGTGATGGACATTCTTATCTTGGCCCTCCCTATATATTATAAATGAGGTTATGTGAACGAATATCCAGTACCGTTTAAATAGTTATTTTTACTATTTTGAATCGTCTTGTTTGTGATTCTGTTCAGAGGGATTACCAAGAGCAATCGACACGACTTATTCCTTCTCCTTTCGTCTCACCACTTCTCGCCTACGACATCGTAGGCGAGAAATGGTGAAACGTGAGGAGAAGGAAGTCGTGCCGATTGCTCGTGGTAACCCCCCAGTGGTCCATTACTGATAGGAGTATCTTGATCTTGAGCTCCGAACCCAAAAAGTTACATGCAGCGCCGCTCCTGTGAGCTTCTTAACGTTTTGAGCATCTTAAAAAGTTTCGATAACCCTTCTGCCATCATCAGATCGAGCCATATTACGGGTACGTACGAGGGAATTTGTCACAACGACTTAGTCATCATGATAAGGGGAAAATTCAACGGCTTAATCAGGTCGCTCTTAGAAAGTGCTTCGAATTAAGTTCCAAACTGTGTAGGAAAGGAGGGGGTCAGAGTCAGCACAGGTAACTACTATAGTTGAATTCACCAGAAGAAGGAATACAGAAGAATAACTCCTCTCAAACCCCAAGGTGAAGAGGTAATGATATCGGAGAAAGCCTTGTAGAAACCTTGGAGTTTTCGTAGACACAGATAGTAAAACTGTTCTGCGTGCCAGGACACAATATCATTTCAGGGAATGGCCGACGACGAAGCAGGAATCAGCAACTCCACTGTAACAAAATGTACATAGAGGAGGTTATTGTACAACTGGGTCTAGAAGGAGTAACAAAAGTGCATAGGCACCGGAAACTATTCGTTGCAAAACCGCGTGCGCAAATAGTTGCTAGCTGTGCTGGAGTGAATTGTGGATCGTTGCAGGGCTTTGCACTGGGCATGCTTCCCTGAAAGTACATCTGTACTGATGGAAGGCAATTTGCACTGCCGACTCACTGGAAAGTTGACAGAAACAGCGTGACATCATGTGAAAAAAAAAGTAGGTCTGCAGTTGCTGTCTTCTTCTAAGGGGGTTGTACTTGTGATGTTTTCCATATGGTTCGAAATGAAAATACCTTCAAATAACAGAGGTTAAAACATTTGCAAAGAACTGGTTTTGAGATCGAAGTTTTTGGCATTATTATATTAAAGAAGTATTGTTGGGCATTCCCAATTTATCTAGAGTAAAATTTATGAGTACATGTTAGTTACGCTATTGACAAGTGACCATCTTTGGCGAGAAGACTAAAAGAGCTGGAAGTTGAAGTTTTTCCCTCTTGAAATAGTATGCGACGTATTTTACCAAAAAATGAAACCGTCAGAAGTTTTTAGAATGCCAGTCGTTGTGTCACCCTGTAAATCAATTATTCTATTGCAGATGTCTGTCAACATTTATTGACTATTGATTTTTTTTCAGTGGGACATTCAGCAAATTATGCCGTCGTAGTTGCACAACTCTATACACAGGGAAAATGTCATGGAATTCATCCATTCATTGTCCAGTTGAGAGATGAAGAAACTCATCATCCATTACCTGGAATTAAAATTGGTGAAATAGGTTGCAAACTAGGCATGAACACTACAAATAATGGATATCTAGGATTCGAAAACTTTAGAATACCTCGACATAATATGCTGATGAAGAATAGCAAAGTATTACCTGTAAGTGACTAAGTGGCCACTATTTATAGCAAAAAAATTAATAAGGTCGAATGTCAGTTTTTGTTTCCTACCAATGGCCAATTGGGTAACCAAACGAGCAAATAATTACGTACTGGTGGTTTTTCATGTAGTGGCTGAATATTAATCTCAATGAAAGTGACATCAGTTTGACTCTGAGAGACGTCCACAATTGCGATTTGGCGAAAAAAAAATTATCTCATACATGTTTTTGTTGTATTCGCATTTGAGTCGAATTCGAGAAAACGTCTTTTTATCGATTCTTAAGAACCTTAATTTTTTTTCGATCAAGTAAATGAGGATGAAATAAGAGTTTGAAACGAAATTGCATGTTACTTGTTGGTAAACAGATCTTTTAGTTCCTTAACAATGATAATTATCTTCAAACAGTTGCATTGTTAAAACTTATTTTCATTGATTGAGTGAATAAAAAGTGATTCAAGTTCCTATATCTCTAAAATGAACCGATATAATCAATTTATTTTTGTTGTTTGAAATTGAGAATGAAAATACCTTTCAAATGAGTTTTCACTTGCCATATGTTGCCATTTAAAAATTTAGGGGTGGCGGTCACAGCTCCGAGGGATGGAATGTATTTCGGGTGAATTTCATCGCGAACGATGTTCCTCTCGAAGTAGTTGACGTGTCCGAGCGTTTTTATATAATTCGGTTCTGCCGACCTACTGAGCCGCTTTTTCGTTTTCAATGGCCCACACTGTATAAACTAATGGAGGTGCAATTTCTTCCTTGATGTTTTTCAGAATTTCAGATTTTGTATTGTCAATTCTGGGTGATTTCTTATTTTTCAGATTCAATATAATCTCCATAACTTCTGCCTCGTTTGTGTCCAATAAAAATATTGAATTTGGATCATTTTTATGTCGGGCAAGTTTTGTTTCCATTTTGTTACTCACATTTTTTGGCATTTTTTCACCATTATCATTAAAATGTTCAGAAATACGTTCCCTAGACTTTTACTCGTGTTTTTATTAGAATCTATTCATTTCATTATTAACCTATTGCTGTAGTTTCTAAATTGTTCTTTGTTATGTTCTGTTGGGTGATTCTTCTTTATTTTCTAGTTATTTTTTTTTTTTCATGTGAAGATTTAACTATTCCCGCAATTATCAAGTATTTTCGTCTTATTTCGTTTCTCCTAATCAATATTTGTGTTGTTGAATCTTTTAAATAGTTTTTGATTTTATTAATTAAATTTGGTTTTTACTAATATGATTCAAGCAATAATTCTCATGACCTAATCCCCAGTATACTTATTAATCAAGCAATTGAACCCTTCCTCGCCCATTACATTCAAGTATTCATGTACATAGTTATCGTTGCTATTCAACTTATACATTTCTTTAAGGATGGTACTTATGTGAATTCTCCGAGTAGTAAACTGACATACGGTACAATGATTTTCGTGAGAGTGGTTCTTGTTCAAGATGCCTCAACTTATTTGAAGAAAGCCTGCACTATTGCTACAAGATATAGTGCTGTTCGACACCAATCACAAATCAAGCTTAAGTGAGTATTTCTTATTTTCCTTTATGTTTCCTGACGATTCACCTGATGGAGCACTTCTATGGATCAGTTTCATCATAAGTTTGGAGCTAGATGAAGCTGCAGGAGTTCTAGTAGTAAAATTCGTTTCCTATATCTAATACTAGAGATAATTCATACAACTTAAGTATTTAAATGATTCACCTCTTTTTCAGCGAGCCTGAACCACAAATCATAGACTTTTTAACGCAACAGTATAAACTTTTCCCAAATATTGCTTCCTGTTTTGCATTCCAATATGCTGCTAGTTGGCTTTGGGATACATACAATAATGTGACAGGAGAACTTGAAACAGGCCATCTGGATAATTTACCTGAAGTAAGAAACAATTATATTACTGTATTACTGAACAATCATTCTGGTGGAGAAAGAGTATTCAGAACAGCTGATGCAGTGGTTGTTTCATCACACTGTTTGCAATCCTCATCTCATCCTGTACAAACTATTACGTTTTACCGAATATCATCATCCATTTTCAGTTGCTGGCTTTCAGGACTAATGTAATTGTCTCAGTGCATATTATGTCTCGTGCTGTGTATTTCTCAAACTGTAGCATTTTGCAATAAACCGCTTTTATAATCTTAAATGAGTCAAACGTCATATTTTTGTTTTAGCTTCATGCCACTGCATGCGTTCTAAAAGCTGTAAGCTCAGCAGATGCTGCACAGGGCATTGAAACTCTACGACTTTCTTGTGGAGGACATGGGTACATGACATCTTCAAACTTACCTTCCACTTACGGTCTCGTAACGGCTATGTGCACTTATGAAGGTGAAAACACTGTTCTCCTCTTACAAACCGCAAGATTTCTGATCAAGGTATGGCAAAATAAACAGAACATAGCAAATCTGCCAACTGTAAAGTACCTAGAAGATGCTCTACATCGTAGAAATCCATTGGAAAAATCTGTCAAGTGGATAATTTCTGTGCTACAGCAGACGTCTGCAGGGTAGGTATCATAATAAACTGTACTTAAGGTGGTCGTTCAATGCATGCATTCTTACTTCCACATGTACGGCGCTTCGGTGACATTAAAGAACTCAGCTATGGCAAATACATTTAGAATATAGTGGAGTACTTGCTGAATATTTCGAGATACATTTTTTCCAAAAGAATGTTTTTCGGAAGTCAACAAATTGATAATATGCACGTTTCTGTATTATTGCAACAAGAAGGCCTATTGAAATTGTTCAAAACCTAACATGAAGCAAGTCTTTACACATCCTTGTTGAGAAGAACATGTGGAAATAAGAATTACGCGGCAATGTACCAAAAACAGCAATGGACAGGACACAAAACCTTATGAAAATGGCTTTCAGCAAAATTTCATAATTTGTTGATATTTTGTTCAGTTCAACGCCCTACACAATTTTGACAAGTTATAAGAGGATCCTATGATTAGGAGAACCGCTAGACGGCAGCAAAGTTGAATAATCCAAAACTTGTTATGGTATTTTCCAAAGAAAATTCATGATTTATATGATTGTCATGCATTTTTTAAGCAAAAATCTTTTCAAATCTAGGTTCAGTAATATTCGCATATGTACAGTGTACACAAAAACTCTATGGTTTGAATAATTACAAGGAATGAAGGGGATGCAATGATAAAACTTTGTGATCAAAACCCTCAAATCAATAATAATGAGATTTTATAGACGGTAACATAGTTTCCAAAGAATATTGCTAAATAATAATAATAATAGAAAATATAATCAATCGTTGAAGTATGTTATTCAAGGAAGTGAAACTGCTCGTTTTAAAAATATATTCATTTCTTCTCGAAATTGACAAGATTTGAAAATTATTAGAAGTGTTGGAATGCACTCGTATTCATAAACAGGCGATACAAAAATGATATATCCAATTATACAGGGTGACCAACATCGGAAAAAAGCATTTGAAATTGAAAAACTCGACATGAAAACCTATACTAATATCATCATGTATTCATTTCCATTAGAAATGTTTACATTGTATTGGTACAGTTATTTTATGAAGTATACACAAACAGTTGAAAGGGAAAAAGAAGAAAAGAAGATAAAAATACTATTTACAGTTCACAGGTGTAACACAGTGCTTAACCTACAGTGTAAGAAAAAAATTCATTTATTTTATTCTACATTTATCAGTTAGAAATGTTTTCAGTTTGGCTTTATAATCAGTCAATGACTTATTAGTTTTTACGTAGTTTGGCATCTTATTAAATACTTTCAAACCCATATGATCAGGTGACCTGTAAGATATTTTGTTATTGGAGTCGAGTGAAATAATTATGAAAAACGATAACTCATCTACCGTTTTTTACGGAGACTGTATGGTTTTAACTATTTCATTTATTGCTTATAGACGTTACGTTTGTGATATTGAGAAGAATTGACCGAGAGGAATATGAAAAAAAATTAATCATAATAACCGTTACTTGTAGATGCTCTCTAGGTACATACGAGAAAGAAATTAACAATAATATTCGGGTATGTCTGAATTGTTTCACATCAACCGAAAAGAATCAATCATTTGAAACAAAACGATACTCATATATCCAAGCAGGTTTTCAAGTTCGGTTTTATATTTTCAAAGATTTTTTTCGATGTTGGACACCCTGTATAATAATGGATACTGTTTTTTTCTATGTCATGTTTATGCATACGAATGCATTCATTCCCCCACTTTCAATAACTGTCAATACTTCTCATTTTCTAAAAGAAATGCATGTATTTCCAGAATGAGCAGTTTCACTTCCTTGAACGTTCTTCAACGAAGACATCATCTTTTGTCCATGCAATCAATAATATCTGGTTCTGAAATAAGAGTCACTATAGTATCGAAGGGTTTTATTGAAGTTATCGAGGGTACACAGTGATTTCACAGCAAAAATATTTGAAATAAAAATAAAAATTGGATCATCAAAAATTATGCCATCCTAAAACAAAAAAGATGAAATGAAATAGTCAACTAAGAAATAAGTCGACCATTTCAGTATAATAGTGACATTATATATACTTTATAATAATCATAATACTGGAATAGAACTGAAAAACAAACTGTAGTAAAAAATCTGCTGTCACAGAATGAACAACGGATAAATGAACAGAATAATTCATAATGATTAAATAACAAGCAGAGGCGAAAGTTTCGTGGACTTAGGAAAGTTGCATGTGCTACGGAAATTTGAAAGAACAAAGGAAAATATCAGTGGGAGGGTAACAGAATATTCAGAGAGATGGACCATAAAAAACAAAATTAGAATTATTTGTTTTCATTCCCTTATGCAATTGCTACTTCTATCCCATATTTCATATCACTTATTTCGCAACGAACGTTGAAAAAATCTACCAAAAACAATCCTCTTAAAACCTTTCTGATGTTGGTATTATTTCTTCTGTCCATAAGATGTTTCTTTTTCGATTTTTGAATTAATATTTCGTGTTGCTCTCCAACTTACACAACAATATAGCAAATATTTCTTTTTTTTGGTATTCAGTTGTCGCTGAACCTGCAACAATATGTAGGTTGAATGCTTGGTATGTGTCTCAAAAACTTGTTACCTGTTAATAATATTGGTGATTTCTTTTCAATCTCAGTGTACCGTATTTCATCTCTAAACATGTTTTTTTTCTGTGCGGTAACTTCTGCTTATGTCAAACCTGACTTGAAAACACTTCACAATGCATGGTTTGCAATGAGGCTAATCAACATTGTTTCGTAGTCAATTTCAACAAATTTTTTTACATCAAAAATAATAAAGAACAACATCCTTTACATAAATAATTAGAACACTGAAAATACACAAAGTTTGCAAGAATATACAAATCGATTAAAAAGAATCACACAAAAACGTCCCGTCCAAAATTGCCATCTGGTAAATATATCACTACGTTTTCGGGTTCTAAATAAGTGATACACTACTGTTCAATTGAACTTGGCAACACTCGTCACTTTAAATGTTTTGTCAACATCAATAGTCAACTACTGAACTACTAGTCAACTGATATCAAATCTCCAAATTAATTGCTTTATTTATCAAAATATAGTTCTCAAACAATTAAGAAAATCATTAGAATACAATAAGTTTTCTTTGATTGAATCACACCTGAGATACGGTAGTGCATTATGGGGTTATTGCAGCAAACAATTGTTCGATTCTGTTTTTGTCCTGCAGAAACGAGCAGTCAGATTTATGTCTAGAGCTGAATACACCGACCTTTGTAAACCTTTATTTATAAAACACAAAATTCTGACACAAGTGTGGATTGATGCAGCACCAATTAACAATTATCAAGTAACAATTAGCAAGTATAAGTTGAACTTCTTGTTTTACAATGAATGCATTCAAGCAAACAATTAGCAATTAACAAGTGAAAGTTGACAAACTTTTATCTTTTTACTCTAATTGAACGATATTTTCTTCTAGTGCGCAACTAGTACGCAGATGACCGCGGATTGGTCAGTATAATACGAAAATCAATCTCTTTCAATATTGTGGGGCAGTCATTTGTATTGTGTTGTTTTTCGCGTTTTCAGTTTTCGTTCATGTCGAAATAGAAATTGATGATGCTATTTTAGCTGATTTTGTACGGCAATTTCCCAAATTGTATGATGAGGTTAAATGTACGAACAAAGATAAAAAGATAATGCTTGAAACAATAGCAGGGACCCTCTCAGTTTGTAATCACATTGCAATTTTTGGTCTCGCAGGCTAAACATTTGATGTTGTCATTCGGGAGCAAAGAGACTAAACTAACAGGAGGGTTTAATAAGCTCTAGCCAATCAGAATCTTGTAGCATAACGCGTCATATTGACGTACTTAGACATGAGTACAGAGTCGAACTCGAACCAAGCAACAAAACTGTCAGCAGTAACTCTCATAGATGTATACTCTTATTCCTTTTTTTTTCTCATCATACATTCTTTCATTTCATATTCTTAGAAATTACTTTTGGTACTTATTAGGTTAAGTGTAAGAGTAGCTTTAGCTAAACTTCGCCTAATATGTAATACTATTTGAAATAAAGTCGATATTATTATTATTATATACCAAGAGCTAGTCCGTCACTGTCTATAGAGAACGGCGGCCATGACATGTCCAACTACGTCACATTTCGTCACAAATGTTCTTTCATCTCTTTCTATCAGTGCCCCCATTGTCTTATGGGGATTAGACTCTCCTAGTAAAATAACGTTTAATCTCTTTGATTCGGGGGTACCATTTTGTATGAAGAAAAAAACGCCTCATGGTAATGCAAGCCTACTGATATTGTAAGATTGTCAAACATTCCTTTCTCTTTTCTCCGCCTATTTAGTGATCAGTATCCACGAAAAAGTAAGGTTAACTTAAATGCTACAGATCCGATTTGTGCGCATGCTTACTTGTCCCTTGGTAATTGTTAATTTGGGTGCATAAATGCTATATTTTCAATACTTGTTAATTGATAATTGCTACTTTATAATTGTTATTTGGTTTTGCATGAATCCATATTTATACTTGAAACTCCATGTTTGGAGCATGAGCATAATACTCAACGCACTCAAACTATAATACTCGCCAAATAACGAGGAAAAATTTACCTTTTTCCATTGTCCGTTTAGAACCAACGGAAATTTCTATACAGTATGAGAGTAAAACAATATATAATAATTTGCCCCTCAGATTGACAGAAATCCCCAGACAACAAATTTTTCGAAAAAAAGTCAAAGAAATAAATTGCTGAAATCCTATTATGTCCTACTGGAGTTTCACGTTGATGCTCTTTCTTGTATTGTGATATTACTGTAATGGATTTTTTGTATTTGTCAACTTGTTTTATGTAATAGAATTACTATTTGTCAAATTTTAATATATACTCACTTTGGGTTATAGAACGCTTTGTCAATAAGAATATTTTTCCTTGGACAATAAAGTATATTGATTGATTGAATATTCGACGTTGATCTCTAGATCAAAAATGAGTGCTTCTAGATGTTTCCATCAAATTCATCGAAGGTTTTTGAGTCAAATTCCAGGTTCGTAATGATATTCTAGGGAGCATCAACAGGGGTTCCCAAATTCCTAATAATTTCTTTCATGTCCTCACAAATGCATGTAAAAATAAACATTTTTGGAATCTTGTTTATTTCTTTAACCAGTCTTGTACTACAAAACATCGGAGTTGATATTTCAAGAACATTATTCGACAGTACTGTGGTAAATATAAAGTCTAAACGGTTTTAACTAATTTATTTATACACATATAATCTAACTACTAGTTCATAATATCACAATTTATCTAATTAATATCACATTAATTTATTTCAAACTAGACTGTTTATTATGAACTCTGTCTCTCACTGCATCTAACTATCTCCTGAGCCTCCTGGAAAATACGAGAGAGGTCGCTTGCTGTTCGACAGCTCTCTTCTAGATGATAAGGTATTCCGCATACGTGAGTGGTGACATCATCACTGTTTACAGAACGTCGGTGAGGCAACAGGTCCGGTTCCAATTCGTTAAAGTACTTTCGTCGAAAATCATGTCTATCTAGTTATTACTCAACCAGAAAATTAGTTGATAATTGGATATGTAAAATAAAATGGTAATCAATGTGTCATTTGACAACACTGATCAGCAGCGTGGTATTTCATATTACGAACGTAAATTGTAATCTGTGACTATGTTTCTTGTCAAAAGCTACTTCACAATCTGAGAGCTTTTTCTAATGTAAAGGACACAGATCCGATCTGTTTTAGAATACTATAACAGTAATAATACTCTCTCCCAAAAATACCCACATGAGTGGTCCCAAGGGCCTAGCCTATGCGGGATATTATTTGCCGTATTGCTCAGGGGCGATTTGCTGATTAATGGTGAAGCATTTGCTTAATGGACTTGAGGAAATTCAGAATACCTTATTAACACCCATAGAGTCGGTGTATTCCGATCAAGAACTCTCACTAGCACTCTTGCAACCTGCATTACACTTTCTTTGAAAAATACATGCCATTGCTATGAAACCCACTATACTCGAAATCAGAAATCAAAATCGAGAGCTATTTGGTATGTAATAACTCATTAGAAATCCTACTTGTTTTCAGAAAAATTGATTTAGCACACAGACACATCAGCGAACGAGTTCGAAGAGGTGAAGCCTACGAGGATGCTTGGAATAATACATCCATTGAATTAGTGAGTGCTGCAGATATTCATGGCAGAACAATTATAGTAGAGACATTTTATAACAAAATCCAGGACATCACACGAAACACCTCACCGCAATTGGGACTTGTTCTTCAACAACTTTTAGAACTGTATGCTGTTAATACTGCATTGAAATGTAGTGGAGACTTATTGAGGGTGGGTATTTAATTGCGGAGCCCCTGTGCACACCGTAACCTGGGTTATCATTGGTAATTTATATTTTTTACAGTTTACCGAACTTCAAGGAAAGGATATACAAGTACTTCAGTCTTGGTTAGAAGATCTCCTAACTCTGATTAGGCCTAATGCTATCGGTATAGTGGATAGTTTTGACTTTCGCGATGAAGTGTTATCATCGGCTCTTGGTGCCTATGACGGAAATGTTTATGAAAGATTGCTGGAAGAAGCACAAAAAAGTCCATTGAATGCAGAGCCAGTCAATAAATCATTCAGTATGTACTTGAAACCATTCTTGAGGTCTAATTTATAAATTATTCATTATACTTTTTATGGCAATCTGAGGACCAATTGTTATAGTCGCTGGTGGATTTTATTTTGATATGTATTGATTTTTTTCGACGATTTTATTTGTATACTATCTACTTTATTTTGATTTGTACTGTTACAACCGTCCTATCTATCTGTATGGCACTGATAGGTTTGTAGAGCCAGTGTCCACATCATTTATGAGACCCAGGTTCTACCGTTCTAAGTAAGACAAAAACCAATTATATTGTATGAAGACAATCGTGGAACAATATTTTTGTGATTGGTACTGAAAGGAAATGAAAGAGGGTTTCAGCTTTCTTAACTGACAATTGGCTGTTCTTTTCTGAGTGTTTTTCATTGTTGTAAAATACTCTATTTTTATTCGTGCATAGACATTCGCCAGTACCAAGGTTCAGTTACAGTTTTCCTCATCATTCATATACCAATTTTTGTGATAAATATGACTAGATTTAAAAATTACACTTAATTCCATTAGCAGTAGAAGACACTTAATTCCGTTAGCAGTAATCCTATTCAGAAAAGTATGTGCCAAATTTCTCTCAATACGGTTTTTGTACAGCTTCAATTGGTTTCAAAAGGCACACATTTTAGTGAACTAATACTGTACACAAAGGAATTGTGGGCACTCTGTCAACCTGTATATCATTCAACGATTTATATATGAGTTGTTGAATCTCGTACTTCAAAGGTACACCTTACTGTTATATAAATACAATATTTTATATATCTGTATCTAAATCAATCGCACAATCTAGCATTTCAATTCCGAAATGATAATTGACAAATTCTGTAAATCAACTACATGTGGTGTTTTTCTACGCACACCAATACGGTAATGATTTCAAACAAAAGAACATCAAACAAGCACAAATGAACAAATAAAAAATTTGAACATTTTAACTGAAGTAAAAAATTTTAAGCAGTTGGAAATAACGTATAATTGTGCATTGTGCACTAATTATACTAAAATAGTTATTTATCGATTGAGAAATACTCTGACTTTCATTTCAATAGCCCTGCCAGTCTTTGAAAGTTTCATTAGGAACGTGTATTGGTAGATTACTGTATATGAAATTTAGTGAAATTGCAATGATTTATTTGAATAATTCAATAGTATTTTCTCAAAGATTAACAATTGAACATAAGTATTCTTTTTTGGGTTCAAATGCCGTCGTTCTTTGGAGAACTGGTTCTTGACCAACCTTGGAGATAGACGAACCTCTGAAGAAGCTAGCCACTCGCGCTAGCGAAACGTTAGGAATGCATTCCCAAGAACGACTGCCTTTTAACCCGAAAAAGAATACTTACAGTTCAAATTTCGGCCGCGAAAGCCTTAACCAATTCATCATTCGAAATTGAGCTGTAACGTTTTACAAAAGATAGCCAATTAGTGAAGTATTCAGTCCAGCGCTTATTATATTTCTAATGATTTTGTGTACAAATTACCTCGTAGTATAAGAATATGCCAAGGTGCCAATGAGATTATTGAAATTAACTACACTAATTATATTTAAATGAATTATATATATGATATTGGTTACTGGTTGTGTAGTAATAGTTATATTTACTTGTTATGTATTTTTATAACATAAGGCACAGTCTTTATATATATTTAGAACTATTAAAAAAGTATCCTGTTGAACAGTAGCTGTCTTTTAATACACCTATCCGCAGAAAACAATTACTATTCAAAAAATAGAAACTTCCCAAACAACAAAATTACGTCATTACATTTTACGCACATTTTGACAACAAAGTTGACATCTTCAGAAACCTTCAGATCCTGAAGATGATATCTTTGTTGGTTTTGTTTGATTTTGCGTGACCACAACAAAGTGCATTGCGAATTTGATTGCCTTTTGGGGCTGGTGAGGTAAAATGGTTGTTGACCTTTGAGCCATGTATCCCTGAATTAGATTTCGTACTTGCTTGCACATCTGAAAGCTTTTGTATCGATTCGGCAAATAAAAAACCTGTTCTCGTTTTCTTTTCGAACACTGTTGTTTTTATTCACCAGTAAATTGGAAGAAACAAACCTACCTAAGATAACAAAGTCTTACTTGAGCTCAACCGCTACAGCGTCGAGTGAAATTTACGTAGTTTTGGTAGCTTCTATTTTTCGAATTATATTCACACCAAAAGTTCCTAATATTCATTTATTCGAAAACGGATACTGTCTTCTCGACGATTATTAGATTGCAAATGTTCCGCGTATGCTTGTACCTCAAAACCTTCATCGGTAAGTTTATCCAGTAGTTCATCCATAACTAAGCACCATAGATGACGAGAGGTTTTATTCAACAGTGATCGACACATGATGCATTTGCTGGCCTGCTGAAAAAAGTCTATGAGGCTTTAGATATAAATGAACCAGCGATGTGGTTGTTTATAGATCTTGCAACAGCTATTTCGATACCGTCAACCAGCAAGATCTGTTTAAATGGGTGCGTTGCGTTATGCCCATATCTCATTACACCCACATTTCGTTATGCCCACATTGCGTTGTACCCACAGCTTCCAAACATAGCCGAATCAAGCGCTGTTGCCAAATGCTGACATGCAGTTAATTGTGGGCCTAATGAGACATTTCGTTACACCCAAATTCAATGAAGTTGCGTTTTGCCCAAATTTCGTTAGGCCCACATCTCATTACACCCACATAGTTAACATTCTTTCGGCTGCTTTGTCACCGATTTACTTTCGCGACGGTGAGGAAGGAACATCATTTAAGATACGTAAGCCACTCGTAGAAAACCTATAACACCTACCAGCGAACTGTTAATCAAGCCAGCAATTTCATTGAATGTCTCATTAGGCCTACAATAAATTTTTTAGAGAATTGCATGTCAGCATTTGGCAACAGCGCTTGATTCGGCTATGTTCGGAAGCTGTGGGCATAACGAAATGTGGGCGAAACGAAATGTGGGCGAAACGAAATGTGGGTGCAACGAAATGTGGGCACAACGATAATCTGATTGGGGCTAAATGAGCGCCTAATTAGTTCAGATAAATATACCAAATTTCAACCAAATCGGTGTAAAAATTGACAATACCATCAACAATACAAAATATGTACGTTATGGAGTACATATGGAGTTAGGTAACGGGTTCTTGATCCCATTATTTTTATTCTACAGTGTACTTCAAATAGGTGGCATCATGGAAGACACTTTTAATAATAATGTATTTTGAAATTCGACTTGGGCGTTAAGTTTTGCGTTGAAAAAAATGAAAAATGGCATCGGACATGGTCACGCGATTTTTGCTACCAATCAAAAATTCATTTATTCAAAATAGTCGCTTAAAATTTGTTGTGTAAAACTTCCTAAAAGGACCCCGCACAAATCAAATGGGAAATGGATCCCTGTCGAATTGGCTGAAATTTGAATATGTTGTAGTTTATACACTTCTGACCAAAAGTCTCCATTGGCCCGATACCTAAAAATGGACAGTTATTTAGGTATCGAAAGTCAAAAGTTGCAAATCTCCCATGCGATCACATTTGATTTTGACCATGTATAAAGGCGATGACTTTGTTCAGTTTTGACAGGAATAACAAGTCTGGGCGTGGGATCCGCCTACGCTAGGATCCACCTAACGCTCAGACTTGGCCTCCGGCGGTTAACTCTCGCGCAAGCGCTCGACCTCGCGCTTCGCGCGAGCACTTTTCGGAAGCTCGGAAGTTGAAATGCCTAGAAGTTATAGGATTATTTTAATACAACGACCTTAATGCCTTTAAAACTATAACTGGATACCAATAATATGAATACAACGACTTTAATGCGTTCACAAATATAATTGGATAACAATAATATGAATACAACTACTGTAATTTGAAACTATAATTGGACACCAATAATTTTAATACAACGACTAATGCGAGACCTGAGAAAAAATCCAAGTATATTTTTCAAGACATGACTGTTTTCACTGATTTTCCACAAAAATACGTGTTTTCAATACATGGCTGTCTTGAATAATTTCCCTCAAAAATACGTGTTTTCAATACATGACTGTCTTGAATAATTTCCCACAAAAATACGTGTTTTCAATACATGACTGTCTTGAATAATTTTCCATAAAAATACGCGTTTTCAATACATGACTGTCTTGAATAATTTCCCATAAATCTACGCGTTTTCAATACATGACTGTCTTGAATAATTTCCCATAAAAGTATGCGTTTCCAATACATGACTGTCTTGACTAATTTCTTATAAAAATACGCGTTTTCAATACATGGTTGTCTTGAATAATTTCCCATAAAAGTACACGTTTTCAATACATGACTGTCTTGAATAATTTCCCATAAAAGTACGCGTTTTCAATACATGACTGTCTTGAATAATTTCCCATAAAAGTACGCGTTTTCAATACATGACTGTCTTGAATAATTTCCCATAAAAATACGCGTTTTCAATACTTGACTGTCTTGAATAATTTCCCATAAAAGTACGCGTTTTCAATACATGACTGTCTTGAATAATTTCCCATAAAAATACTCGTTTTCAATACATGACTATCTTGAATAACTTCCCAAAAAAAAGCAGTTTTCAAAACATGACTGTCTTAAATAATTTCCCACAAAAATATGCGTTTTTAATACATGACTGTCTTGAATAATTTCCCACATAAGTACGCGTTTTCAATACATGACTGTCTTGAAATTTCCCATAAAAATACGCGTTTTCAATACATGACTGTCTTGACTAATTTCCCATAAAAATACTCGTTTTCAATACATGACTGTCTTGAATAATTTTCCACAAAAAAACGCGTTTTCAAAACATGACTGTTTTGAATCATTTCCCCCAAAAATACGAGTTTTCAATACATGACTGTCTTGAATAATTTCCCACAAAAAAAAAACTCGTTTTCAAAACATGACTGTCTTAAATAATTTCCCACAAAAATATGTATTTTCAATACATGACTGTCTTAAATAATTTCCCACAAAAAAAACGCGTTTTCAAAACATTACTGTCTTGAATAATTTCCCCCAAAAATACGCGTTTTTAATACATGACTGTCTTGACTAATTTCCCATAAAAAAAACGCATTTTCAATACATGACTGTCTTGAATAATTTCCCACAAAAATACGCGATTTCAGTACATGACTGTCTTGAATAATTTCCCACAAAAATACGTGTTTTCAATACATGACTGTCTTCTTTTTTAAATTTAGAAGAAAATTCGAAGGAGGGGGGAAGTAAATATTCAAAAATCCGGGCGCTTTGCGCCCGGGAAAATTCGAAGGATGTGGAGGGAAGTAAAAATTCAAAAATCCGGGCGCTTTGCGCCCGGGAAAATTCGAAGGAGGTGGGGAAGTAAAAATTCAAAAATCCGGGCGCGAGGCGCCCGGAAAAATTCGAAGGAGGAGGGGAAGTGGATTTATTAAAATCCGGGCGCTTCGCGCCCGGGAAAATTTGAAGGGGAGGGGGGTCAGTGGATATTAAAAAATCCGGGCGCTTTGCGCCCGGGAAAATTCGAAGGGGAGGGGGTAAGTGGATATTCAATAATCCAAAAGTACCGAATTTTTCGTTTTTAGGAAATATTTCCCAGACTATTCATTAAACGGAAAAAATCTTGTTACATTTTTTGTAGACTTTCATGAGATGATCAAAAAAGGTTGGTTGTAAAACTTGAAAAACTGTCGCTATATTTGAGTTTATGGTGTTTTTATAAAAAAAAAATCAACATTCTGTTTATTTTTCAAGATATGAAAAAATGCCATTAAAACTTTTGGTAGACATCTTTGAGTTAAATGAAATTGTTGATGTACATTTTTTCGATATCTAGTTTACTTTTCGAGTTTTTGGTGATTTTTGGAAAAAATGGGAAATTTTTTCTAAGTCCCAAATTTTTCGTTTTTTCGAAATATTTCCCAGATTATTGATATAGCAGAAAAAATTATTGACCATTTTTTGTAGACTTTCTTGAGATGATCAAAAAAGATAGATTGTAAAATTGGAAAATTCGTTGCCATATTTGAGTTTTTGGTATTGTTATAAAAAAAAAGTCTCTATTTTTTTTATTTTCCAAGATATGGAAAAATTTCATGGGAACTTTCTATTGACATCTTTGAGTATATCAAAACTGTTTATATAAATTTTCTCGATATCTTCTATAGTTTTCGAGTTTTTGGTGTTTTTCGAAAAAAAATGCGAAAATTTTTTCTAAGTCCCTAATTTTTCGTTTTTGTGAAATATTTTCCAGACTATTGATATTACAGAAATATTTTATTCACATTTTTTGTAGACTTTTATAAGATGATCAAAAAAGGTATTGTGTGAAATTGGAAAATACGTCGCCATATTTGAGTTTTAATAAAATAATTAAAAAATTTCAAAATATGGAAAAACTTTTCAAACACTTTTTGTAGATCTGTTCAAGTACATCAAAACTTTTCATATTCACTTTCTCGATATCTGGTTTCGTTTTCGAGTTTTTGAGGTTTCAAAATTTTTTAAAAAAATTTCAATTTTTTTCCACTTTCTAATAGAGTTGGAGAAAAACGGTTTAGAGTATTAGTGAGGCTTGTGAATACGTGCCAGAAGAATTTTAAAGATTTCCATTTGTTTCATTGTTACGGTCAATATCTGGATTTTCCATTTTTTTGGAATATTTCCCGTACTATTGATTTTACGGAAAAAATGTATTGACATTTTTTGTAGGTTTTCTAGAGGCGGTTAAAAAAGGACTCCTGCTAAATTGGGGAAATATCGACCGTTTTTGAGTTATTTCGTATTTTCTAAAATTCAAAATTTTTATTTCAGTTTTCTCGAGTTTTCCCGGTTTTCCGATAATTTTGGTGAAAAATGTTTCATATATATTTTGTTCCTCTATTGGAGCTCTACCTATCGCATTTTTCAAAATTCGGTTTCGATCATTGGTTTGGCGTATTTTTGAGTTCATCTGTTTTCGGAAAATCGCCCGGAAAAGCCGTATGCATTTTCCGACCCCTCTCAAAAACTATACACTTGTGTAAGGCATATAGGCGTATACTTCCAAAAAATATGGGAATAAAAAAATCATTTCCTGAACCGCTATCGAGGGAAGTAGGAAAAACAGGAAAACCCCCGTAAAAATTTTCCTGATTTTCCTATCGAAAAACAAAAAAAATTGAGAAATATTGTCCTCGAGTTATTGATGTGGTTCAAATTTCAAAGCGATATCTTCAAGGGTTTGGAAATGAGAGCGTTTTGAAATGACACGACAGAGCTACAGACAGACAGACCGACCGACAGACAGACAGACAGACCGACAGACAGAATTTTCGAAATTTTTTTTTTTTCGACGGGGATCATTTTCCTAGAAGTAACCATGGGTCTAAAACGTCAAATAAAAAAGTTGGGGTCCGCTGGGGGGCAATCGTAGATAATACAACTTCCTAAGAGGTCGTTGTATAATAACAATTTCTGAATTGACATTAAATGTCAAGTTTCTACAAAAGCTGTTGTTTTGAATATTCTTAATTCTCGCATTATTTTTAATTAAATAATAAATGTGAAATCGCCATACGCAGACGAGAGCGGTTGAATAAACCTTCCAAAGTGAGAGATGCAAATTATTTTTCGATCGCGTGAGAGATCTGCACTAGTCGCAACTTTTGACCTTCGACACCCAAAAAACTGTCCATTTTTAGGTCTCGGACCCATGGAGACTTTTGATCAGAAGGGTATAAACTATAACATATCCAAATTTCAGCCAATTCGACAGGGATCCATTTATCATTTGATTTGTGCAGGGTCCTTTGATAAGAAAAATTCAAAATAGATTTCTGAACTCCTACGGTTTTGAACAAAGTTCGATAAAGTGAGCTGAACTTTGGCAGATACAATCAACAGCTCTTTTTCTCAAGGATCATTTTCTTCATGTTTAAAATCTGCCAAAGTCATTCCAATATATATAAGACGAGATCTCTATCTACCAGCCAATTTCAGACCGATCTTGCTGCTACCCACCCTATGAAAAATAATTGAGAAACTAGTGAAATATAGAATAACAAGTCTGGGCGTGGGATCCGCCTACGCTAGGATCCACCTAACGCTCAGACTTGGCCTCCGGCGGTTAACTCTCGCGCAAGCGCTCGACCTCGCGCTTCGCGCGAGCACTTTTCGAAAGCTCGGAAGTTGAAATGCCTAGAAGTTGTAGAAATGTTTTAATACAACGACCTCAATGTGTAGTCTTGTTTTTTTACCTATAATTGGACACCAATTATATGAATACAACGACCTTAATGACTTAAAAACTATAATTGGACACCAATAATATGAATACAACGACTTTGATGCGTTCACAAATATAATTGGATACCAATAATATGAATACAACTACTGTAATTTGAAACTATAATTGGACACCAATAATTTGAATACAACGACTAATGCGAGACCTGACAAAAAATCCAAGTATATTTTTCAAGACATGACTGTCTTGACTGATTTTCCACAAAAATACGTGTTTTCAATACATGGCTGTCTTGAATAATTTTCCATAAAAATACGCGTTTTCAATACATGACTGTCTTAAATAATTTCCCACAAAAAAAACGCGTTTTCAATACATGACAGTCTTGACTAATTTCCCATAAAAGTACGCGTTTTCAATACATGACTGTCTTGAATAATTTCCCATAAAAAACGCGTTTTCAATACATGACTGTCTTGACTAATTTCCCATAAAAGTACGCGTTTTCAATACATGACTGTCTTGAATAATTTCCCATAAAAAACGCGTTTTCAATACATGACTGTCTTGACTAATTTCCCATAAAAAAACGCGTTTTCAATACATGACTGTCTTGACTAATTTCCCTTAAAAAAAGGCGTTTTCACTACATGACTGTCTTGAATAATTTCCCATAAAAAAAGCGTTTTCAATATATGACTGTCTTGACTAATTTCCCCTTAAAAAAACGCGTTTTCAATACATGACTGTCTTGACTAATTTCCCATAAAAAAACGCGTTTTCACTACATGACTGTCTTGAATAATTTCCCATAAAAAAACGCGTTTTCAATACATGACTGTCTTGACTAATTTCCCATAAAAAAAACGAGTTTTCAATACATGACTGTCTTGACTAATTTCCCATAAAAAAAACGCGTTTTCACTACATGACTGTCTTGAATAATTTCCCATAAAAAATCGCGTTTTCAATACATGACTGTCTTGAATAATTTCCCATAAAAAAACGCGTTTTCAAAACATGACTGTCTTGAATAATTTCCCATAAAAGTACACATTTTCAATACATGACTGTCTTGACTAATTTCCCATAAAAATACGCGTTTTCAATACATGACTGTCTTGAATAATTTCCCATAAAAATACGCGTTTTCAATACATGACTGTCTTGAATAATTTCCCATAAAAGTACACATTTTCAATACATGACTGTCTTGAATAATTTCCCATAAAAAAGCGTTTTCAATACATGACTGTCTTGAATAATTTTCCATAAAAGTACGCGTTTTCAATACATGACTGTCTTGAATAATTTCCCATAAAAGTACGCGTTTTCAATACATGGCTGTCTTGAATAATTTCCCATAATTAAAACGCGTTTTCAATACATGACTGTCTTAACTAATTTCCCATAAAAAAACGTGTTTTCACTACATGACTGTCTTGAATAATTTCCCATAAAAAAACGCGTTTTCAATACATGACTGTCTTGACTAATTTCCCATAAAAAAAACGCGTTTTCACTACATGACTGTCTTGAATAATTTCCCATAAAAAAACGCGTTTTCAATACATGACTATCTTGAATAATTTTCCATAGAAAACGCGTTTTCAATACATGACTGTCTTGAATAATTTTCCATAAAAGTACGCATTTTCAATACATGACTGTCTTGAATAATTTCCCATAAAAAACGCGTTTCAATACATGGCTGTCTTTAATAATTTCCCACAAAAATACGCGTTTTCAATACATGACTGTCTTGAATAATTTCCCACAAAAAAACGCGATTTCAAAACATGACTGTCTTGAATAATTTCCCACAAAAATACGCGTTTTCAATACATAACTGTCTTGAATAATTTCCCACAAAAAAAACGCGTTTTCAAAACACGACTGCCTTGACTAATTTCCCACAAATCCAGGCGCTTCGCGCCCGGGAAAATTCGAAGGAGGGGAGGAGCAAATGGATTTTTGAAAATCCCGGCGCTTCGCGCCCGGGAAATTTCAAAGGAGTGGAAAGTGAATATTCAAAAATCTGGGCGCTGCGCGCCCGGAAAAATTCGAATGAAGAAGAGGGTAGTAAATATTCAAAAATCCGGGCGCTTCGCGCCCGGGAAAATTCGAAGGAGGAGGGGGAAGTGGATTTTCGGTAATCCGGGCGCTTTGCGCCCGGTTAAATTCGAAGAGGGGGGGGTGAGTGGATATTCAAAAATCCGAAAGTACCAAATTTTTCGTTTTTAGGAAATATTTCCCAGACTATTCATTTCGGAAAAAATCTTATTACATTTTTTGTAGACTTTCATGAGATGATCAAAAAAGGTTGATTGTAAAACTTGCAAAACTGTCGCTATATTTGAGTTTTTGGTGTTTTTATTAAAAAAAATCAACATTCTTTTTATTTTTCAAGATATGAAAAAATGCCATGAAAACTTTTGGTAGACATCTTTGAGTTAAATGAAATTGTTGATATACATTTTTGCGATATCTCGATTACTTTTCGAGTTTTTGGTGATTTTAAGAAAAAATGTGAAATTTTTTCTAAGTCCCAAATTTTTCGTTTTTTCGAAATATTTCCCAGATTATTGATATAACAGAAAAAATTATTGAACATTTTTTGTAGACTTTTATGAGATGATAAAAAAAGGTAGATTGTGAAATTGGAAAATCCGTCGCCAAATTTGAGTTTTTGGTGTTTTTATAAAAGAAAAGTTTATATATTTTTTTATTTTCACAGATATGGAAAAATTTTGTCTAAGTTTTCTATTGACATCTTTGAGTTTAATTAAACTGTTCATATGAATTTTTTCGATATCTAGTATAGTTTTCGAGTTTTTGGTGTTTTTCGAAAAAAATGCGAAAATTTTTTCTAAGTCCATAATTTTTCGTTTTTGTGAAATATTTCCCAGGCTATTGATAATACAGAAAAATTTTAACGACAATTTTTGTAGACTTTTATGAGATGATCAAAAAACATATTTTGAGAAATTGGAAAATACTTCGCTATATTTGAGTTTTGATAAAAAAATATTTTTTTTCAAAATATGGAAAAACTTTTCAAACACTTTTTGTAGATCTGTTCTAGTACATCAAAACTTACTATATACACTTTCTCGATATATTGTTTCGTTTTCGAGTTTTTGAGGTTTCAAAATTAAAAAAAAAAAATTCACTTTTTTTACACTTTCTGATAGAGTTGGAGAAAAACGGTTTGAAGTATCAATGAGGCTTGTGAATACGTACCAGAAGCAATTTCAAGATATTCATTTGTTTCATTGTTACGGTCAATATCTCGATTTTCCATTTTTTTGGAATATTTCCCGTACTATTGATTTTACGGAAAAAATGTATTGACATTTTTTGTAGATTTTCTGAATGCGGTCAAAAAATATCTCCTGATGAATCAGGAAAATATCGACCGTTTTCGAGATATTTCGTATTTTCTAAAATTCAAATTTTTATTTTCAGTTTTCTCGAGTTTTCCCGGTTTTCCGATAATTTCGGTGAAAAATGTTCCGGATATATTTTGTTCCTCTGTTTGAGCTCTATCTATCGCAGTTTTCAAAATTCAGTTTCGATCATCGGTTTGGCGTATTTTTGAGTTCATCTGTTTTCGGAAAATCGCCCGGAAAAGCCGTGTGCATTTTCCGATCCCTCTCAAAAACTATACACTTGTGTAGGGCATATAGGCGTATACTTCCAAAAAATATGGAAATGAAAAAATCAATTCCTGAACCGCTATCGAGGGAAGTAGGAAAAACAGGAAAACCCCCGTAAAAATTTTCCTGATTTTCCTATCGCAAAAAAAAAAAAATTGAGAAATATTGTCCTCGAGTTATTGATGTGGTTCAAATTTCAAAGCGATATCTCTTAGGGTTTGGAAATGAGAGCGTTTTGAAATGACACGACGGAGCTACAGACAGACAGACAGACAGACCGACAGACAGAATTTTCGAAAAATTTCTTTTTTCGACGGGGATCATTTTCCTAGAAGTAACCATGGGTCTAAAACGTCAAATAAAAAAGTTGGGGTCCGCTGGGGGGCAATCGTAGATAATACAACTTCCTAAGAGGTCGTTGTATAACAACCTTTCTTAAGAAATTTAACATATTAGCCTCAATCAGTTTGGCATTTAATCATTATCCTCATAAGCTCACATGATGTCATTTTTGCCTTCCTAGATATAACCGCTACCTCAATCTGAATGATCGAGAAGTAGCTGCAGCAGTGTTTTGTGAATTATCTTAGGCTTTTGACTGTGTGAATCATTAAACACTGCTGCAGAATCTGGAAATCTACGGCTTTAGGGGCACTGCATCCTGGTACAGATCATGCCCATCTGAACGTCGCCAAAATGTCCTATTCAGTATGACTGAATTCATTTAATGTGTTGTTAACTCTGGTGTCCCGCAGGGCTCAGTTCTTGAACCGCTTTTTATTTCTGCTTTAATGACTTGTACCATTTAGACATACAGGGAAAATTCACCATGTACGCGGATGGCATAATTAATCACCCACAAAAATGTCTGAACAAATTTATATTGATGTAAAAAGAGTGAAAACATGAAATCTCCTATCACTTAATGTTAATAAAACAATCATTGTCTCATTTAAGTGTGACATTGAGGAAATTTATTTGGGGAGCGATCATCGACATAAAAAACTTGTGTCGATAAGAGCGATGTGGAAAAATAACTAATATCGTAGAATATGAATTTCTGGGGTTAAACATGGACAAGAGGTTAACCTCAGGTTGTTATGCTGTGCGCATTGCATCTAATGAATTAGATATTGCTGATGCAAAAAAGGTGAATTTTTCACTAGAGGAGTCTCATCTCCGTTAGGTGATTTGCTTTTGGGGCGTGTGCTCGCAATACCTGTTCATTCTACAGAAAATGGACATCAGGTATATGGAATAATATTTTGGGGAAGTCATAGTGATTTATCAGACATTTTTTGCATCCAAAAATGGGTAATGAGAATAATTTTCAAACTTAAGTATGGTCAATCCTGTCGAGGTTTGTTCAAATCGAAAAGCATCATGACAGTATATGCACTCTATATTTGTGAATGTGTGGTCTATTTTTTCAAGAATAAAATAAAATTTTTAGTATCTACTGTAAATCACCCATATCCTACTCGTAGCACAAATGTGAACTACCCAATACATAGACTGACAGTTACCGAGAAACACCCATCATTTGCTTCATTTAAGTATTTTAATAAATTACCTGATAGTATTAAAACCTGTGAAAGTCTCAACAAATTTAAAACACTTGTTAGAGGCTCCCTAATTAGTTCAGAACCCTATTCTATTCATGAATATTTGGATGTCTAAATTATTTATCTTTCTAAATTGTGTTGACGTTGTTTCGTTTTATGTTTTTGTAGCTTATTTTTATGTAAATGATGTAAACCATTCTCTGAAATATATATTATTATTATGCAAAGCCAAACATCGTGATTCCAGTCGTTCCTTATTTATAGAACAAAATATTTTAAGACTTGCAAGACTCTTCATTCTAGAAACGGTCTGTCTAATTCGAAAGAAATTTAGAAATGAAATAAATCCCCCATCAACACACAATACACGTATATCACATCAAGCTCCACTCTCTACCCCTACGTGAACCTTAACCCAAAACTCACTCATTTATAATAGCAGAAAATTGTACAATCACCTTCCTATTACAATGAAAGAAGAAATACAGAGTGAGCTCAAATTCAGAAAATCAGTGAAAAGGCTATTAGTTGCGAAGGCCTGTTACTCTACAGAGGAATTCTATGAAGATTCATTCCTCTAAAGTTTAAAAATTTAATCTAATTTTTATAATTATGACTTACATAATTTTTTATTATTATTTTCATGTTATACTTTCACATTTCTAACAGCCAATCTTATATGGTGCCGTCCTCTTTGAAAATGTTTACTGCTTATGTCACTTCTTACAAAATACCTATCATCCAAATAGTAGTGATAGTTTTGGTGTCAAATTTCTCTTTCCTTGTGTAATGTTCTATTTATTTTTTTGTGCTTTTTCAACTAGAATTATTTTTGTTGTAATATCAAGCAAGTATGTTACATTTATTTGTTTCTGTAAAAATGATGGTGAAAACATTTTTTTAGACCTTTCTCAGCATTTATTCACAAAGAGTTTAATAGCTAGACACGAGTGATAATTGAAAATAATCTCACAGGTTTATTACAAAATGAGTTCTTCAGACGACTCTGAATCATCAACAATTTTTTCATTGATAGATTTTTGTGCTGTATTACATTGCGCTGCATAAGGTACCGTGGGAAGGAACTTTTCTAGGGTTTCTCTGTTATGTATGAATTTGTTTTTTTTCCGTGGAAATTGCCTCAGGCCTGTTATTTTTGGATCAGAAGTGAGCAGCATTCTGTCGAGCACATCTAAAATTTCAAGAGACTCTTGAAAAGTTCTGACGAAACAAACCTCTTCTGAAAATTGGATGTAATGCGTGTCTAATTACTGCTGGGCTATGGATCATAATTTTGTGCCTAGTCAGGGTCATATGAGTAAAGCTGCACATACAGCTCTGCTGTTTCTTTAGTGAATTCACCAAACTTTTCCAAAATAATTTTTTTTCTAGAATCACTTTGAAGCGATATCGGGGCTCCCAGTCGGTCCCTTTTTGAGGGTTTAGTCCTTTTTTTAGAGCTCGGTCCTTTTTGTTCCGTTTTTTTTTTGTAATATGTCCCTTTTATTCCCTTTTTTCGTTGGTCACAATTCATCAGGTTTAGTTCTGCGCTGAATAAGATGTGCTACGTCATAATCCGCACAACCATATTATTAAAGTTGCCAAGAAAAGGTTTACAAACTACTCGCGTCACAAGCTCTAAGGGTGTGCATGTAAGAAAGTACTGGGTGCAATTTTTTTGAAGAAAACGAATGCTGGTGATCCGAAGTACCCTATTGTTGCCATCCTGGGGAAGGCAGCTCTCACTTTCCCATAGAAACGCCTGTAGAGCTGGAATTCTCTCAGTCCACTTCTACGAAAATTACGCCCTTGACAAAAGCACAGGGACATTAACTCCCTAGTAAAAAATACCCCTGAAACAAAAAAAAGTAAAAAAAACCCAGGAACAAAAAATATCCGGTTCAAGATGAACCAAAACACATATTCCACAGTATAATTCGATTCCAATAATTTTTTTGTTAATTCTAAACAAATAAAGTGATTGAAAAAAAATAACAACTGAAAAGTCCACCTGAAAGAAAATCATTTGAATATAAGACAGGCCAGTCTTATTAAATTGAAACTAAGGCATAACTTTCAAATTACCACGGTTTCGGCCATGGACCAAATTTCTTAACGTAAAAAAGAGCCATACCCTAACCCAGCTATCCAAGTTGCTAGTAATTTAATCATTAATTATTTTAATAAAGTGAAAAGTGAGTAGATGCTCGCTGCGCTCGCATTTTATGAATTATCAGAAGAAAGAGACATCCACCTCTACGGTCGTGTCTCTTTCTTCTGGCAGCTCAACGAATTCGTTGACGTAAAAGGTACACAACCTAACCTAACCTAGCTTTCCAAGATGCTGGTAATCAGTTGTGAGATTATGATATCACTCGACTCGTTGCGAGTTTGACGTGACTCATAGTGAAATGAAGGTCGACTCATAAGGAAACCACAGCGATTTTAACTGCATATCGAGTGTTCATAATCCTACCCCTGTATAAAAAGGTGAAATCAAAGCAGATGTTCGCTGCGCTCGCAATTTATAAATTACCAGAAGAAAGAGACACGCCTCTGGCGTGTCTCTTCTGGCTGCCCACCGAATTTTTTAACATAGAAAAGGGACATAATCTAACCTGAGGTAGCTTTCCCAGTTACTGGTAATTCGATCACTAATTAGAATGAAAATGTGAAAACAAAGCAAATGCTCGATACGCTCGCATTTTATTAATTACCAGAATAAAAAAAAAGAATTCAATACCAGTTCCATCAAACGTCAGCGAAATAATTATTACAGATAATTGTAAATTTACAACAGATGGCCAAGAATTTCCATTACATGATTCTGACTTAGTTATTTAGTAGATAATAACAGGATGTTAATTTTTGGAACCAATAATGATCTGAAGATATTATAGAATCATCACATGTTCTGTTCTATCAACTATACACTGTTTATGCATTAGCAAATTCAGGACAATTACCTATTGGACAAAAACCCCTCAGGAACCGGTGGTATTGTCGGGGGGTTTTAGTCCGGGAGGTTTTTGTCCAGGGGGTAATTGTCTTGATATCCTTAGACCTCCGGCTCTGCTCTACGAAAACCTTTGCACGCCGTGCATACAGTGTGTATCTAGATGATCATTTGTATGGATGGTCATCTGGTAAACAGAAAAATATAAAAGAAACTTCTGCAAATGGAGGTCAAGAAGTGGATAATATAAGAAGGCGAGTCCAAGCTAGAGATTGATCTTTTGAAAAGAAAAAAATTAAAGGTGGGATATCTATAACAAAATGTTTTGAGAGGCAACTAGGCTCAGAAATGTCTCTATGTGCAAAAATATGATCGAGTTAATGTTTGAGGGGATTAATGCCAGAACCAATGACAAAACGAGCAGCTTATCAAGCCTACAGAGAAGAGTAAGAGTAAAATCTTCTCAAACAAAAATCCAAAGAAAAACTAAGCAGTAAAAGTCTGACAAGATTTATAATCTTATGTATGGGATTTCACTTTAGTCATCCCTTAGTCATATCTTAGGGTTGTGGGTTCGATTCCCAGCATGATCACCGATCTCGTGCATGGCATCACACGTTGACGAAAATAACAATTTATAACAGTCATGCTGGGTTCAAGAATTTTTTAAAAGATTTGAATGATCTCAGGTGGTTCTGTTGTTTTTTTAGAGATTTATTTTCAATTTTGCCTTTCGAGTTGACATTTTCATTTTACTTATCATTTTGTCTTGTTTTTTTTTTTTTTTTTGGTAAATTACACCGTTATCGTTTAAACACGTGTGTATAGGTTGACCATTCTTGTCGTTAGTTTTTTCCCTTTCTGGTCCCTTTTTTTGGAGTCACAAATCCCTTTTTCCCTTTTTTGAGGTAGTAAGTCGCTGGGAGCCCTGCGATATATCAGATTCAAATCGATACCTGTTATTGTAGCTACCGGTTTATGATGTTAAAAAACTTTTTACTTGTGTTACCATCGTCAGTATTGCCGAAGCCAGACTTGGGCTTGCCCACTAATAAACCCATATTGAACCGAAACTCCTCTTGAATCTCGGCCTTCCTTTGGTTTACAATGATACATCATAATTTTTTTGGCAAGTCTTCCTTTCTTCAACGGCAATATGTAGGCTACGTGCAATAAACTTTCAAATATACGTATCCTGACGTGCGAGAAAGACAATTCAAATTGCAGCGCTTCCGGATTAGCATCTTTTGTTTTCTTTCAATCAATAAAATCCTTCGATGTTAAACCTCAAGTATAACACCACAAAAAGGATTTTATCTGAATAGCGGCATTACATATCTAACCATATCTACCCAGTTAACACAAACATCTATGAGATGTTACTTTCTTGATTATTATGGTAACAAAATGAGTTGCATTCAGTTACCACTGTGTGGATTTATGCAGCACCAATTAACATTTATCAATTAACATTTATCATTTAACATTCATCAATTATAAGTTGAACTCCTCATTTTGAAATGACTGCATTCATACAGAAATTTAACAATTATCATTTATCAATTAACAATTACGAAGTTGGCCAACTTTTAACTTTCTTAGATTAAATGTACCGAAGTTTCATTAAGTGTGCAACTAATACGCAGATACTAGACTACAAGCCCATATAACTGTTGTGAACTAACTTGGAACATGCTGTACGTTATGTTAGTTGTCTGTCAATGTCATGATAAGGTTGTCACTTCAGTTTTGCAAGTACACGTATTGCTGTCTAATTTGTATCATTTGATTCCCTGCTTCTCACTGGAGATTCAATAATCTCAACAGGTTACGGGCCCAGATCCAAGTGCTTGAAATAAAGAAATTCTCAGGAGTATGGCCCTCAGTAGTTAATTTGCGATCCCCGATCAAACATGTCATATCAGTTACCTCCAATCGACAAACTGAAAGGAAGGGAAAATTACGACGCGTGGAAGGTCGGAGTTAGAGCCTATCTCGAAGATCAGGAATTGTGGGAAAGTGTCTCTGGTGAGTCAGATGATAAGAAAAAGGACACGAAAGCTCGTTCTAAAATAATCTTACTGATTGATCCCCTGCTGTACATTCATTTTCAAGAGACTGAAACCGCCAAAGAAGCTTGGGAAAACCTTGGAAGAGCATTTGAGGGCACCGGTCTCACGAGAAAAGTGGGTTTGTTACGAACTTTAATCAGTACTCGCCTTGAAGACTGCCGAAGCGTTGAAGAATACGTAAATAAGATCATTCAAACTGCTTATAAGCTGAATTGCATCGATATGAAAGTTTCCGACGAGTGAGTTGGTGCTATTCTTTTAGCCGGACTTCCAGATCAGTATAAAGCCATGATAATGGGAATCGAAAGCTCTGGCATTAAAGTTACCGCTGATGCAATAAAAACTAAATTATTGCAAGACATTTCTGTTGGAAAATCCGAAAAAGGTTCCGCGATGTTTGGCTACGGAAACAAATATAGTTCAGATTCAGGACACAATCGAAATCGTGAACGTAAGCATGTTAACGCGGAAAGTTCTTCAAGTACCAGTAACGGTTCCAAAAGAACAGGAAAAGGGCCACGTTGCTACAAATGTAACAGGTACGCCGGACATTTCGCTAAAAACTGTGATGCGAGCAGTTCCAAGAAACAGGGTTCTGTGCAAAAGAATGACAAATCGGAATTTACGATGTTCACAGCTTTGTCAGCTCATCTCAAATCATCTAGAAATGATTGGTTTCTCGATTCTGGATGTTCAGCTCATTTGACCGTGGATAAATCAAACTTCATCAGTGAGGAGACATCGTCGAAATTAACCATCACAACTGCCAATGATCAGCAGATGGAAACAAACTGTGTTGGTGATATTCAGTTGCCTGTTAGAGTTTCTGATCAGTCCTGCAATGTGAACGTTGAAAATGTGTACTATGTCCCTGATTTGAAAGTCAATCTTCTTTCTGTGACCCAGATCGTTCAAAAGGGAAATAAAGTTAACTTCAATTCAGAAGGAGCTCAGATCATAAATGTTCGAGGAAAAGTTATTGCAACCGCCACTTTGCTAAATAACCTTTTTAAAATTGACAGCCCCACTGAAAATGCAATGCTGACACGTTCTGATATGCCGTTCATTTTCCCAATTTGAATAAACTCAGAAATGGATTAGTGCATGGCTTAAAATTTCATGAGAAAATTCCCGAAGGATTTGTATGTGAAACCTGTGCTACCAGTAAGAGTCACCGATTACCTTTTAGTGAAAGTACTACCAAGACATCCAGGTTGCTTCAGATAATTCATTCTGATGTTATGGGTCCCGTTGAATGTTCTCTGGCAGGTTCAAAATACATGTTAACATTCTTGGACGACTTCAGTCATAAGACATTTTGTTATTTTCTTGAAACAAAAGACCAAGTTTTTGACCGTTTCGTCGATTTCAAAAATTTTGTGGAAAATCAAACCAGTCAGAAAATTCAGATATTGAGAACGGACAATGGTGGGGAGTATTGCTCTCAGAAATTCAATCTTATCTTAGTTCCACTGGGATTGAGCATCAGACCACTGTGCCTTACACACCTGAGCAAAATGGCAAGGCTGAGCGGCTCAATCGGTCAATAATAATGGAACGTACCCGATGTCTCCTGAGCGAATCAGGTCTACCGAATAGTTTTTGGGCTGAGGCTGCGTACACTACGGTTTACCTACTCAATCGGTCACCGACTTCATGTGCCGAGAAGACTCCAGAGGAAATTTGGACAGGAGTGAAGCCTACTGTAGCACATGTTCGCAGAAATTCAATGATTATCTTAGTTCCACTGGGATTGAGCATCAGACCACTGTGCCTTACACACCTGAGCAAAATGGCAAGGCTGAGCGGCTCAATCGGTCAATAATGGAACGTACCCGATGTCTCCTGAGCGAATCAGGTCTACCGAATAGTTTTTGGGCTGATGCTGCGTACACTACGGTTTACCTACTCAATCGGTCACCGACTTCATGTGCCGAGAAGACTCCAGAGGAAATTTGGATAGGAGTAAAGCCTACTGTAGCACATGTTCGCATTTTTGGTTGCAAAGTATATCCACATATACCCGATGAAAAACGAAAAAAACTGTATCCGAAATCAAGACCTTGTATTTTGGTTGGATACAGTCTCCATTCCAAAGCATACAGGATCTACGACCCTGGAACTAAAACTGTCATAGTTTCGAGAGATGTGATTTTCTCTGAATACGAAAAAGGAAATTCACTTTTGAAAGAATCTTCGAAGGAAAATACGTTTTTCTTTCCTGAACCGGATCATCAGCCAGATTCAGGTCCGCCTATCGAAGATATTCCTCACGAAGAAAGTGATGATAGTTCTGACGACGAATTTTTTGATTCCACTTACGAGGAACCCCCAAACCTCGAAGACGACCAGTCTGACCCAGATTTTATACCTTCAAGGCAAACAACAAGTCTTCCTGGACAACATCTTCGAAGAGAAGATCGAATTAGAAGACCACCACAGACCCACGACGATTATGTGAGTTACTCGGGTTTTGTTGAAAATTTCAACAATCCAACTTCTGTTGAGGAAGTGCTGACAAGCCCAGACAAAGAAACTTGGCTCAAGGCGATGGATCGTGAATATAAAGCCCAGATCGACAATGGCACATGGGAATTGGTGGATCTCCCTTCAGACCGAAAACCTTTGAAATCAAAGTGGGTTTTTAAAATCAAAAAGGATGCTTCTGGAAAAGTAACCCAATATAAAGCACGACTTGTTGTTAAAGGCTGTGGCTAAAAGAAGGGTATAGATTACGAAGAGGCGTATTCTCCTGTAATCCGATACAGCTCCATCAGATATCTCCTAGTCTTAGCTGCTCAATACAACTTCGAAATAGAGCAGATGGATGCTGTAACCGCTTTCCTAGAGGGAGATCTAACGAAGGAAATGTACATGCTTCAACCGGAACTCTACGAAAAGTCGAATAAAGTATGCAAGCTAAAAAAGAGCATATATGGCCTTAAACAGGCAAGTAGAGTTTGGAATATTAAGCTTGACAGTTGTTTGAAAAGTTGCAAGCTCAGACAATCCCAATTCGATTCTTGCATATACTATCATATATCAAACAGTAAAATTTTGATAGTGGCCGTGTATGTCGACGATCTTTTGTTATTTTCGAATGATAAATCGATGAAGGATGACCTCAAAAAACAACTTCAAGATGGTCGACATGGGGGAGGCAAAGTCTGTCCTAGGATTTCGGATCACGCGCGATCGAGTTAATCAGAAGATTTGGATTGACCAGCAAATTTACATAGAAGGCGTGTTGAAAAGGTTCAACATGCTCGACTGTAATCCCGTGGATGAAAAGCTTTCTAAGGAACAATCTCCAAAAACTTCAGAGGAAATTTTCAAGATGAAAACTGTCCCCTACCAAGAAGCAGTTGGAAGCCTTTTATTCGCTGCTCAAGTTTCCCGGCCAGATGTTAATTTTGCGATCAGCTATGTAAGTCGCTTCAATCAGAATCCGGGAAAGGCCCATTGGACTGCTGTGAAGCGTATTATGCGATACCTCAAGGGAACAGCCCATTGGAAACTTGAATTCAGTGGTAAAGAGGCAAACATCACTGATATTATTGGATTTAGTGACTCGGATTGGGCAAGTGACGAAGATGAGCGACGTAGTGTCACCGATTACATCTTCCTGAAAAATAACTCGCCTATCTCGTGGGCCACTAAGCGTCAACCTACCATAGCCCTGTCAACGACTGAGGCGGAGTATATGGCCATGTCAGCAGCGATTCAGGAAGCACTCTGGCTCCGAGGTCTGGCCACTGAACTATTTTCCGTTTCTGCGAAACAGCCAACTCTACTTAATGTTGATAACCAGGGCGCTCAGAACTTGGCACATTGATGTGCGACACCATTTTATACGGGAACGTATTCTGCGTGAAGAAATCAAGTTGTTTCAAGTACCAACACAGCAGATGATAGCAGATTCCCTCACCAAACCCTTGAATCGCGATAAATTTCGTGCATGTTTATCTCGCCAAGGACTTGTCCCAAATAGAGAGGGTGTTGTGAACTAATTTGGAACATGCTGTATGTTATGTTAGTTGTCTGTCAATGTCATGATAAGGTTGTCACTTCAGTTTTGCAAGTACACGTATTGCTGTCTAATTTGTATCATTTGATTCCCTGCTTCTCACTGGAGATTCAATAATCTCAACAATAACAATTTTGGGGGGTGTTCGGATTGGTTTCAATTGCCTTTTCCCGAACACAGGGGAATTATTTATTGTCGGCTTCGATGTTAATTGGACTGGATTCCCTGCAGTTACTGGGGTTTAAATTAATTGATGCCGATCATTTCGCTAACCAAATATAATTGTTTATTCCTGGACAGCGACCATCTACACGAAATATTGACATTACCACGTAAAGTGGGCGTTGGCAAATTGCTTCTCTTCAATTATCGGTTTTAAAATTACTTAAAGATTCCCTCTTCAAATGACACAATGCACATTCACTTAAAATAACATTGCGTAAATTCACCCTTGGTTTAGTTTACTGAATACAAACGCCGAAATGAATTCGAGCGTCGTGGAGGTATAGGATTAGAAATAATGTCGACTCAAATCTCAACTAGGACGACTTCTCACTTCGGAAGTAAGTCTCAGAGTCCCGTGCTTGTACCGTTCCTTTGGGAAGATGCAATAGCAGGGTAGGCGGCGAAGACGGGAGGAGAGGTGAGGAAATTGTTATTCCTTAGAATTCGTCTGGAGAAAGTTAGTGGGTTACAGACGTGAAATGTTGGGGCAACCAAAGAATTGACTGAGCGCGATCAGGGACGGCTCAAGAATGTTTTAGAAAAAATTGATAGAAAGCTTGTTGGAAGCTGTCCCTTAACACAAACATCTAGGAGATGTTGCTTTCTTGATTATTATGGTAAGTAACAAAGTGAGTTGCATTAGACATCACTGTTATCACTTAGTGGTGCCAAATGTTATGAATTGTTCACAATTCTCTTCTCATTAGTGTCGCTTTGAGGCATAAAATGTGAAGAAAATTGCAAAGCACATTAACATGAATTTTGGTTTCATTGCGATTTTGTCGGTATACAATTAGGTTGGTAACAAAATTGATCGTGACATCACCATCACGGCACAAAAGGCCAGAGGTGTTTGTCGAATCGAGAGTCAAGTAGAATTTGTATTTGGTTGACGCTATTCTTTAAATATTTTATAGGTACTTCTGATAGTGTTTAGTGTTCTGTTCGCTTCTTCTCATTTCAATAGTTAAATCAAATGTGTTTATTAACATTGCTCAGTTATTATTTCTACCAAGAACTGCATTTCTTCAAGTACCGGAACGGTGAGTAGAAACTTAAAAAGGTAAATTCAGTGATTTACAGAATTTGGCATTTTCAGGATAGGTACTGATTTCGGCTCGAAGAAAATGCTGTCTAGAGGATTGGAGTTGAATTATACATTTTTCTACATTTCTGTATATTGTTTTTTTTTCAAGATTCAGACATAGTTTGATATTTTTTCTTCTTTGTGAAAAGTAAATATACTACGGAATCAACCATTCCAATCCATATGAACAGTAATTCATTAGTTAGAATAATATTATTTAGGTATAATTTCTATTTAGGTTGAAACATGGTGAGCTTTGTTTTATTTTTGACATATAGGTGAATCAGAAAGTGAAGCTCATTTTTAAATAAGTACCAGTCCATTCAATTTCACATTGTTACACCGAAAGGGTCTCAATGTGCATTTGATTCCGAAGTATAGATGGAATGTCACATTGGGCTAATTTCGAGTCACATTTTGCATCACATTTTGATGTCTCGACATGACCAACGGGGCACCGAATAGACGTTTATGCGATAATAATGGAAGTCACTTTGCGATTCACTGGTGTGATCTGGAACATGAATGTGAATCCCACTACCATCTCTGAGACCATTCTGTGTTGAATGGGGTGATTCCAACATATTCCCGCCCCGTTGAAAACTCAGATTTCAACGAGTCAATCAGAGGAGAGGAAACTAACCTAAGGGAAGTGAAACAGGAAAATTTAGAAACTAAAACGCTCAGAACGCGTTACATTCACTGAGTTGTACTAGGTAACGGACAGACCTTAGTAATAGGCCTGACAAATACACTTTCCTTGGTGCGGAGTTTGACGGCACGGACCCGTTGGTCAGAGCCAGGAATAATTTCTACAATTAGGGCCAACGGCCACTTCAGTGGCGGAACCTCATCTTCCTTCAATAAGACCAACTCATCGATTTGCAAATTTTTGGCAGGAGACAGCCATTTTGGCCGACTTTGCAAACGGTGGAGATACTCAACAGTCCATCTTTTCCAGAAAGACTGCCAGAATGTGAGTCTATTTTCGGGCAGGTGGGTAATATTTAGTTCAGGGTAGGAAGTTAAGCTACGGCCTATTAGGAAGTGGCCAGGAGTCAGGACTTCTAAGTCCTTCGGATCGCTATGTCCCATAACGGCATAGAATTTAGGATGGCTTCAATTTGAGCCAGTACAGTACTCAACTATTCGAATGTGAATTTCCAACAATGCGACAAAGGTGTCGCTTGGCTCCCTTCACTGCGGCTTCCCACAGACCCACCCAATGCGGACTACGAGGTGGTATGAATTTCCATTCAAATCCAGTTTTGGAAGCGAACGCCTTCAAGGATTCGGGCAATTGGGCCTTATTGAAGAACTCGCGCAATTCCCGAAGGTGATTTCTAGCACCTACGTAGTTGGTGACATTGTCGCTGTAGACAGGAATTCCCCTACGGGACATGAAACGCTTCAAAGTCAATAGAAATGCTTCAGTGGACAAGGAGGAGACCCACTAAGCAAAGTAACATTCATTCAATATTTCAGTAACCTTTCATGGTAATGTGTAATGTTACATCAGAGTTTTCTGCTACCTTACTGCAAAGGTTCTGCAACTACTGAAACGGACGTTCAGCAATATTACAAATGGTATATGCCATTATCAATTATTCCAGGTGGGTAACTGCAACATTACATATAATATACAGGAAAATTGCTAATGTGATATTAAAAATGACGTCTTATGACAACGTTGCAGCAACTACTGAAATGGATTGATGGATGTAATCTTTTATAATTGGTAATTGCAGCAAAGTTACCGCAACATAGAATATAAATTAGTAGAAAATAACATATCCAATATTGTTATATAGCAGCAACTTACCACCAATCTTGTCTATTCCTTTCCATAACATAACAGCAAGATTTCATAAATTACGTTCCAGTAGGTTTGTTCGCTACTTAAGAATTTTTGGATTTTCACTACTTGCTACTAATATTGATAGAAAATGAATGCAATCTTCATGGGAGACAAATCAGTTTTGATATCTTGGAAAATATCATTCAGTATTGATGTGTCCCCTAAGGAAATCAGATTCATCATTTTCTAGTTTTTAGAAACAAGCTGTGAAAACCCAAAAAATCTTCTGAAATGATACCCATTAATTTAAATGTCCATTTAAGTCTTGGAGGTCAAAAAGACAAAAATTTGATAATGAAACCTTTAATTAAAATATCACAAAAAAACAAATAAGTACTCATATTAAAATGTCAAAATAAAAATAAATCTGTTTGGCCTCATCAGGTACCTGAAACAAACAAATCATTGAATTGAATGTGCAGCTTGAATATCGACAACTTGATCTACTACCTAACCCTACAAGTAACGTGTTTTTGCGAATTGTAGCCAAGTCATCACATTTATTTCAATTGCATGATCTCTGATGCATGGAAATGAGTTTCTCACAGCATCTGGAACCAAAATATTATAAATAAATATATAATTAGTCAACTCAACAATTATGATTACTTATATTTCGGACGTCCATCATCTTAATGGTTGAAAGATTTCTATCTCTTTCAAATTTTTTACAACGTTTCAATTGCTTGAATCCGCAATCGTCTTCTGGTGAATAATGACAAAATCAGATGCTACGCGACCTTTTATAGGTCTATAATTAGCGCGTAATTACGTTGTAATTACGCGCGGTCTTGTGGCGCGCTTGGTTTCGCGCTTTTTCTCCCTCCAAAACGGTCCATGAGCGGTTTCCATACGTTTTTAATTTCCACGCTTGGTTGACTGAAGGCACTATTGGCTTCTATATAGGTGGTTTCTATAAATTTCCGTTTGAACCAATGTTCCTCTCTATAAAGAACACTAGCTTCGTCCCAAAGAATTCGGTGGTGTTTTGTCCAGGCGTCGTCAGCAATTCCCGATTTTGATGTTTCCCCTCGTTGAGTCCACTTTTTGTGTTCGGCTATTCTTACTGATAATGGCCTCTTGGTCTCTCCGATATAGGAATCTCCACATTCACATGGGACTTTGTAAATACAGTTTTTGCTGGATTCTGTTGTGTTCTCTGGTTTCGTCTTGGTGAGGAAGCTTCGTAAGGTACTGCCGGATTGAAAGCAACTCTTGATGTTGTATTTATTTCCGATTCTTCTGATCTTCTCGGAGATACCCCTGATATAGGGAAGAATGAGAACGGGGTTTTGTGGTCTTTCTTCGGTTGTTTTTAATTATAGACATATAAAAGGTCGCGTAGCATCTGATTTTGTCATTATTCACCAGAAGACGATTGCGGATTCAAGCAATTGAAACGTTGTGAAAAATTTGAAAGAGATAGAAATCTTTCAACCATTAAGATGATGGACATCCGAAATATAAGTAATCAAGATACTACATCGTCTAAAACATTCAACAATTATGGTCTTATTTCAATGAAGAATGTACAAGTGAACTTGTCCTTGATTATGACACTATCGTGCTTACATATTTGTTTTATATTCAAATTGAATTGACTCAAGTTTTAAAATTTGAAATTGTCTTTTTTGCTGGTCCAATTGCAAAACATGGCACAATGAATTGCGAAAAAACGTTAAAGACAAAACTTTTCATTGAAGCCACCAATATATTGAAGAACCTGCAACTAAAATCGAAATGTAAAAGTATTCCACATCATTTACAAATGTAAAAGTACCTTTCAAATTGACACTACTACTACCAGATTTATTCGCAATATAAGGAGAAAAAAACGTTTTCCTACTAAACCAAACCATCCTAACCTAAAATAATAAATGATGTATCGCCTTACCTTACATGAAGATGCCTTAAATTTATTAGCATCATCCATTGTGCTGCTTCAACACTCATTGAACTCTATATGTACCTACTTTACTTAGGTTAGGAACGAATGAAAGTATCCAAAACGAAACTAACGCAAAGGCACGACAGCACGTCACACAACAACAATACAATTTACAATAGCATAATGGCGCGAGGCGCTTGCTTGTCTGGCATCTCATCAAGACCGGGAAATTCAAAATTGGTTGGTTTCCTGATAGATGAAATATTATTTCAAGTTTCTTTATACTTACCATTTAAAATTGCCCTAGCGTATCATTTCGTATATTTCTGCGATGATGCAATCGAAAATTGAAAATGTATTGTGTATACTGTCAATATTGTTTGTAGTTAGCTCATGTATGGTTGTAAATATTATGGAATTTCAAACTCAGTGAAACATTGCGATTTGAATTTGTTCGATAGTTCCAAATATAACTTGCACTCACATTGTTCGTAGATATTTTGTGTAATGTTGCATTTACAATGAACTTTCATGGGTCATGTAACATTGCACTTGAAACTCAATCAATAGCTTGCTTTATAACTTACAAACAACGTGTCTGTAGTTTCTTCTGTTATGTTAAAAACTTAAACATAGCATTGAGCCTTATGCAATATTATATTATCATTTTACGATGGCAAGCCATACATAATATTGTGGCAATATTTTGTAACATTACATGTTTAGTGGGGACTAACTCCAAATGCACAGCTTTAGTGACCATGCACACGAAAACAGCCATGTAGCATTTAACAATCGGAGCCTTTCGGAGGTGTGAGGACCTTATGAAGAAGGGGCCACCGTAGTCTACTCCTACTTTCTCAAACGGCCTAGAAGGAGTGACTCAATCAGGAGGTAAATCCCTTTTACTTCCTTGATTCCATTCAAAGGCCAATATTGCAGTCGAACATTAGCAAGGACAGTTTGGGCACCAGCGTGGCCCAATCGAATATGTTCTCTTTTGCATAGGAGGGACACAACAGAGTTTTTTGCAGGGAGAAGTATGGGGTGTTTTTGGGGTTCAGGGACGTCTGCGTGACGCCAACGTCCTCCAATGCAAATGAGACCTTGCTCATTCAGGAAGGGGTTGAGAGATAGTATGCCCTTGTCAGAGATTGGTTTCGAGGATTTTAATTCGGAAATTTCTTTAGAGAAGTATTGGGACTGTAAATTGCGAAGGACCAGCACTAAGGCGGAATTTATTTCAGATATAGATACAGGACCGGACCATTTGGTTTCCTTGTTTTTAGAATTGGACAAAAACCGGTAAACATACGCTACTGTATGTAGTAATTTGTTGAGGTGAAATAATCTTTCGAATAACTCATTCCAAAATTCGTTTTTAACTTGACTGCTTGTTACTAGCACTTGTAGCTTGTTCTTCTTTTGATCAGGTACAACACTTGGAGGGGGTTTCAAAACGAATTTGGACAAGTCCAACTCTAGTCCGGACCGTGCCACCACAGCTCTGAGTTCAGGAGATCAGGAGCCAATACGCCCCTAGACAGTAAGTCCGCAGGATTTTTAGAAGAACGGACGTGTCTCCATTGAGCTTGTGGCAGGGAAGTTTGAATTTGGGACACTCGGTTGGCTACGAAAGTGTGCCAACGGGATGGATGTGACTGAATCCAGTACAGAGCTATCTGCGAATCAGTCCACAGATTTAGAGATTCGAAGACTAAGTTTTTGTCAAAAATGCGGATGATTTTTTTAACGAGTTTGGTAAGCAATACCATTGCACACAATTCAAGTCGCGGAAGGGAAACCATTTTAAGCGGTGCTACCCTGGATTTGGAAGTGACTAAGCTAGTCGTGATGGTATTGTCGGAATAAGTGGTTCTGAAGTACATACAAGAACCGTAAGCATGCTCGCTGCTGTCAGCAAACCCGTGGATTTGGATTTTTACAATTGGCTTTGAGGAAAATAAACATCGAGGAATTTTAAGAAACCTTGGCGATTCGATTGAATCAATAAATTGGTTCCATTCTTGGGACAATTCAACAGGAAGCGGTTCGTCCCAGGAAATTTTTGCCAACCAAAGCCTTTGCAGGAAAATTTTTGCGAGAACTATGGAATGGGCCCAGGAAGCCAATCGGGTCAAACATCTGAGCAGTGATGGATAACGTTTTACGCTTGGTAGGGGTATCCATACAAGGAGATTTCGGTAACGAAATGGCTAAGTTGTCAGAGTAAGGATTTCAAGATAAACTTAACACCTTATTGGGGTTGTCTTTCAATTTTATTTCGTATTGGTGTGGATCAGGGAAATTACAGTATTTTTCTCTGAATTGTGAGGAATTGGATAACCACTTATGTAGTCGAAAACCTGCGGAATTTAATATACTATTGAGTTGATGATAAGAGTCTTCTAACTCGGAAAGGGTATCTGTACCATATGGAGTGCATCGTCCACGTACGTCTGTTGTAATAATGCCCTTTTGGCTAAAGGGAAATCCTTTGAATTGGTGGCAAGTTCCTTTAAAACTCTAGTTGCTAAGAAGGAGGAGGAAGCGACTCCGTAAGTCACTGTGGAAAGTTGAATGCATTTTAGCTCTTCTTGTGGGGAGTTTCTTCACAAGATGTTCTGGAGGTGTCGTTGCGACGGATTCATTTTAACCTGGCGGTACATTTTTTCAATGTCGCAGGTCAGGGCATAGGAATGCTGACGGAAACGGCAAAAGATGTCATACAAGTCTGGCTGTACTTGATAACCCTTGAGTAGGAGATCATTCAAGGAATTTCCAGTAGAAGTTTTACTGAAGGCATCAAAAACTACTCTGAGCTTAGTGGTTTCACTGGAATCCCTGATTACGCAATGATGCGGAAGGAAATATTTACTCCCAGCGGATTTGACGGTGGGATTAAAAGGAATACATGTGGCATGTTTCAATAACACCTATTCATCAATGAAGTTTTTGTAAGCTGAAAATAATTCTCGATTACCTTGCAAAAGTTTCTCCAAATTGAAAAATCGCTTTTTTGCGATATGGAAAGAATCACCGGAGGAATTTCCTGAGTGGGACATTTGAACGGAAAATCTACTCGGAAAGTACCATCTTCAAGACGCACATGTGTTCGAATGAAGCTTTGTTCAGCAAGCTCTCCGTCGGCTGATAAAGATTTAAACTCTGGAAGCTCTTCGACTTCCCAGAATTTCGAAAGAACCTTGTCTAATGATTCTGTGGACTCGTAGGCATTTTGGCAAAAGAGCGAAAACTTGTTTCATTTCGGAACACTTTGAGGAGGCAAATGTCCTCCAATAATCCAGCCGAGCCGCGTCAGCTGAAGGGTAGGGAGTTTAGGACCTAGCCTGTGGATTTGTGGAAGTAAAATGTCGTAGTAGGAGTCGGCGCCCAGGAGGACGTCCACATCGGATGGAATGTGAAATTCGGGATCCGCAAGCCTGAATTCTGGCGGGATATTCAAGCTATTTTTGTTTAGCGGAATTCTTGGCAATCTGGAAGTAATTACCAGGAGTACTGCACAAGACACCTTGAGTCTAAAGTTCTCATGAGTATTGGAATGGATAACAATATCTAGCATTTTGCTAGAAACGGGAGGAATGCATTTTATGCCGGAAAATTGAAGTTGACTGTTGTAAGTTTTATTATCTAATTTTCTTACGAACGTCTCAGAAGCGAAGGAACATTGACTACCATTGTCTAGGATGAGCCTAGCCTTAACGGGATAACCGTTTTCGGAAAGAACATCTGCGACCGCTTGGCCAGTAGAATTTCATGATCTTTTTTGCCCACAAGGAGTGCGGATGGCATCGAAGGTGTTGGAGAATTTTCTTGAGTTTCGGGTTCAAGAGCTCGGAAGTATGACGTGTTGTCAGCATTTGAAGTTGGAGTATTACGAGGAGGAGATCGCCAATTTTGACTGGAATTTGTATTTTGAATTAATTTTGGAATTGTCCCCGTACTAATTTGAGGCCTGGAGCTATCTCTCGGACTATAATTTGAATTATGGAAAGTTTTGGGAACATAACCTTGAGAAGAATGGTTGTGGAGTAGTGTGTGATGTTTTCTACCACACAGGCCACAACCATTAGACTTACACTCCGTCAGCAGGTGTTTGCCACCCAGACAGTTGAAACAGAGGGACAAGGACCTAAGAAAACTGTATTTTTCATCAGTACTAAAATTGGAGAATTTATAACATTCAGTGCCGGATTAGCCACGTAGCAAGAGTACCAAGTGCTACGGGCCCCACGAATTTGGTGGCCCCGTGTTCTAACGCCTGTCTGACCGTAAACATTTAAATTAAGATAGGAGCGTAAAATATATTGCCTCAAATGCGAAGCGCTTATATAGGCTATGTTTGGTATAGGTTTAAGAGTATGATACCTACCACGAGAAACGTTGGTATCAAAATCTATAACAATAATTTAAAATAGTACCACAGTTCAAAAATTGAGCGCTGGCCACACAAGTTATGTTACTTGCACTGCACTCGCAAGTTGGTAGCACTGCAAAACGAACAGGGGAATTCCCTGATATTGTCATCGATCGAGCTAGTCGTAAAACCCGAACAAATAAAATAGGATTCTATTTTATTGACTATCAAACAATGAGGAATTGATGTACATTTACGTTTGACACAACGTAAACAACTTATTAAAGCACTTTAGATGTGACTGATGTGAGTCATTCTTGAGAAAAGTTGTTTTGACATTGCTTCGAGTCTTTGATTGAGCTTCGAGTACCTACTGTTTTATTGCTGACGTGAGTTGCTACGTCAGCAAGACAACAGTTCAATTATCTTTTTTAAAACGCAATAGAAAAGTTTTTGTATGTACAAAGTCAAAAATATAAACGAGAAAAACTTCACTTAAGGAAAGATATTTTATCATATTGTATGTTTTGCATATCCATATATCCATACACATAAATAAAATTGGAGTGTCTGTAATTTCAAAATAACAACTTTTCATATAATGCATATTAAAGTATATAAGGTACTTAAAACAAAATATCAATATTTAAATCTTGGTGAGATAAAAAAATCATCTAAAAAAATATTTGTCTAAGCGTAGGTAATATGAGTGGCAGATCTAGAGATACGGGTCGGCACTACGCTTCTGGAAGTGCTAAGCGTAAAGCAAAAGATGAAAAGGAAAAAAAAGAACGAAACGAAACTGTTCTGTCAAAAACATGAAATCCTTTCGAGTTTTTCAATGTTCAGAGTGATGTTGCTGAATCTACAGAAAGTAGAAAAAAAATACAGAAGTTGTATCTTGTATGATAGTGGTACACTACTACTGTTTCTGATGAAGCTTTATTTTCTATAAGTGATGCTGTAGAGTTGAAGAGACAGCAATTCCTCCTAATTTAGCTATATCATGTTCAAGCCAAAAAGAAGTTAAAAGTACTGCCAGTCTTCTCGATCTAGAGTCGTCGTGTTCTAACCAAAAAGTAGTCGATAGCATATTATTACATGATTCTAATGTCACTACAGTTTCAAGCAAAAAACTAAACGAGAGTAAAATATACTTCAACGATATTGGTGAATGGCCGAGCAACTTCGATAGAGATTATTGGATTGCAAAAAGACGCAGCGAAGTGCAACATATGAATAGTGATTTTTGTATTCAAAGAAAATTTACGAAAACGAAAATAAGCCACGATTCTGCCAAAAGTCCTTTTTCACCAATAAACATGAACAACAAAAGAGATTTTGGAAAAATCTTCAATAATGGTAAGTGCTTACAAAGATGATTTGAAGAACAGCCTAGGCGACGAATTAGTGCAGTTCGCTGAGCTGCTGAAAACAGATGTGGCTACTGTTATTGACAGCAACAAACAGCCCAAACAGTAGCCTCTGGAACTGCAATTCAATAAACTTTTATTAAATAATTCTTTAGAATCGTGTTTTCCAAACGTAGAAATTGCCTTGCGAATTTACTTGTCTCTCATGATCAGTAGTGGCGAACGTTCTTTTTCAACATTAAAATGTATTTAAAATGAGTTAAGGAACACGATGGGCTAAAAACATCTTATGAATATAGAGCATGAGTTGCTTAAAGAAGTCGATATTTAAAAGTATTATCTCTTAATTTGCCCATATTAAATCCAGAAAAGTTTATTTGTAATAGTTTTGTTTTATTTAACACCCTAAACTTGAGAACCTAATGCAAACCAAGGGCCCCTTGACAAAATTTGCTACAGGATTCGCGCTAGGTTAATCCAGCACTGATAACATTTATAAATATCATGATCAGTAACTTTACAGAACAAACAAGTTCGTCGATTTTACTTGTCGGAGAACTATGAGAACTACTATTTACATGTAACGCGGTTTTTGAATTTGTCCTTGAGACCTTTTCTGATTTTAACTCATACGATACGCAATGAAAGGAATGAGTTAAAGATTCTAAGGCACTGCATCTGTCCTCATGCAAGGATTTCAAAAAATTCATTTAAGGTAGGATTAATTTTCAAATCTCTGCTGGACTGGTACTCCTTTTCAGTACCGTAATCTAACTTTTTCATGACAATATTAAGAATAATTAAATCCCCATGCTCCGTGGGGCATTTCAAAATTTTCAAAGCATCTAAGTTTTTTCGAATGTTTACTAAAAACTCTCTGAGGGAAGGAGAAGTACATTTTGTAATTTTCGGGCAATCTATTATGGAATTTAAATGGGAATTTATAATAGCTAAATTATTTCCATACCTTTTTTCCAAAATTTTTATTGCGATTTGGAAGTTTTCATTCGTGATTTCAAGTGATTCAATGAGAGACAAAGGCTCTCCCTTCATATAAGAAAGCAAATAAATTAATCTTTGAACATCGGTTAAGGAACTGTTATTTTTTACCAAAGCAGTAAACAATTGATAAAACGGAGCCCATTTTGCATAATTACCGGCAAATTGGAATATGGAAATTAGAGGGAGCTTTACTCCTCCACCTTGTTCATTGAAGGCAGATACGGATTGAATACCATTTGGAATAGAAGGAGCAGAAAGAGGAGAAGGAGGAACAGTTAAACCGTGAATCTTTTTTCTGAGGCTTGAAACGGATAAATCAAAATTATTTTGTAAAGTATCTCTATATCTTCATTATCCGATTTTTCTGAATCTAATTTCTCAATTTGGTCTTGAGCATCGATATACTTATTCATTTCAATTTTTAAATTATCTAATTTAGTTTGAAGGAGAAACAAATCAGTTTCGGACTCTAAATTCTGAGCATGCCAAGTTTGGGTTCTTGTAATCGCGGCCTTAGCATTTTTTCTTGTTTTCTTAAAGGACTGCATTGTGTATTTTGAATTGAGAAACCGTGAAGTTGTCTCTAAATCTAAGTTACAACTACTCTAAATAGAAAGAACCACGCAGGATTCTGTGGAAAGAAAACTATTTTCCGCCTTTCGCGATGTGGATTTGAAACTTCACTTTTCACAAATTTTCTTCTACACTGAAGATTAGCGTAATTGTCTTGCTACAAATGGAAAAATCCGTAAAGTTTCTACACAACAGAAATAAATGCGCTAAAAATGTTTCATAAATAGGAAGTAAAAATACCCTCAAGTAAAAACCATCAGTATGCGCAAATGTCACTGAACAATGTATCAAAAAAAATTATTGGAAAATTGAAAACGTACAGTATATCAAAAAGTGTAGTAATAGTATAGTCGACTTAATTAAAATAAATTGATTTTATAAATAAATCGCTGCTGGAAGAAGGGGCAGCGAATTTTTCAATACGGCCCTGGCCTTTTTTTAGAGCTGGTCCTGGAAGGAATCAATCAACTTATTTTAAAATTAAATCGACTTAAATAGGAGAGAGCAAATGCCAACATTATCTTAGAGTAACAACAGTAAATGGGCTATATATGTTCAAGAATTTTCCTGACATGTTAAAAAGGCTAAGCTCGATTTTGCAATTTTTAGTCCACTTCAAGGTCACGCGTCGCGAGGTAGTCAGCAAAGATCAGTACGCGACATCTACCAGCTGTCATTGACAACATCGTTTAAAAAAAATAGGTGTCATACTGAGTGTTTTAAGATTTGGTATACAGAGTGTCTCAAAGTACTTCTTTCAAGAAAAAAAAAACATGTCGGTTTAACGAAGGTCGATTTAACGTGCGCTAGCAATGTATACACAGGGAGTCTCAGAATACAGCATCTACGAACAGAAAAAAATTGACGATTCAACGTATACAAAGTGTCTCAAAATGGCGGCGACTCATACGTGACATCTGTCAGCAATCATTGGCAATCGCCGTCGTTTACTTGCTCAGTGCCCTTTGTTCCATAAAAAATTCCCCAATCATAACGTAGAGCACCCCCATTTCAAAAGTGTTGACATATGGAGTATAGAAAATTGTAGTATGACAATTCTCATTTGGTCCCATAGTACCCTTCGTTTCATGAAAAAATACCCCCCTTCCCATTTGAAAAGTGTTGACGTATGGAGTAAGGGTAGTTATCACATTTACTCGCTCAGTGCCCTTTGTTCAATGAAAAAAATACCCCAATCAGTAGTGATACAACCTATTTACGAGAACACGCATGCGCATTGACGAAGCTCGCTGGGTTCACCGCGTGACGTTGGGTGTTGCCGGATTTAAAATTAAGGAGTAGAGTTACGGAGGGTGGGACGTTGCCGGTTTTTAAATTCAATTATGGAAGAAAAAAGATATACACGGTGTAGCAACGTAACATGACAGAAAAAATAGTTTGTCAAAAATCGAATTATATACAGGGTGTCTCAAAATACATCGGAAAAATGAATCATCACATCATTGGAGCATCGCATCATTGGGGCATGCAGGGATTCAGAAGTTTTCGTTTTACGTATACAGGGTGTGTCAAAATACACCATTTGAGGAAAAAAAATAAATACAGGGTGTCTCATAAACGTGCATCGTGATGGGGTTTGGCATTTAAGAAAAAAATATATACCAGGTGTACCAACGTGCCAGTTGAGACAAAAAATATATACAGGGTGTCTCATAAACGTGCATCGTGACGGGGTCCGTCATTTTTGAAGTGCGATACCAATTCGTTTTCAAAGAATACATCAGAGCCATCTGTCGTTCAATATATACATTAATGATATTTTGGATCTGTACGAATCATCAAAAAATAAACACTTCCGGTTAAGATAGAAGAAAAATAATAGTAAATTCGGATTACCCACATCGAGGAGAGTCCAAATCTGCAATTAAATGGCTACTTCCGGTCCAAACCGGAAATGGCACTTCCGGTCGTCCGATTTTGATGATTTTGGTATCAATAGATTCGTTTGGATGTCAAGAAACATTTTAAAGCATTTTCCGAGGTCAAAAGGGCATAGGAGGCTATCTTCGTTATTAGTAAAGTTACAGAAACGTGCGGGTACTCTAAGAAGACAACTTTCATCGGAGATCAAGAAAATAATAGAATTTGCGTACGTCAACTGCCATAAGGGCCGTAAACCGCACATATTAATGCGTTATGTACTTATTGCTTAAATCTTAGAAGCTGATTCGTAAGTTTAGTATAATGGGTGTACCAACTCGACATTTAAGAGAAAAAAACATGGCAGCTGTCAAATTTGGTATACCGGATGTCTCAAAATACATCGATTAAGAGAAAAAAACATGGCGGCTGTCAAATTTGGTATACCGGGTGTCTCAAAATACATCGATTAATAGAAAAAAAACATGGCTGATGCCATACAGGGTGTACCATCATAGTATTTAAGAGAAAAAAACATGGCTGCTGCCATACAGGGTGTACCATCATAGTATTTAAGAGAAAAAAACATGGCTGCTGCCATACAGGGTGTACCATCATAGTATTTAAGAGAAAAAAACATGGCTCATACAGGGTGTACCATCATAGTATTTAAGAGAAAAAACATGGCTGCTACCATACAGGGTGTACCAACTTTGCATTTAAGAGAAAAAAACATGGCAGCTATGAAAATTGGTATACCGGGTGAACCAACGCAACATTTAAGAGAAAAAAACATGGCCGATTGTCAAATGACATGAGACAGAGAAAAAAAAACATGGCAGCTGTCAAATTTGGTATACAGGATGTCTCAAAATACATCGATTAAGAGAAAAAATACATGGTGGCTGGTTGTCAACGTATATACAGGGTGTCCCACAACGTTTGAGAGAAAAAACATGGTGAATCATTAAGAGAAAAAACATGGCTGCATGAGTGATGGAAGAACGCTTCAATGGGCATATTGAGATTCGAAACAACTACTTGCCCATGTAGAGATTGAATTACATCCGACATCTAAATGTGTAATAAGAGGTCGTTTGGACCGTTCATTTGGGAAAAAAACATAGCGGAGTCTGATTGGTCAAAGCTCATTATAGTTGTACAGGGATGTCTCACAAATTTTTCCATTTGGGTGAAAAATATATATACAGGGTGATTCAAAATCCTCAGTCTTAAATGTTAAATGGGAAAATGGATCGACGAAAAACTTACCATTGCGGAAAAACATATACCGAGTGTTTCGAAAAAATATCACTGGAAATAGAAAAAGATGCGTAGTCGTTTAGAGTGAAAAAAAAACATGCCCTCTATTTGACATCATCATGAAGGCATTATTTTTGGAAAGTATGTTAGTGCCATTGGGTAGTTGAAGTAATCACCAATAGAATGGTATCTGAAGAGTACAGACAGAATGTTGAGGATTCTTTCGTTCCAAAAAACAACTAAAATAACAAACGCTAAAATGTGTAAAAAAATTGACGAATTCCGCGGTTTTCACGTTCCAAAAAATGATTAAAATTACAAACGTTGAAAATTTACTTTTACATGTATTTCTTATGGAGATTTGACATTTCAGAATCGTTCAAAATTATCGTTTTCGCGTCCCAAAAAACGAGTAAAATTAGAAGCGTTAAAACACTTTAAAAATGCAACAAAAATAGACGTTTTCGCGTCCCAAAAAACGATTAAAATTAGAAGCGTTAAAACACGTAAAAAATGCAACGAAAACATGTGTTTTCATGTTCGAAAAAACATATAAAATTTCGAACGCCGAATTACATAAAATATGTAACGAAAACATGCGTTTTCGTGTTCCAAAAAATGATTAAAATTACAAGCGTTAAAAATTTACTTTTACATGTATTTTTTATGGAGATTACAAAATTATCGTTTTCGCGTTCCAAAAAACAAGAAAAATTAGAAGTGTTAAATCACGTAAAAAATGCAACGAAAATAGACGTTTTCGCGTCCCATTAAAACGAGTAAAATTAGAAGCGTTAAAGCACGTAAAAAATGCAATGAAAATAGAAGTTTACGCGTCCCAAAAAATTATTAAAATTACAAGCGATAAAAATTTACTTTTACATGTATTTCTTATGGAGATTTGACATTTCAAAATCGTTCAAAATTATTGTTTTCGCGTCCCAAAAAACAAGTAAAATTAGAAGCGTTGAAACACGTAAAAAATGCAACAAAAATAGACGTTTTCGCGTCCCAAAAAACGAGTAAAATTATAAGCGTTAAAACAAGTAAAAAATCCTATCAAAAAGTACCAGTTATCACTCTTATATAGTAAATTTTACTCAATTGCTATTAGGTATTTTGGTGGTTATGAGGCTTCCTTCGACTACTTGCACTCAGTTCTGGACGTTTTGTAGTTATTATTAAAAATTACTATTCAGTTATCAGTTTGTATAGTAAATTTTCATAAAATGAGGTTAGATAGATAAATATAAAAAAAAGGATGTTAGGTGTGGGATTCGAACCCACGCTACCTTTGGGAATCGCAGCTTAACGCCACAACGCCTTAGACCGCTCGGCCAACCTTACTTATAAGTATACATAATAAGATGTTGGTATTGTAGGATAGGGTAAAAAATTCAAACATCTTGAATACAAAATTTATTAAGCATTTTTATTTCGGTAACATATCACATAGCCATTTGTAAAGAATATCTACGTTTCGGAGGCTGCAATTGAGTTACAAGGTGAGATGCCATCATTGTTGCTGAATGTGGGAACCATCCAAAACGTATTATCATAATCCTCCAAGTTCACAACTCGTGTAAGTAGGCCCAACTGGTGAAATTTGGTAGTAAGATAGTCACGTTTTTGAAGTGGGAAAAATCGACCACTTTTCTTCAATAGTTGATGTGTTGAGTGATCTTTGTATCAAGGTTTTTTGTATACAAATTGATGAGAACGTCAATACACACAAAAAAATGTGACCAAAACAGACGTTCCTCACGCTCCAAAAAAAAAGAGTATATTTAAAAAGTGTTTGAACTCGCAAAAATGTGAACAGAACATACGTTTTACGCGTTTCAAAAAAGATAAAAAATACGAACGTCAATTCACGCAAAAATACGTACAAAAATAGCCGTTTTCGCATTAATTATTATGACGAAAATTAAGGCGAACAATATACACGTTTACATGTATTTCTCATGTAGATTTGACATTTTTAAATTGTTTAAAATGGATATTTTTACACGCTACAAATAAGATAAATGTCAATTCACTCAAATAATATGACCAAAATATACCTTTATTACGTTCAAAATTGAAATTTTAAAAACGCAATTCACGCAAAAATGAGTATCACTACATGTTGAGCTTACGTCGTGGACGTAAAAAAGGTAAGACCTTCGGTCGGTAGAGATTATTTCTATTGAACAATCCATAAAAAAGCATGAGTTTTCGTGATTTTATGTATGGTGATAGTGGCCACAGAACGGATCTTAGAGGCACAAAACAAAACTCGATTATTACAACCGACGTACTTCCCGTTGAGTTATTATCGCATTTCCTGTGAGCGAAAACCCAGAAATGAAAATGTTATTCATAGTTATTTTGTGACCAGTACCGGCATCATTTTAAGTATGTGTAGTTTGTAATTCAATATAATATGGATTATGTATGAAAGTACAGAGGATTTTGAGGTAAGTGGGTTTCAGTTAATCATGTAGCAACGTAGTCTAAATATGACAATAATTGATCATTCAGTCGAGAAAACATAATTTCAGCAAATATCGTGTTTTATTATTGGAGTTATCACCATTGTGTGGTTTAGGGCGATAGGCGTTTATATTTCATATCTTGAATTCATCCAGGAAATTATGAGTATTATTATTCATTTTACTTCAGTTAGCATCTACAAAAATTTATTTCGTGTTGTAGATTTTCACAATGTTCATTTTGAATAAAGTCCGTTTTGGATACATAAGTCCATTATGGTTGTTTTTGAGATAGTCAGTTTTATTAAATATAGGGGTTTTTACAAATTATTAGAGTCTAATTTCAAAATAAGATAAGATTTTCGCCATATGTGTTTAATTATCTGAAATGTGATTGAGTGAAATTTTCATGAAAGTTTTAGCTGTGAGGCATGGTGACGTCATTATTGGTTAATTGATTATTTTATCTACAATAATTTTTTATATAAACATATATTCATAAACGGAAATCACTCTCAAAAGTACAGCTTTCAAATCAGATAATAAACCTTTATCGGGACATGATACAATATTCGTATAAAAAAATCAAATTCGATGATTTGGATCAAACGAAAACAACACAAAATATCATGAAAATAGTGGTAATAATTATAAAAGAAATTAGATGACGTCATATAAAGTATGGACGACTGTACATAAATTATGTTAGCGGCAGATTTCAAGCTTGACGCGTCAGAAGAAATGAAATGAAACGGGATTAATCAACGAAATTATGAAAATAATAATAGTAATAAATATAGAGGTCAGCGCATTGAAATATACGTATGGAAGGGATCAAATTCAACGATTTAGATGAAACGACACAAAAAATCAAGAAAATAATAATGATAATAATAAAAAATGTAGAACACATCATATTATACAGTATAGAAGGCTGTTAATAAATAATGCTTGCGGCAGATTTCAAGCTCAACGCGTCAGAAGTAACGGAATGAAACGGGATGAATCAAAGAAATTATGAAAATAATAATAATAGTAATAAATGTAGAGGTTGAAATAAATATGGAAGGTATCAAATTCGATGATTTGAATGAAACGAAACGACACAAAAAGTTATGAAAATAATGACAATGATAATAAAAATGCGGTCGACGTCATATACCGTAGGCGTCCGACGGGTATCAAGCTTGACGCGTTGGAAGGAACAAAACGATATGAAATGAAAGGAAGCGAAAATGAATTAATGAAATCATAAAAATAATTGTGATTATGAGAAATAGAAAAAGCGCATAAATTACGCGTTCGACAGGTTAAGAGATCAATGCATTGAACGAAACGTCGCGTCGTGAAAATAATAATAATACTACGAAATATAGAGAACAACAACTAATAACCTATGTGTCTGACTTGACGTGTTGAATAAAACGAATCGCAATGAAACGAAAAGGTAACGTGAAAAATAAAATGCCAACAAGGTACAAAATGAAAAATTGAGGTGAAAAAAAGTCATGGAACGATGGGAAAAGATGCATTCAAGGAACAGTTTCATGGACATTTCGTAATCTCAGTGTTTCTCGAGAGACAATAACATATAAAAAACAAATGAGACACCAAAGTTGATATTCATTAGATTTGGTTTCAATTAAATAAGTCTCATGCAGTGTGTTAGCAAGAGAGTTTGTGAGAAATAAATCATAGAGGAGAGAAATTTCAGTGAGCAAGTTTGTTAGATAGATACCCATCAAAGTCGTTTCATATCCACCAGTTTTTTTTTGCAGTGATGGCAGATCTCGTTCATAACTCCACTTTGTAAATTCGATAGCTTCGGGGATTTTTCGAACGAGTTGCAAGAGTATATAATCCTCGTTCCTATATGAAAATGGTGTTTGGTTGCTTATGAGATGATATCTCTAGAGGGACCAAAAAAATCAACCCTCTATAAAATACATCAATTCCGTTGCCATTCTTTATTCACATTATTTCCAATGACATCTTGGGCATTTTTCTATAAATTCCATTTAAGTTCTTGTGGAATTCCTCTGAACGTTTTTGATCTGATTTGAGTATTCCTCAAGGAACCATTACATAATCAGACACTAAATTTAACGTGCGGGTGGAAGGATTCATCAGATTGGTATTCAATTCAACTCAATTCAATTCAGGTGTTGTGTTATGTTCCAATTAAGTAAGCTGGTTTGTGGGCGAGATTTCACTGACAAAGACATCAACTTTGACACAAGATTAGGAGATTCATCAGATTGGTTTCCATCAAACGAAAGGCTCGTGCAGTTTGGTACTATAAGAGTATGTGAGAAATACATCACCAACGAAAGGAATTACTTTAAATGTTAAATATTTTCAAGTGAATCGTATGTTATTGCTTCCCAGTGGAAATGAGCCGAAAGACTTGAGGTAATATCGAGAGGAATATTTTCGACTGAACTATGTATCGATTCAGATGTAAAGTTTCACCAAAATGAATAATACATTCAGATCATTTTTGTTGAAATTGCTTATAGCCAAAGCACCATTCACAAACTCACCAAACTCACTCGAATAAATAGTTCCAGATGATTTTTGATGACAAATATATTGGCTGGAAACACTACTACGCATGCCCCGTGTGAATACATATTTTCCTTCGAATTGACAAAAAAATTAAACAATAGTGATCATCGAAGAAGGAGTTCAGAATTGGTTTTCTCTTCAAAATTATCTATTGCCAAAAAGTCCACTGCTTGAATAGCTGAAGAGGTAATTCCTTCTATCGAAAAACGGAGTTATACAGCGAATTGGAGTTTTGATAATATTCCTCCAAAAACACTCGAAGACATAGCCTGTGCGGGTGGAAAATGGTTGTAATTATTATTATTCGCCAGGGCGCACCAAGTCGACTTATTCACTTTACAGCTGTAGGAAAACTCGGATAACTTATCCCACCACCATTACAAAAACGAACATGTGAATTACAAGAACAAAATCAAAAATATCAAAATATCAATGAGGATTTGAGAATTCAAGCTAAAAGATGTAACGCCCTTTTTGCCCTAACAAGACAAAAGGAACAGACGTTACTATGGCGCGGCGGTTGTTGGGCGGTTGTTGGGCTAACGAGAACGACTCAAAACTCAACAGTGTTTCGGGCGCCAGTTTATTAAAGTGGTATGCTCCACTCTCCCTTATTCACTTCGGAGGGAGGCCCAGGGCAGCTTCAGATGGAGATACGGTACTCCAGGGGTCAAGTGGTTGCAGGCTTTAATTGCAACACTTGAATTTCATGAAATACCGGCTGCTATGCTTACTTTCAGAATTCTAGTAGTAAGAATAAAAGAAGGAAATAGGTAACAATGTCAGTATTTATTGTTGATTCCTTGAAATGAACATTAAACTAAAATATACTTGAAATAATAAAATTTACTACGCAGGGAAGCAAGTTCTGCACGGTAAGCGGGTGTCGGGTACTATTCGGTTTGATCGGTCTAAGAATTTAGGTTGTACGGGTGTTAAAAGCAGGTTGATTTGTATCCAGAGTGAGGTACTCAAGTTATGGAAAACGCGGTATATCTCTGGGGGTTCGGAGTATCTGTAACAGGAGCTAATGTGTTCGGACTAGACAATTTGACAAATACACAGTATATTTGTTTTCTATTCTGGCTTATTTCACGGCTCCCGGCAAGCTAGCCACTTCGTATATTCCCGAATTAAATTGACAAATCCAGTTTTAATCAGAAGTATTTTCTCGAACAGAATAATTCCTTCTCCGTTTTCGTAAATTTCTGCGGTCAATGTCCGGCCAGCAGGCGATACAACACCTTAGGGACACTGAAGAAAACAGCCCTCTATAACCAACTCTTCCTGCCAGCGGGCAAAACAACACCTTAGGGAAGAGACGGACTGGGTTTGATTTAACACGACGGTAGGAGGAATCTACTCTGATGGTGTGCAACGGATTCGTTAGAAAAAGAAAATACACAGATACCCCAAATATACTAATAATTCAACGATCCTATCATTCCTGATTGAAACACGATAAAAATCTCAAGCGATCAAAACAATATGAAAAATTATTTCTAAATTGCTTACGGTTTTTATGGGTACGGCTTGCAGGTCGATTCACTATCTGGATTTAACGCAATATTTCTCGGATTTCTACAGGATCACAAACGCGACAAGTGTGAGAAGCACGAAGAGAAGAGAAGCGAAGCGCAGACGGGCAGACGTATTTATAAGGAACCGGTGGCCTTCGGAATATGACGTAGAAAATTGAATGAAAAACGAAAAAAAGTCTGCTCTGACTTTTTAAGGTATCAAAAACATGAGCTACAAGAAACCGGAGTTGGAAAACTATGTAAAAGTTAAAATTTTTAACTCACCACAAAAACTAATCAGGTCGCAAAAAAACAATGGGACGGGGATTCTTGGTGAAGCCAAGAGGCAATGTTTTGTACAGAAAAGAATTGAATTGAACGGAGATTTTTAAATAAATCTACAGGGCGGGTAGAGATTGTACGAGTGACGGTTTCAGAACTTGTCACCCTGTCAACAATGTTTTCTAACTTACTCTTAATAATAGCAATAATAGCGATAACAATAATAATATCAATAATAATAATAATATGTTAACGTGAATAAATCTAGGCAGGTTACAGGGTGATCCAACGAAGCATCTCAGCTGAAGGCCTGGTCTTCAATGCGGATAATAAATCATCCCATACAGGGTGTAAAAATATGCTTCGTTACATCCCCCTCTTACTTCCGGAAAAAAAAAATGAAAACTTCGTTTGCATTTCTTTTTTTTTAAATTTAAGTTAACTATGGTTACCCGGCGAACTCTTCGGTGATAGAATAGGTCTGCATGTCGTATTCCGGAACTACAAACGGAGATGGAGAAGTTCTGGCTGGACGGGGTGCAACTCCGGGCTGGATAATTGGCTATTGGCGGCGATTTCCGGGGGTGGTGTTGCTTGATCGGCGCTTACATCTGCAGAAGGCACATTGTGTCGTCTTTTCCGCTACGGTGGGTGTCACCGTCTGGGTACGTACATTTCGGGTTCGAGAGATGGTACTGATGTGGTTTGGGTACGGGCTGAGTCCAGCCTCGTTAAATAGGCAGGGGCAGTCGCGGGACATGACCCCATCTCGGCCACATCTGGAACAAAACAACCGTCGCGGGTTGAGGCAGGCGAAGCGGGTGTGTCCTAGAAATCCACAGCGCCAACACAGGGTGTTATCGACGTGAACATTCTGGAAGCGGGAATCCTGAAGAGCATCCGGTCGCTGGCGCAGAGGTATCATCATGCGAGCCCTACTTTCAGGTTCGACTTTCACGGGGACAGGCACAGCGGAACGGAGAACTTCCTGGCTCTCATGGAATTCTCCCTCTGCAAACTGTTCTCGGAACGCCATGCGGGGCGTAGATGGTCGGGGGTTGATCTCAAAATAACTATTTTCCTCGAACGGGTCGTCGTAGGGGTGTGGAATTGTCTTCTGGCGGTTGACGGTTCCTGTGTCTGGGTGGGTCTGGGTACCCCTGTCGGTACTAAGCGAGCGTATGGATTCCTTGGCCGGAGTGGTGACGATCTCGGCGGACGAGGATGGTCGATCGTTTACTGCTTCGGTCATGGTGGGGCCCATTAATTGTCCGGAGCTAGATTGTCCCTCTCTCGGACCGTCGTCCTCCAATAAGCACCAGTCCTCTGCTAATGGGGAAGTACGGAGGTCCAACAGTTCAGACATCGCAGCTGACTTAGACGGAACTAGTCGGTATCACGGGAAGTGGTATTTTTGGTATCCGGGTTCGTCGGATCGGGGACCAATTCCAACGGAGATGGAGACCTAGAAATGAATATGTTACTATTTTCTTTAGAAGTCAAACGATCTTGGTGCGGTCGTCATACGGTATGGTACTCGGTTCGTCCGGAGGGATGGTGACCCGTATCCATCGTCCGGATAGTGTAGGCAACCGTATTCTGAAGCGCCGGTGGCGGGGAATACCGTCGGGTCGGAGATCTCTCAGCACGGATCGCAACCGTGGAGACCATTCGGCAACGGACCTGCATTTAAGGTACTTCTCGGCTGCCCATGTGCGGATGGCGTCGTACATGATGGTTGGGCCATCGACATGGCCGGGAACGTCCAAGCTCCGGAGGGCCAACTCCACCGCAATCTTCCCTACCCCTCGTTTGTACGACGGAGCTTGGTCTATGAGACCATGCAACTCTTGGAGCTGGGCAACAAGGGTCTCGTCTAGGCCTCGATGGCGAGCCCAATTCCAATACCTTGAAATTGAATCCTGTCTCGTGTGTCTCACTCTCGGAGACCATGGGTGGGTATGTGGCGGAGACAGAGTGGCTGTCGAGGAACAGGGCGAGGAACAGGAAGAGAAACCTGAACTGGTACGAGGGGGTGGGGGAAAATAGTGCCTTCGGGGGGAAATAGGGTGGCGGCCATGTCGTGAGTGAAATGTCTCGACCATGGAGCGGGATTGAAGGGGAACGGTCCATCTAACCGGGGAAGGGGTTCTGGGGTTGACCGGCGCTAGGCGCGTGTCCAGAGACGGATCGTAGTATAAGAAGGCGGCTGGGCTGGCCTCCAGGTCAGAACCCGGGGGAAAGGACAATCCTTCAGGCATTGGCTGGGTGTGCACCCTAGGTGGCGTCGTAGGATGACTCCAGAGAGGGGACGAGTTCGGCGGACGGTCGGACATGATACCTACAATAAGCCGAGTTATTATTCATTTTGTGGTTAGGTAGGGTTTCAGATCCTTAATATGGACACGATTCACCCGCTTTCCGTGATGTCCCTTGAGATCATATACAACGGGAGTGACTACTCTAACAACGGTAAAAGGGCCGGTATATTTAGGGGCAAGTTTGGCTGCGTAACCTTGGACTTTGGAGGACAGCGAGTGCTCTTTCTTCATCACCTGGTCGCCGACGTGACATCTCCAGTCTCTACGTCGTAAGTTGTAATAATGGCTTTGTGTGGTGAAGGCTCGAGCCAAATTTACACTCACCAACTCATGGACTTCTCGTAACTTGTCCATATGTGTTGTCCACGCAGAGTGTCTCAACGGTTCGTCTTCGGTCTCGGGAAGGTCTATTGGAAAAACTGATTTTGGTGGATTGAGTTCTCTGCATTTTTATTTCGGTAACATATCACATAGCCATTTGTAAAGAATATCTACGTTTCGGAGGCTGCAATTGAGTTACAAGGTGAGATGCCATCATTGTTGCTGAATGTGGGAACCATCCAAAACGTATTATCATAATCCTCCAAGTTCACAACTCGTGTAAGTAGGCCCAACTGGTGAAATTTGGTAGTAAGATAGTCACGTTTTTGAAGTGGGAAAAATCGACCACTTTTCTTCAATAGTTGATGTGTTGAGTGATCTTTGTATCAAGGTTTTTTGTATACAAATTGATGAGAACGTCAATACACACAAAAAAATGTGACCAAAACAGACGTTCCTCACGCTCCAAAAAAAAAGAGTATATTTAAAAAGTGTTTGAACTCGCAAAAATGTGAACAGAACATACGTTTTACGCGTTTCAAAAAAGATAAAAAATACGAACGTCAATTCACGCAAAAATACGTACAAAAATAGCCGTTTTCGCATTAATTATTATGACGAAAATTAAGGCGAACAATATACACGTTTACATGTATTTCTCATGTAGATTTGACATTTTTAAATTGTTTAAAATGGATATTTTTACACGCTACAAATAAGATAAATGTCAATTCACTCAAATAATATGACCAAAATATACCTTTATTACGTTCAAAATTGAAATTTTAAAAACGCAATTCACGCAAAAATGAGTATCACTACATGTTGAGCTTACGTCGTGGACGTAAAAAAGGTAAGACCTTCGGTCGGTAGAGATTATTTCTATTGAACAATCCATAAAAAAGCATGAGTTTTCGTGATTTTATGTATGGTGATAGTGGCCACAGAACGGATCTTAGAGGCACAAAACAAAACTCGATTATTACAACCGACGTACTTCCCGTTGAGTTATTATCGCATTTCCTGTGAGCGAAAACCCAGAAATGAAAATGTTATTCATAGTTATTTTGTGACCAGTACCGGCATCATTTTAAGTATGTGTAGTTTGTAATTCAATATAATATGGATTATGTATGAAAGTACAGAGGATTTTGAGGTAAGTGGGTTTCAGTTAATCATGTAGCAACGTAGTCTAAATATGACAATAATTGATCATTCAGTCGAGAAAACATAATTTCAGCAAATATCGTGTTTTATTATTGGAGTTATCACCATTGTGTGGTTTAGGGCGATAGGCGTTTATATTTCATATCTTGAATTCATCCAGGAAATTATGAGTATTATTATTCATTTTACTTCAGTTAGCATCTACAAAAATTTATTTCGTGTTGTAGATTTTCACAATGTTCATTTTGAATAAAGTCCGTTTTGGATACATAAGTCCATTATGGTTGTTTTTGAGATAGTCAGTTTTATTAAATATAGGGGTTTTTACAAATTATTAGAGTCTAATTTCAAAATAAGATAAGATTTTCGCCATATGTGTTTAATTATCTGAAATGTGATTGAGTGAAATTTTCATGAAAGTTTTAGCTGTGAGGCATGGTGACGTCATTATTGGTTAATTGATTATTTTATCTACAATAATTTTTTATATAAACATATATTCATAAACGGAAATCACTCTCAAAAGTACAGCTTTCAAATCAGATAATAAACCTTTATCGGGACATGATACAATATTCGTATAAAAAAATCAAATTCGATGATTTGGATCAAACGAAAACAACACAAAATATCATGAAAATAGTGGTAATAATTATAAAAGAAATTAGATGACGTCATATAAAGTATGGACGACTGTACATAAATTATGTTAGCGGCAGATTTCAAGCTTGACGCGTCAGAAGAAATGAAATGAAACGGGATTAATCAACGAAATTATGAAAATAATAATAGTAATAAATATAGAGGTCAGCGCATTGAAATATACGTATGGAAGGGATCAAATTCAACGATTTAGATGAAACGACACAAAAAATCAAGAAAATAATAATGATAATAATAAAAAATGTAGAACACATCATATTATACAGTATAGAAGGCTGTTAATAAATAATGCTTGCGGCAGATTTCAAGCTCAACGCGTCAGAAGTAACGGAATGAAACGGGATGAATCAAAGAAATTATGAAAATAATAATAATAGTAATAAATGTAGAGGTTGAAATAAATATGGAAGGTATCAAATTCGATGATTTGAATGAAACGAAACGACACAAAAAGTTATGAAAATAATGACAATGATAATAAAAATGCGGTCGACGTCATATACCGTAGGCGTCCGACGGGTATCAAGCTTGACGCGTTGGAAGGAACAAAACGATATGAAATGAAAGGAAGCGAAAATGAATTAATGAAATCATAAAAATAATTGTGATTATGAGAAATAGAAAAAGCGCATAAATTACGCGTTCGACAGGTTAAGAGATCAATGCATTGAACGAAACGTCGCGTCGTGAAAATAATAATAATACTACGAAATATAGAGAACAACAACTAATAACCTATGTGTCTGACTTGACGTGTTGAATAAAACGAATCGCAATGAAACGAAAAGGTAACGTGAAAAATAAAATGCCAACAAGGTACAAAATGAAAAATTGAGGTGAAAAAAAGTCATGGAACGATGGGAAAAGATGCATTCAAGGAACAGTTTCATGGACATTTCGTAATCTCAGTGTTTCTCGAGAGACAATAACATATAAAAAACAAATGAGACACCAAAGTTGATATTCATTAGATTTGGTTTCAATTAAATAAGTCTCATGCAGTGTGTTAGCAAGAGAGTTTGTGAGAAATAAATCATAGAGGAGAGAAATTTCAGTGAGCAAGTTTGTTAGATAGATACCCATCAAAGTCGTTTCATATCCACCAGTTTTTTTTTGCAGTGATGGCAGATCTCGTTCATAACTCCACTTTGTAAATTCGATAGCTTCGGGGATTTTTCGAACGTGTTGCAAGAGTATATAATCCTCGTTCCTATATGAAAATGGTGTTTGGTTGCTTATGAGATGATATCTCTAGAGGGACCAAAAAAATCAACCCTCTATAAAATACATCAATTCCGTTGCCATTCTTTATTCACATTATTTCCAATGACATCTTGGGCATTTTTCTATAAATTCCATTTAAGTTCTTGTGGAATTCCTCTGAACGTTTTTGATCTGATTTGAGTATTCCTCAAGGAACCATTACATAATCAGACACTAAATTTAACGTGCGGGTGGAAGGATTCATCAGATTGGTATTCAATTCAACTCAATTCAATTCAGGTGTTGTGTTATGTTCCAATTAAGTAAGCTGGTTTGTGGGCGAGATTTCACTGACAAAGACATCAACTTTGACACAAGATTAGGAGATTCATCAGATTGGTTTCCATCAAACGAAAGGCTCGTGCAGTTTGGTACTATAAGAGTATGTGAGAAATACATCACCAACGAAAGGAATTACTTTAAATGTTAAATATTTTCAAGTGAATCGTATGTTATTGCTTCCCAGTGGAAATGAGCCGAAAGACTTGAGGTAATATCGAGAGGAATATTTTCGACTGAACTATGTATCGATTCAGATGTAAAGTTTCACCAAAATGAATAATACATTCAGATCATTTTTGTTGAAATTGCTTATAGCCAAAGCACCATTCACAAACTCACCAAACTCACTCGAATAAATAGTTCCAGATGATTTTTGATGACAAATATATTGGCTGGAAACACTACTACGCATGCCCCGTGTGAATACATATTTTCCTTCGAATTGACAAAAAAATTAAACAATAGTGATCATCGAAGAAGGAGTTCAGAATTGGTTTTCTCTTCAAAATTATCTATTGCCAAAAAGTCCACTGCTTGAATAGCTGAAGAGGTAATTCCTTCTATCGAAAAACGGAGTTATACAGCGAATTGGAGTTTTGATAATATTCCTCCAAAAACACTCGAAGACATAGCCTGTGCGGGTGGAAAATGGTTGTAATTATTATTATTCGCCAGGGCGCACCAAGTCGACTTATTCACTTTACAGCTGTAGGAAAACTCGGATAACTTATCCCACCACCATTACAAAAACGAACATGTGAATTACAAGAACAAAATCAAAAATATCAAAATATCAATGAGGATTTGAGAATTCAAGCTAAAAGATGTAACGCCCTTTTTGCCCTAACAAGACAAAAGGAACAGACGTTACTATGGCGCGGCGGTTGTTGGGCGGTTGTTGGGCTAACGAGAACGACTCAAAACTCAACAGTGTTTCGGGCGCCAGTTTATTAAAGTGGTATGCTCCACTCTCCCTTATTCACTTCGGAGGGAGGCCCAGGGCAGCTTCAGATGGAGATACGGTACTCCAGGGGTCAAGTGGTTGCAGGCTTTAATTGCAACACTTGAATTTCATGAAATACCGGCTGCTATGCTTACTTTCAGAATTCTAGTAGTAAGAATAAAAGAAGGAAATAGGTAACAATGTCAGTATTTATTGTTGATTCCTTGAAATGAACATTAAACTAAAATATACTTGAAATAATAAAATTTACTACGCAGGGAAGCAAGTTCTGCACGGTAAGCGGGTGTCGGGTACTATTCGGTTTGATCGGTCTAAGAATTTAGGTTGTACGGGTGTTAAAAGCAGGTTGATTTGTATCCAGAGTGAGGTACTCAAGTTATGGAAAACGCGGTATATCTCTGGGGGTTCGGAGTATCTGTAACAGGAGCTAATGTGTTCGGACTAGACAATTTGACAAATACACAGTATATTTGTTTTCTATTCTGGCTTATTTCACGGCTCCCGGCAAGCTAGCCACTTCGTATATTCCCGAATTAAATTGACAAATCCAGTTTTAATCAGAAGTATTTTCTCGAACAGAATAATTCCTTCTCCGTTTTCGTAAATTTCTGCGGTCAATGTCCGGCCAGCAGGCGATACAACACCTTAGGGACACTGAAGAAAACAGCCCTCTATAACCAACTCTTCCTGCCAGCGGGCAAAACAACACCTTAGGGAAGAGACGGACTGGGTTTGATTTAACACGACGGTAGGAGGAATCTACTCTGATGGTGTGCAACGGATTCGTTAGAAAAAGAAAATACACAGATACCCCAAATATACTAATAATTCAACGATCCTATCATTCCTGATTGAAACACGATAAAAATCTCAAGCGATCAAAACAATATGAAAAATTATTTCTAAATTGCTTACGGTTTTTATGGGTACGGCTTGCAGGTCGATTCACTATCTGGATTTAACGCAATATTTCTCGGATTTCTACAGGATCACAAACGCGACAAGTGTGAGAAGCACGAAGAGAAGAGAAGCGAAGCGCAGACGGGCAGACGTATTTATAAGGAACCGGTGGCCTTCGGAATATGACGTAGAAAATTGAATGAAAAACGAAAAAAAGTCTGCTCTGACTTTTTAAGGTATCAAAAACATGAGCTACAAGAAACCGGAGTTGGAAAACTATGTAAAAGTTAAAATTTTTAACTCACCACAAAAACTAATCAGGTCGCAAAAAAACAATGGGACGGGGATTCTTGGTGAAGCCAAGAGGCAATGTTTTGTACAGAAAAGAATTGAATTGAACGGAGATTTTTAAATAAATCTACAGGGCGGGTAGAGATTGTACGAGTGACGGTTTCAGAACTTGTCACCCTGTCAACAATGTTTTCTAACTTACTCTTAATAATAGCAATAATAGCGATAACAATAATAATATCAATAATAATAATAATATGTTAACGTGAATAAATCTAGGCAGGTTACAGGGTGATCCAACGAAGCATCTCAGCTGAAGGCCTGGTCTTCAATGCGGATAATAAATCATCCCATACAGGGTGTAAAAATATGCTTCGTTACATCCCCCTCTTACTTCCGGAAAAAAAAAATGAAAACTTCGTTTGCATTTCTTTTTTTTTAAATTTAAGTTAACTATGGTTACCCGGCGAACTCTTCGGTGATAGAATAGGTCTGCATGTCGTATTCCGGAACTACAAACGGAGATGGAGAAGTTCTGGCTGGACGGGGTGCAACTCCGGGCTGGATAATTGGCTATTGGCGGCGATTTCCGGGGGTGGTGTTGCTTGATCGGCGCTTACATCTGCAGAAGGCACATTGTGTCGTCTTTTCCGCTACGGTGGGTGTCACCGTCTGGGTACGTACATTTCGGGTTCGAGAGATGGTACTGATGTGGTTTGGGTACGGGCTGAGTCCAGCCTCGTTAAATAGGCAGGGGCAGTCGCGGGACATGACCCCATCTCGGCCACATCTGGAACAAAACAACCGTCGCGGGTTGAGGCAGGCGAAGCGGGTGTGTCCTAGAAATCCACAGCGCCAACACAGGGTGTTATCGACGTGAACATTCTGGAAGCGGGAATCCTGAAGAGCATCCGGTCGCTGGCGCAGAGGTATCATCATGCGAGCCCTACTTTCAGGTTCGACTTTCACGGGGACAGGCACAGCGGAACGGAGAACTTCCTGGCTCTCATGGAATTCTCCCTCTGCAAACTGTTCTCGGAACGCCATGCGGGGCGTAGATGGTCGGGGGTTGATCTCAAAATAACTATTTTCCTCGAACGGGTCGTCGTAGGGGTGTGGAATTGTCTTCTGGCGGTTGACGGTTCCTGTGTCTGGGTGGGTCTGGGTACCCCTGTCGGTACTAAGCGAGCGTATGGATTCCTTGGCCGGAGTGGTGACGATCTCGGCGGACGAGGATGGTCGATCGTTTACTGCTTCGGTCATGGTGGGGCCCATTAATTGTCCGGAGCTAGATTGTCCCTCTCTCGGACCGTCGTCCTCCAGTAAGCACCAGTCCTCTGCTAATGGGGAAGTACGGAGGTCCAACAGTTCAGACATCGCAGCTGACTTAGACGGAACTAGTCGGTATCACGGGAAGTGGTATTTTTGGTATCCGGGTTCGTCGGATCGGGGACCAATTCCAACGGAGATGGAGACCTAGAAATGAATATGTTACTATTTTCTTTAGAAGTCAAACGATCTTGGTGCGGTCGTCATACGGTATGGTACTCGGTTCGTCCGGAGGGATGGTGACCCGTATCCATCGTCCGGATAGTGTAGGCAACCGTATTCTGAAGCGCCGGTGGCGGGGAATACCGTCGGGTCGGAGATCACTCAGCACGGATCGCAACCGTGGAGACCATTCGGCAACGGACCTGCATTTAAGGTACTTCTCGGCTGCCCATGTGCGGATGGCGTCGTACATGATGGTTGGGCCATCGACATGGCCGGGAACGTCCAAGCTCCGGAGGGCCAACTCCACCGCAATCTTCCCTACCCCTCGTTTGTACGACGGAGCTTGGTCTATGAGACCATGCAACTCTTGGAGCTGGGCAACAAGGGTCTCGTCTAGGCCTCGATGGCGAGCCCAATTCCAATACCTTGAAATTGAATCCTGTCTCGTGTGTCTCACTCTCGGAGACCATGGGTGGGTATGTGGCGGAGACAGAGTGGCTGTCGAGGAACAGGGCGAGGAACAGGAAGAGAAACCTGAACTGGTACGAGGGGGTGGGGGAAAATAGTGCCTTCGGGGGGAAATAGGGTGGCGGCCATGTCGTGAGTGAAATGTCTCGACCATGGAGCGGGATTGAAGGGGAACGGTCCATCTAACCGGGGAAGGGGTTCTGGGGTTGACCGGCGCTAGGCGCGTGTCCAGAGACGGATCGTAGTATAAGAAGGCGGCTGGGCTGGCCTCCAGGTCAGAACCCGGGGGAAAGGACAATCCTTCAGGCATTGGCTGGGTGTGCACCCTAGGTGGCGTCGTAGGATGACTCCAGAGAGGGGACGAGTTCGGCGGACGGTCGGACATGATACCTACAATAAGCCGAGTTATTATTCATTTTGTGGTTAGGTAGGGTTTCAGATCCTTAATATGGACACGATTCACCCGCTTTCCGTGATGTCCCTTGAGATCATATACAACGGGAGTGACTACTCTAACAACGGTAAAAGGGCCGGTATATTTAGGGGCAAGTTTGGCTGCGTAACCTTGGACTTTGGAGGACAGCGAGTGCTCTTTCTTCATCACCTGGTCGCCGACGTGACATCTCCAGTCTCTACGTCGTAAGTTGTAATAATGGCTTTGTGTGGTGAAGGCTCGAGCCAAATTTACACTCACCAACTCATGGACTTCTCGTAACTTGTCCATATGTGTTGTCCACGCAGAGTGTCTCAACGGTTCGTCTTCGGTCTCGGGAAGGTCTATTGGAAAAACTGATTTTGGTGGATTGAGTTCTCTGCCAAAATTTAAAAAGGCCGGAGTAAATCCAGTGGATTCCTGGCGGGCTGTATTCAATGCAAATTGTAATTCCGATAGGTAGACATCCCATTTTCGGTGGTCATTGGCGCAGTACTGGGAAATCATAGTCTTAACGGTTTTGTTTGCCCTTTCCACGGGATTGGCTTGCGGAGTGTACGTAGGAGTGAAGCGGTGATGAATACCAAGTTCAGCGAGAAGATCGGTGAACACATGGCCGGTATATTGGGTACCATTGTCGCTAATAACGGTGTCTGGACGGCCGAAACGCAATACGATGTCTTCGTAAAAAGCTTTGGCCACGGCAGCGGAAGTAGCCTTTCGGAGAGGACGGACTTGTAACCATTTGGTAAACCTATCCTGAAATACACACAGGTAGCTGTTTCCTTTGCTGGACCGGGGCAGTGGACCTACCAGGTCAGTAGAAATAGTGCTCCAAGGTTTCCCATTTGGTGACGGATACATTTTTCCTGGCGGCTGTTGTTGAGGTACCTTATACTGCTGACATGACTGGCACGCTCGGACGTACTGGGAAATGTCACGAAACATTCCGGGCCAGTAATACCGTCGTGCGATCCGAGCGGCAGTCTTTGCTATACCCATGTGCCCTGCCGTTACCACATCGTGGTTTTCCTGCAGTACTTTCGCTCGCAGGGGTTTGGGCACACATAGCTTCCATGGATCTGTCATTTCGGGCTCAGCCATGTCACTGGCGTCCCAGAAATGGCGGAATAATTTTCCCTCCTTCACACAATAGTCCGGAAAAGCTTCTGGATTACGGCTTACTTCTTGCTTCTTATTTTCATACCAAGAACAGGTATGTTCCTCTTCGACGGGTTCGACGGCCAGACAGTTCGAATTAGGATCATCACTCTCGGGCAGCGGTTGGCGAAACAACGCATCTGCCACTCGGTTCAAGGCGCCCTTGCGGTACTGGACTTCGTAATCAAACTGCTGCAAGAACATTGCCCAACGGGCAATACGGCCTGACGGAATTTTGAGTGATCTAATCCACTTGAGGGATTGATGGTCACTCAGGACGGTGAAACGGTAGCCTTCGAGATACGGCCTCATCTTCTCGATCCCCCACACAATGGCAAGACATTCTTTCTCAGTGACAGAGTAATTCCGTTCCGGTGGAGACAGGGTACGGCTAGCATAAGCTATCACGTGCTCTTGGCCTTCCATTGTCTGAGTTAGGGCAGCACCCAGTCCATATTCGCAAGCATCTGTCTGAAGGATAAACGGTTTCGTGAAGTCGGGGCACGACAATACTGGGGCTTCCGTCAGACAAACTTTCAGTCTCTCGAACGCATCACTTTGGGCATTTTCCCACCTCCAGCGGTAATTCTTCCTCAAGAGTTTAGTCAGCGGGGATGCCAATTGGGAAAAATTCTGGATGAACCTGCGGTACCAGGAGATCATCCCCAGAAACTGTCGGAGTTTCTTAACAGAGGTAGGAGCGGGCCATTGGATGACAGCTTCGACTTCGTCGGGATCGGTCCGAATACCCTCAGGCGTGACTAAATAAATGGCCAAGGTATCGGAGTGAGTTCAGACAGAACTTGCATTTCTCCGGGTTCAGCTGGAGGTTAGCTTCTTGCAGTCTTCGGAAAACTTTTCGTAAGTTTACTATGTGCTCTTCGAAGGTTCTACCTAAGACGATAATGTCGTCCAGATAGGCGAAGGCAAACGGTTCCATATCGGGACCGATGATGGTGTCCATGAGTCGCTGAAACGTGGCGGGGGCAGAGTGCAGCCCGAACGGCATGACAGTGAACTGGAATAGTCCACGTCCTGGCACAGTGAAAGCGGTTATCGGTTTACTGTCAGCTGCTAGAGGTATCTGCCAATATCCTTGACGGAGATCCAAGCTGGATATGAATTTCGCTTCACGGAGCTTATCAAGGATCGCGTTGATGAACGGTAACGGGTACGCGTCCTTTTCGGATACCTCGTTAACCTTCTGGAAATCGATGCAAAAACGGGGCTTACCATCCTTCTTCCGGACGATCACCACGGGTGAGCTCCAGGGGCTGCTGGACGGTTCAATTTGACCCTCGTTCAACATCTTGTCCACCTCTTCATTGATAACCTCCTGCATTCTCGGGTTTTGAGGACGATGTCGTTGTTTTATCGGCTCAGGGTTCAACAATCGGATGTGATGTTGTATCCAAGGTGTCGTTCCCTTTATTTGTTGAAATACTGGCAATTCAGTCTTCAAAAACTGGTCTAACTGGTATTGTTGAACGGTAGCTAGGTTTCCTCCTTCGATACTCTCAATACCCGGTGGAAAATTATCTATCGGTTGGACAGTATTGTGAGAAGAGATTGGTCGCGGTGGCGTCTGTGTTGTGCCTTCCAGAACGTTTGACACAGGCTGAAGGGGAAATGCTCCCTCAGGGACTGGTATATTTACGGCGGGAGACGTCTTCGTTTCGACGGACTGTGCATAGCGATAGGTCACGTCCTCCTGGTTTAGGAACACCGTTGCACTACCCAAATCCAATCGGAAATTGTGTGTTCGGAGAACGTCCATGCCTATCACTATGTCCACAGTAAGTTGTGGCACAATTAGTAGCTCGGCGGATAGCTGTCCCTGTCCAATGGTTATGTCGGGTTTGAAGCTTTGGTTCACTGGGATGAGTGAACCGTCAGCCTGACGAGACTGACGCACGGAATGGGTCAACGGTGGCCATCCGTAGCGTTCGCAGCAGGTGCCAACGGCCGGACTTGCGAAAGTCCTGGTTGCTCCGGAATCAATGAGAGCCATGAAGGTGGTGTCACCTATGCCTACCTTCACAAACGGCCTATTATCAGTAGAACGGACGGCGGAGACATGAGTCGAGGAAACTAACGGCGGAGGCTCTCGACGTTGTCGAGCCTCTGGTCCGTTTCCCGAGTGGCTACAATCACAGTCCCGTGAAAGTACGCCATTTCGGCCACAGCGTGAACAAAATATTTTGGGCGGGTTTCGGCAATCAACTCTCATGTGTCCATTCTGACCACACCTCCAGCAGGTAGTGTTTCCCTGGACAGCTGGTAATGGGGTTGGGGGTAGGTTTCGTGGGGGCGGCGGCGGTCGGTCACGATAGGAAGTACTTGGTGCATCTCGTGGCGGTGTTGCCACTACATGAGTGTGGTGGTTGTCACTCATGGTGGTATCGACCCTAGTGTATGGTCGGGAGGAGGATGGAGGGGTTACTGACGGTCCTGCACACGGACTTCGCTGGGGTACCGTTGCAGAAACGGGTAACGGTGGGGCGGATTTTTGGACGCGACAAGAGGCTGCCGTGGGAGAAAATGCTTGGTCGATTTCTGCCCGCAACAGTTCGTATTCACGGACAGCTTTGGAGAAACCAAAAATATCCACAAAGTCTGTTCTCCGAATCTGGCGTCTGTACTCTGGGTGGAGGTTTCTGTAGAGCCAGTTTAATTCCTGGTCTGGAGAAATTCCTCCATGCCGGCGGATGAGAGTCTGCAAGTCAGTAACATACTCAGAGCTACACTCGTGTAGTTGGTGTATCCTCCTACTGATAGCGACCTCCAAATCGAAACGGTAATTGACCGGAAAGAAAAAGTCTTGAAAACTGCTATAAAACTCATTCCAGTTACTCCAATACCTCTTGTTATTCCGGAACCACAGGGCAGGCATACTCTGTAGTAAATCCGGCATAACCTGAAGCAAACGATCAGGGTGTATGCCTTGTGACGACCGTATCTCTTCAAGCCTTTCCAGAAAGGAGGCGGGGTCATCGGTTCCATCAAAAGAAAGGTCCCAGTCTTTGACCTTCAAGGGTCTCACTACTGGGGGAGTAGATGTTCCAGGCTGAGGCATGACGGATTGTACTCCCATACGGGTGCCACTGAGAACACTGGATACGGTCGGAGGACCTGTACTCGTTACAGTAATCGTTGGTAACGACGGGGTGGTTGTGATACCCACAGATGATGTTGGAAATACAAACGGCATCGTAGTTATTGGTACGGGAGTAGCTTGACCCTCACGAATAAACTTGATGAGGCGTCGGCGTTTTTCATCTACCGTGCCGGCAGTAGCAAGTTGAAATTTTGCTAACTCGGCGTCCAGTTCGTCTTTTCGCAGAAGGTATATCCATCCGACTCGAGTGTCGGCAGGTGGGCCTCCTGTCGGTGCATTCGTAGTTAGAGAAAAGCCTGAAGCTGTGTCAGGTTTCCCCTCGGACTCCGGTTTCCCGCCGGTCATTCTCTTTCAGTCCACTGAAAGCGGTTTGATGTAAAAAAAATCACTAGCACCTCCTGTGCTTCCTAAACGACTCGTATCTCAGAAACGGTGAATGATATCGATGAAAGGTTGACGGGAATCGCTTCTACGCCCTCGAAAACCTATTAATCGAGATGTCACAAGGATTTTATGTCAAAATTAACAACTTGTCAAAATGACAAGTTAGCGGTTATTGACGTATTTCGGCGTTAAATAACCTCTAGATGTGATTACAAGTTGTTCCGGCACTATAAAATGACGGATTACTTTATTTTCCTCAAAATCGGATTTTCTTAAACTTTCGGTTATCAGTGCCTTCGGTATACTATAAAAAACCAAGTCCCTGCTCGGGCGCCAATTTGTAACGTCCTTTTTGCCCTAACAAGACAAAAGGAACAGACGTTACTATGGCGCGGCGGTTGTTGGGCTCAATCGATTCTCTCTAACGAGAACGACTCAAAACTCAACAGTGTTTCGGGCGCCAGTTTATTAAAGTGGTATGCTCCACTCTCCCTTATTCACTTCGGAGGGAGGCCCAGGGCAGCTTCAGATGGAGATACGGTACTCCAGGGGTCAAATAAGGTGACTAAAGACCAAGAGCGGTCAAGTGGTTGCAGGCTTTAATTGCAACACTTGAATTTCATGAAATACCGGCTGCTATGCTTACTTTCAGAATTCTAGTAGTAAGAATAAAAGAAGGAAATAGGTAACAATGTCAGTATTTATTGTTGATTCCTTGAAATGAACATTAAACTAAAATATACTTGAAATAATAAAATTTACTACGCAGGGAAGCAAGTTCTGCACGGTAAGCGGGTGTCGGGTACTATTCGGTTTGATCGGTCTAAGAATTTAGGTTGTACGGGTGTTAAAAGCAGGTTGATTTGTATCCAGAGTGAGGTACTCAAGTTATGGAAAACGCGGTATATCTCTGGGGGTTCGGAGTATCTGTAACAGGAGCTAATGTGTTCGGACTAGACAATTTGACAAATACACAGTATATTTGTTTTCTATTCTGGCTTATTTCACGGCTCCCGGCAAGCTAGCCACTTCGTATATTCCCGAATTAAATTGACAAATCCAGTTTTAATCAGAAGTATTTTCTCGAACAGAATAATTCCTTCTCCGTTTTCGTAAATTTCTGCGGTCAATGTCCGGCCAGCAGGCGATACAACACCTTAGGGACACTGAAGAAAACAGCCCTCTATAACCAACTCTTCCTGCCAGCGGGCAAAACAACACCTTAGGGAAGAGACGGAGTGGGTTTGATTTAACACGACGGTAGGAGGAATCTACTCTGATGGTGTGCAACGGATTCGTTAGAAAAAGAAAATACACAGATACCCCAAATATACTAATAATTCAACGATCCTATCATTCCTGATTGAAACACGATAAAAATCTCAAGCGATCAAAACAATATGAAAAATTATTTCTAAATTGCTTACGGTTTTTATGGGTACGGCTTGCAGGTCGATTCACTATCTGGATTTAACGCAATATTTCTCGGATTTCTACAGGATCACAAACGCGACAAGTGTGAGAAGCACGAAGAGAAGAGAAGCGAAGCGCAGACGGGCAGACGTATTTATAAGGAACCGGTGGCCTTCGGAATATGACGTAGAAAATTGAATGAAAAACGAAAAAAAGTCTGCTCTGACTTTTTAAGGTATCAAAAACATGAGCTACAAGAAACCGGAGTTGGAAAACTATGTAAAAGTTAAAATTTTTAACTCACCACAAAAACTAATCAGGTCGCGAAAAAAAACAATGGGACGGGGATTCTTGGTGAAGCCTAGAGGCAATGTTTTGTACAGAAAAGAATTGAATTGAACGGAGATTTTTAAATAAATCTACAGGGCGGGTAGAGATTGTACGAGTGACGGTTTCAGAACTTGTCACCCTGTCAACAATGTTTTCTTACTCTTAATAATGGCAATAATAGCGATAACACTAATAATATCAATAATAATAATATGTTAACGTGAATAAATCTAGGCAGGTTACAGGGTGATCCAACGAAGCATCTCAGCTGAAGGCCTGGTCTTCAATGCGGATAATAAATCATCCCATACAGGGTGTAAAAATATGCTTCGTTACAAAGAACCATGTAACAATTTGTTATTCAAGGATTAGCACAACGAAATATCTAAGAAAATTAGGTAGTTCAGACTAAATATACATGAAGTTGATAGTAGAATAGTTCCAGAATCGTCAAATCAACCAAAAAAAGACTTGTTATGAATATGTGCCAAACCGAAATAACTCTTCGAAGGAAATGCGGGATCACATCATACAACAATATCAAGAAATTCCTTGGGGGAAGAAAGGTGCATGACAAAACAATACGGATAGTTGAAATGTGCTAAAAAATTTTCTTTCAAATACACCACTCCGATAATGAGTCATCGGAACAAAATTCAAGAGTTGCATTATCACTGATGTTACGGCTTTAAGTTTGTCAACCGTACAAAGACAGAAATCGAATGTTTGAGTGAAGAAGACTAACGTAAAAAATATTGGAATAATTGTGAATATTTCCTTCAAGTGTCGAAATTTGAAAGTAATCTCGAGATTATTCTGTTTCAACTCAACAAGCATTGTGGTATATGTTTCAGTGGAGTGAGTTGGTGCAAGTAGTGATACAACCTATGTTCTAGCGCACGCATGCGCATTGACGAAGCTCGCTGGGTTCACCGCGTGACGTTGGGTGTTGCCGGATTTAAAATTAAGGAGCAGAGTTACGGAGGGTGGGACGTTGCCGGTTTTTAAATTTAATTATGGAAGAAAAAAGATATACACGGTGTAGCAACGTAACATGACAGAAAAAACAGTTTGTCAAAAATCGTATTATATACAGGGTGTCTCAAAATACATCGGAAAAATGAATCATCACATCATTGGGGCATCGCATCATTGGGGCATGCAGGGATTCAGAAGTTTTCGTTTTACGTATACAGGGTGTGTCAAAATACATCATTTAAGAAAAAAAAATACGGGGTGTCTCATAAACGTGCATCGTGATGGGGTTTGGCATTTAAGAAAAAAATATATACCAGGTGTACCAACGTGCCAGTTGAGACAAAAAATATATACAGGGTGTCTCATAAACGTGCATCGTGACGGGGTCCGTCATTTTTAAAGTGCGATTTGGGAGTACAGTTGGCATTCAAAATTTTAGTCGTTTTTCGAACGGGAAAAATGCATAATTGTAGTCGCATTTACGCACGTTTTGGCGTTTAAAATTTGAGGTGTTTTTTCGAACGCGAAAACGAACATTTTGAGCAACTATGAAATGCTGAATCTCCATAAGAAATACATGTAAAAGTGTATTTTCGGCGTTCGTTATTTCAGTTGTTTTTTAGAACATGAAAAACGCTTATTGTGATGACATTTTTGCGTTTCAAATTTCAAGTGTTTCTTAGAACGCGGAAAACGTGTATTTTGATAACATTTTCGCATGTTTAAGAGTTTCAACCGTGCAACGTTTTCGAAAAACGCCATAAAGTGAGGTTAGATAAATCGCAAAAAAAAGGTGTGGGATTCGAACCCACGCTCCCTTTCGGGAATCGCAACTTGAATACAACGCCTTAGACCGCTCGGCCAACCTAACTTATAAGTATACATAATGAAATGAAATTATAAGTACATATTATTATGAAATGTGGGATTAGGTGGTTTCTGATTAATTTGTTTTGTTATGACAAATAAAATATAAAAAAGTGAGGTTAGATAAATCGAAAAGAAAAAGGATGTTAGGTGTGGGATTCGAACCCACGCTCCCTTTCGGGAATCGTAACTTAAGTACAACGCCTTAGACCGCTCGGCCAACCTAACTTATGAGTATACATAATGAGATGGTGGTATTGTAGGATAGGGTAAAAAATTCAAACATCTTGAATACAAAATTTATTAAGCAGTTTTATTTCGGTAACATATCACATAACCATTTGTAAAGAATATCGACGTTTCGGAGGCTGCAACTATGGGTAAGGCGGTATCATTGGTGTTGTTGGTGAATGTAGGAACCATCCACGTTGTATTATCATAATCCTCCAAGTTCACAATACGTGTAGGTAGACCTAATTGTTGAAAGATAGTTTCGTTTTTGAAGCCCTCGCACATAAATGATATCAGCATCGTGCAGATGTTTCTTGAGGATGGCATCCAATTGATGATATTCCACAAAGCCGGAGGAATACCGCAATCCGTGAATGTTTTTCTCCAAGAAACAGGTGGTACGTCGATCCTCTTTAGTCAAAGAGGAAAATGGTATGTTTGGCAACAGTAAAAAGTTACTACATTGAATTCCAACCCTAATAGCTATTTCCTTAGGATGAAATTGCCGGTCGACGATGAAGCCTTGAATATCTACAACAGCTATTCTCATGTTGACTCTACGATTAATACTGAAGCTGAATCGCATGCTCAGTTCCATTTTTTGATAATTTCTGAGAGTGGGAGGTGCTCAATGACAGTGTCGTGCACAATAATAGCATAGGCACGATGAAGTCTTGACAGCCCATATTTCATTTTTTGCACCTTGTGTGAGAGCAGGCTACATATGTAGTTCCCATTTTCTGAAGGGTATAAGGATGGGAGTGTCAGCTTGGATGGCTTTCAAATGTTGTAATTTAATTTGATCATGCGGATAGATTCGTTTAACTTTAAGCTCAATATTCTCAATTTCCAGTTTGACTTCCGTGGGGGCTAATGTTGATCCAGGAGTCTCGTCTATTTTGAAGAGGTTGCTATCATCTCCAGCTCGTACTAATCGGATGGTATGCTTACCGTAGGAAACACATTGATAATCACTGAAGATATTCAGAAAATGTCTAATGGGTTTTAGCATGTTGAATGTTAGATGGGTTGGGTGGATGATTCCAGTATTGGTGGGAAAAGTCGAACCTGAGGTGGCCAAGTGTTTAATATCTTCATCAGTGTAGGTGAGAAAGCCTCTGACACTACTGACAATTCCTACTTCACGAACTGTTTCCAATTCCTTGCCATTTTGTTCGTAACTAGCAGATTGAAACATGAAAGCGCCAGCATTGTTTACGAACGTCACCCTACCATTTCCCTTGGTTCTCTCAACCTTTCCACTGATGAATAGCAAGCTATCGTACAAGGCATCATAGGCATCAGATTGATTAATATTGATTTCAATAACATCATTGTTGCGGAAAGAGATATGGGTAGTAGGTGCGCCACTCTACCTTTTGTAAGGATTCATCGTTGTGAGGTTTTCGGAAAATGTTGAATAGTTGATTGGACAACATGATAACCGAGAGATTCCAAAAGCAATTTATTCTCCGTTGACAGTAGTTGAGGTTGTTTCTGCTGCTGCTGCTGCCGATGGTTGAATGTCTCGGTGAAGACTGAGGTGTGGTATGGAGATGATTTATAATTATAGATAGTTAGCACCATACTTTCGCTTCAATTCCAAACGAATTATTATTTCTTCGTTGCGAAAATCAACAAGTTGAGAGTGTTGATCGAGCACTCGCAACGTAATGGTATTTATTTCGTTTGTATGAGAAATGGGCAGATAAATGAGATGATTGGGTGTTTCGTCAATGGCGTAACCTGGATCAACACCTATAGCAAATTCGTATATCGTATGAGACGGTGTGTCGTTGTAGAAGGCTCCAAAGGTAATGTTGCTATCTATGTGTATGGTTCGTACTTTAATGATATCCACAGGCAGATCTGATGCGTAATGCAAGTTGAGATTGAGAAGTTTAGACGAAAACCCCAAAATACGAGCTAAACTATTTGCAGGTCGGAAATCGATCGAGTGCTTAAGACAAAATATTTCGCTTTTCAGTGTATTATTATTGGGTTTGAGATAGAAAAATTCCTCAGGGTTTTCTTTGTACGTTTTGGGTATGATATGTTTGCTTATTAAATCTTCAATATCAGTGATTTCGTAAGATCCAGCAGGAATATCGATATTTCTTCGATTTAGCTTTATCACCGTTTTCATAGTAGTAGAATTTCGTACCGTCTTCAATATTGGGTATACTGTTGTAGGAATGGAAGCTGAGCAAAGCCAAACTATATTCTGAATCGGAATCCAATCGAATGGGTGGATTGAAATCAATGGAAAGCGTCGAAGAACGACTTGTTAGCGTTAATATCATAGACATGACTGACACACATCAAACAATCGCACACCTTAAATAAAGAAACATTTGAACCAAAATCATTTATTTTTTATTACAATAATAACATTCAAATTGTGCGCTAACAATATCAGTATACAATACTCGATGTAGCGGCGCTGATGCGGGAAAATCATGTCGGAGATGGATGAAACATGGTAGGCGGATCTGCAAAGCGTATCGATGCTGGTAATCCATTGGCAATCTGCGCCATACATCCAACAATTCCCAAGGTCCTGCGTTCCCCATCAAATATTCAATTGGTAAATTTGCAGTTCGGCATCGGTGAAATCTCGCAAAGATTTATACTTATGCATTTCAATCAATGATTTATACATTTTATCGGACGACATTAAGAAGTAGAAACTTCAGACAAAGATGGCCACAGTTATTCTGATTGTAATTTTGATATTGATCATTATTATATGTAATTTTTACCCCCTTCCCAAAATATCTCGCCAATTCCATTGGAGGTTTTAGATTGCCAAAACTGTCGAAATATTGTGCAACGTTGCCGGTTTTATTGTAAGCTACCCAATGAGTGCCCGCATTCAAATGCGAATCCAGGTTTATTACGCCGCATTCTCGCAGCCAAGGACCACAAGTTGGCAACATATCACGCATAAAAACTCCACGAAAATTCGGTATTTTAAGTTGACGGGCACACTGTAGAATTTCCGAATCGTATAATGCTCTATTAGGTAGCTTGTCTAGTAGTTTTTTTGTTTTTTCAAGTATAGACCTCGTCCTTTACGTTGTTTTTTCAGGAACAACCCAAATCCTCGACGTGTTTTTCGTAGGTACAAACCAGATCCCAAATGTTCCATGGATTTATTATGACGTTGATCTTCTTCGAGTTTCTTTTTGGCACCTCTGGCATCTATTACTGTTTTTGCGATAGCGCTCGCCCCACCTGCCAACGAACCCAAAGCCGAAAGGGCGGCAAATATGGGTATGAGTGGCAGGATTCCTCCGGATTTTGCATCGAATGGAATTACCCTAGGTATACGTATTTTGTTACGTCCTCCAGCTTGACTCACAGCCATTTTAGCAGCTTGCAAAGCTGAAGCACTAGATTTCTTAAGATTGCTAGGATGAGGCTTCCAATTTTTAATAATTTTTTAAAGCATGTTACGACGAAAGGACAGACCAATACCAAGGTTACGTTTCGCTTTCATGGTGTTAGTTACCATCCAAGCTGCAGCACGTTCTCCAAATTTAGCGTCTTTAGATTTAACACGTTCCCAAGCTCGATTTTCCAACACTTGATCTGCCTTGTGCCGGTCTTGTAGAGAATCGCTTTGGGAGTATGCAATATCGTGATCTTTACAGCTCTCGTCCAAAGGATTCACACCTTTGTCCCCGCGATCCAATCTCTTTTGCAATTTGGTACCTGGACCACAAAACGAATAACCAGGAAGATGTAATTCGAACGGGAGCTTATTGATTATGGAATTAACAACACCTGCACCGGAGTAAGTCAACATTGAGAATGACGTAAAGTGATTGTGATATTTTTATTTATAACCGGGGCGCACTCATTTTCAACCATCACATCATGGAAGTCATTCAGCAAGACGAGTCACTACCCATTGAAAATTTGGATATTTTGAATGGAGACGGTTGTGGTAGTATGATTAGGAAACATGGTAAATTATTACCCAATTCGTTCCGTGCAATCATTTGCGGACCAAGTGGTTGTGGAAAAACAAACGCCATCTTAACATTGTTATTCCACCCGAATGGTGCTAAATTTGAAAACATTTACGTATACTCAAAGTCATTGTATCAACCCAAATATCAAGTACTTCAAGAAATTTTGAAGAAAGTCAAGGGGCTGGGTTATTATCCGTTCAGAGAAAACGAAGAAATCATAAGTCCTCACGAATCCAAATCGAATAGTATATTTATTTTCGACGATGTCGCCTGCGATGGTCAACAGAAAATTCGAGAGTATTATTCCGTGTGCAGACACAAAAACATTGACGCCTTCTACCTTTGTCAAACATATTCGAAAATCCCAAAACAGTTGATACGCGACAACTGTAATATGATCGTACTTTTCAAGCAAGATAAAATAAATTTAAAACATGTATTCGATGAACACGTTTCTCCCGACATGTCTTTCGATGAATTCAAGAGAATGTGTGCAAAATGTTGGCAGCAGCAGCAATATGGAACCGTTGTGATTTGCAAAGATTTCGATACGAATGCTGGTCGATATCGACAAGGATTCGACAAATATATAACTATACACAAGATGTGATGTATTATCATTCGTCATCATGAAACCGTTGAGCAAAGAAGTTGATGTTATTCGAAAGACTAAAATCAACGAAATTGCAAAAGTTATTCGAAAAAAATATTTAGCCTTGAAATTGGGTAAATCTGAAGAAGATGAATCGCTGCAGAAATTCTTCAAACCTGTATCAGTTCCGCTGAAAATATTAGCGAATAAAACGTCACAAGCTACTAGTCCAATCAAAACTGAGACGAAAACCGAACCTGAAGAGGAGAAAATGGAAAAGCCCGAAACGACTCCATTCCAATCCCTCGACGTTATTGCAAGTACAGAGGATGATGATGATGCTGATGATGGCGATAATGCTTTCACAGAAGAAGAGGAGCAAAATGATCTGATGGACATGAATGAAGAAGTTTTAGAAGAATATATCGATCAATATCCTATAATGGTCCAACCATACATTATAAAGCATTGGGGGAAAAATAAAGAAATAGACAAAGTATATGGACCCTTCTATGATCAACGTGATTCAAAGTGGTTCCTTGGTGTAAAAGAAATAGATTTTGACAAACGCAGCGGATACATTAAAATTGGTGGGTATCAATGGAAAGGGACGACAGGTATATATGAATTGATGTTTCTCATTAAGCCTGAAAATTACAATGACGAAGATTTACGAGCATACAGACAAATCTTGGATTTATCAACCAGCCACCAAGACACCTTAGATCGCACAAAGTTTAGTAAAGGGTGGAAGTACAACAACTTAATTAAACCGATGTTTCCTACACAACAACAACAACAACGTAAAACATCGACACGTACAAATTTACGTAAAGCATCCAATTCAACAACTCTAGGCAGAGGTTGTTTACCGAAAACACCTATTGCAATGACATTCAATACCAAACCTATGGAATTCGTTTATTGGGACGATCCCAACGAACTCTGCGAACGTCTCAAATTATTGATAGCCTCTCGAGATGCTGGAAATACTTCTCATGACAACAAGATTATTGCCATTTTGAGTGAACTCAAAGAGGCGAATATAATTCTATAAGATAAAGGGCGTTTCCCCATACATTATCATTTTTAAAATGGGTCTCGACAAGTTTGGACGTAGCGATAGCGCAAGCGTAGATAAAAAGCGAAAATTACCAACGCCCTCTGGAGGTGGTTTACTGCACACACCAGATGGTAATATTGATTTCGATAATTTGAAATTGAGTAATGTGAAGAGCCCCACCAAGGATACTGTTGCTGCCAATAAACAATATGTGGATGAAATCTATAAAAATCTTACGGAAATTATGCAAAATCAAGCTAACCAACATCAAATGCAACCGAATCGATTGAGTAATCGACTGAATGGTGATCTAACAAAGATGCGTAATGAAATTAAAAATGAGATGAATAAAACAAACAAACAATTTGAAAAGAAAACTCAAACACTTGATAGTAATTTAAGTCAAATAGTACAAATGAACGACACACGGTATAAGGAAACGACAGCATTTTTCGAAAAATTCAATCAACAATATATAGAGGATATTGAAAATGTTCGTGAAGATTTGTTGAAAAAAATTGGTGAAATTAGTGATTTGGTTCATTCAAACAATTTAAAATGGGATGTTAATGGGAAATTGGCACACCAATTGTTAGAACAATTGCGAGATGATATCTCACAACAAATCAACAAAATAAATTCTGATATAGCGAATACAAAATCAGCTATTGAACAAATCCGCAAAATGCAGAATGTAGTTGTCGCACAGACATAATAAAATAGTACGTTACGCAGTCTCATCATCAGATATGTGTAATGGCTTCCAAAGAAAAGATTCAACTTGTTCGTGAACTGCATAAACCCATTAGAAAAAATTATCCTAGACGCCGTACCATCATCAAAGGTTTGGATGATTTGTGGCAAATGGATTTGGCTGAGATGAGACCGTACGCCTATCAAAATCGAAATTTCAAACTCATTCTAGTCGTTATAGATTGTTTTTCCAAATTTGTGTGGACTAGACCATTGAAATCGAAAACGGGTGAGAAAATTACCAAAACGTTTGCAGATATTTTGGTACATACGAAACGTTGTCCAAAAAATCTACAAACAGATCAGGGTGTGGAATTTTATAACACCAAATTTCAAGGGCTGATGAAAAAACACCAAATTAATCACTACAATACGTACAGCATCACCAAAGCTGCTATATGCGAACGTGTCATAAGAACTTTAAAAGAAAAATTGTACAAGTATTTCAGTTTGAATGGCACCTACAAATGGTTGAATATTTTGCCTGAAATCACAAAATTCTACAATGATACACGCCACTCAAAGACAGGGATGAAACCTTCGGAAATAAACGCAAACGACGAAAAGAAAATTCTCAAATCGACATACAGTCACTTGAAAATAGCTGGACCGAGAAAATTCAAAGTTGGTGATGTTGTGCGAAAAAGGTTATACGCCCAATTGGACTACAGAATTATTCAAAATTATCAAAGTCAATATTACCAACCCTGCCACCTTCATGTTGGAAGATATGCAGGGTGCACCTATCAGGGGTGCTTTCTATGGGGAGGAACTGCAGAAAACTGCAAATCTAGATATATATCTAGTGGAAAAAGTTCTGAGGAGAAAAGGCAAAAAAATGTACGTGAAATGGCTCGGTTTACAAGAATACAGTTGGGTTAGTGACGCTGATTTTGTATAGAATCTTATGGAAAAGAAGCACAATTTGAAAGTCTATTAGGGGGGGCCTTTCGACGAAATTAATTTTCTGCAACATTATTTCAACTTCACTACGTCACACATAACCACGTGATGTGAAGTGAAACTATAAAATCGGATGCAGGCACACTCAGATATTCAGTTTGAAAACGAAAGTTTGAAAGTAAAAAAATGTCTCAAGATAGTGATTACGGTAGTGAAGTTGAAGTAATGTGCGATAGTGATGGTTAAGATTACAGGGGAACTCTGAATGACCTAGACAGAGTGTTGCAACAATACGATGGGGCTACTCAACCTGAACCATTTAGTGCAGTAGAAAAAGCGCTGGACCAATACGAAAAGGCTGCTCGACACGAACACCAATTGCTGTTGTCGACTTTTCCCATGCCGTCCTATGAACTTCGATGTGGTCTCAGCCCAGTCAGAGACTTTAGCCCATGCGTCATTTTGAAGCAGCAATTTTCACCTCGATTCATCAATTTTACACTCGATGAATGGTTAACCCTCATTGGCATTTTGCAAACGACACTGAATACTTTCTTTGAAGCAAGAATCGATGAATATGTAGATGAATATAATCCGATTGTAACACGTTGCAAGGATTACATTTACGTTACACAATACATCGAAAGCTGCACCAAACAAATTTCCATTGCCAAGGACGCTGTGAACCTGGAGCTGCCTGAGAAAGATGTAAACGATATTCTCGAAACACATCGGGGAGTGCTGTCCGGCCGCATCGCCATGCTGGATGCTTTGAACTTTTGTGCCTATTATCGAGGTGTTTTTGATCTTATTCGATCGTGGTTGCGTGATAGGAAAATTTACTTAACTTTAGAAGAAATTATAGAAGGTTTCTGTGAAGCCTCCCCTTTAGATAGTCTGTATGCTAATGCTTTACGAGAATATCTATTTTATTATAAACAAACAATATTGTATAATTTATGTAATAAATGATAAAAAATTGAGAGTGTTTTATTTCATCGAGTTTAAAGCGCACCGAGTCGGTGCACTTACAAAAGTTATGAAAATCAACAAATAAAATACCAAATTTCACTATATATTTTTTTATTTAAATTATATCAACGTGTGCACTAATATACAATATCCAGTTTTTAAAGAAAACTGGTATGAGCTATAATTTAAAAAATCTGAACCATTCTGAATCACTAAAATCATGATTTTTTCTCATTTGTTTTTTTAATTCTCTAATACAATTCAAATTGAGAATTTGTTTAAATTGTTTTGGAATATTGAAATAACATCTATTCATGTGTTTGAAATACCAAATCTCAATTTCAAGTTTGCTATTAATAATATATTTTTTTTTGCTTCACAATCTTTAACAGTCCAATAAATCACATTTGCAGCCAATTCTTGTAAACTTGGTGGAGTTTTACCACTGCTGGGAGACATTTTTAGTGTAACACACCTATCGACCATAATTTCAAACTAGAACAAAATTTCTCGTTGAGTACCATTAATAAATAAAATCCAAATGATTTAAAATATTATTTCAAACTATAGTGGCCCCAAGGTAAAGTGTCAGATGATTTGGTAATTAATTTTCGTTTATTATCATACGGACTTAGAGCTATTTTCGTTTGCTTGATGCTGAAAACGTTGTGAGCGTATGATCGAATACTAAATTGTTCGCAAATTTTCTCTTTGAAATTCCTAAGACAATCGGTATAATCTTGAAAATTTATTTTATTTTTTACGACATTATACCGAATGCCTTTAGATTTTTTCACCACTTTTCCGCCCTGCACTTTGTAGGTGTACATTTTTGAACGTAACCCTACAAAGTGCGTGATGATGTTACCATTCGCTTCATCTTTCATTAGCCCAGGAATTTTTTTATTTACAAGTGGAATTTGGAACTTATTATCAGGCGGATAATCGGAAGTATCAAATTTCGATATGTGCTTCTTAATAATAAGTTCCAAATATACGTCATCACACGTTATTTCATACACAAAACTGTCTGTATCTGTATACATTAATTTACAATTTTCGATACCCACAGTGGGCAACATAAAATCGTAATGAAAATCAAACATGCATGTTTTTGAAATGTCTAATATTGCCATTCCAATGAACAAAGGTTTATTGAAAATAAGTTCAGTCTTTCTCAATTCAATAGCTACCAAGTCTGTATCGAACACGGTTCTACTCTGAAATCTAGGACTAGATATTAAATTTTTGGCACCATAACGACCGTTCCAGGAATTCACAAGTTTGACCACCCTGTGTAACCGGATGTTCTCCATTGTTTTACCAAAAACGGCGTTATTCATTAATTTGTACAAATTTTTTTCAAAAGAACTGGTGGCTGCAGCCCTCAGACGAGTATTCAACTGCTTGAATTTCAAGACACGATGGATTTTTTTCAGAATCAAACCGTGTTTCAACGCCTGTTTTAAATTTCTATAATGCAACGTATATTTATCTTTATTATGCAGGGTACCCATTAATTTTTTTTGCTTAGAATTTGGCGGTGCGCGGTGTTCGGGACAAAACGGGAAATCTTTGTGCAAGTCGTGCAATTTTTCGGGGTATTCTAAATCCACTTCCAAAATATACCCTTCGGGGTCATCGTCGGGAATTTCAGTCACATCTTTATCAAAATTTTCAACCCATTCAAAACCGTCGTAAGGTAAAAATTCTGACATTGCCCACCCATATAAATTATTGACGTCTAAATAAGACAGATATTTTGAAGGTTTTTTGGGATCGTATGCTGCCATATATGGATAATTAGCCTCACTGTATCTATTAGAACACACTGAAATTCCGCCCCTTATACCCTTTTCCACAAACATGATTTTGTCAATATCTTTCAAAATTTGTAATTTACACTTTATATACTTTAGCATAGCATCCCACGTAAAACCTGGCATTGCATAATACCATGAAGGGTCCAGCCCATAAGTTGCTATACATTTTTGACGAAAATTTTCGAAAACGTCTGCCAATAATAAAATATCGGTTTTCAAATATAGGTCTGCATACGACCCCAAATTTGTAATTTTAAATGACTCCCAAACATTTTGGGCGTGGGCATATTTCTCATCGCTTATGTACTCATCGTTTAATTTATTATAGAATTCTTCCCGTGATGGCAACTCCGTTTTGTTTAATTTTTCCAAGTTATCTACATAGTCATATGGAAATACCCCCTTCTTGGTGAGAAGAGTGAATTTCCCATCATCTAAATGACTGAATTCTTTTTTTAAAATTTCCAAATTATCTTTACTTAATGTGGATGCCAATTCATCCAACGAAGTTCCCATGAATCGAAAAGAATCTATAAATCGGAATTTAATTTTAGTTTCAGCATCGTGTCGTGTAAATGAAATGTATTTTTCTTTATTGGAAGGAAGTATGCTCACTTTTCCTCTTTTTGCGATATCCCTAATGATAAAGTGGCTGTCATACTCCGACAAATTGTGGAACGTAATGGGTACCACGAACAATTTACGAAAATTGACGTTACAAGGGGCTTGGTGGGCCCATCCCCGAAACGCCCCCGTGAAATGATCATGGTCGTGCACGATAACATCTTTGGGGGTGAACGGTTTTTCGCAAATATGACAAGTCGTTGCAGCACCGATACTACTCAAAGGCACAATCATTGGCTCAATTTTTTTAATTTTTGACTCGACAAATTTTGCAATATCGGCCAACTCATCGGCAAACCATTGCATGCAATCTTCGCCCCGATAACTCTTGAATCGAGAAAGGCTATCGTCATAGGAACATTTTAGGTAGTAGCCTGCACTGAATGCTGTATGTTTTTGATATTTCATACTCTTGTCTAAAATCTTTTCCCCACATTTTTCCAGCAGTGATTCGAAATCAGCATACATGATAAAAGGACATTTTTGTTTATAAACATAATTTCGGAATTCCACATGGTCGTATGTGGGGAAAGAAATTTTGCAATCATTTAATTTTTCGCAGTGTGTAGTATGTTCATCCAACTTTTGTTGACTCGAAAAATAATTGAGACACCTGTCACAAAAAATTTTCTTACTAGTACCCTTACTCAATTGACTAGATACTAACCGGGACATATCTTTAATCCAACAATAATGGAATTTTATTTCAGTCTCATCGTCGTCAATGGGAGGAGCCTCGTAATCGTTCAATTTTGGAAAATATTTGTTTTGAATCAATAACAAATTAACATGTCTGTCTCGTTTTGTCGCTGTAAGTCTGGCAGGTACTACCACATAAAATGATTTTTCCTTGGCTTGATTCAATTCTAACGTGTAAACATTTACAGAAATATCATTCAATTTTTCGAATTTGGAAATTTGTTGTAACTTCATTGGAGTGTCTAGCCCTGTATTATTCAAAATTGTAGAATAATGAGGATATTTTGAAACTCTTTGAAGATCTTCTTTTACTGGATATAACGCGCTAACAAAACTCCAAAAAAAGCACATTTCATCATTGTTTTGTACATTAATGCATGCTTTTTTCTTTACGATTTGTTCAGGAAGAGGAATGAAAGATGAACCGTTTCCTGTTTCATATTTATTGATGGCCACCTCCAACAAAAGAATTTTACTTAATGCCCACCCCGACTGTTGTTCTTCAAAACCACCCAATTTATTCAATATAACATCCACAACATTTTCAGTGTACCATAACGCTAAGTCTGTACCTAAATCAACCACTTTATTTGGAGTACTAAAATATTTTCTATCAACAATTTCCTCGTCATGTGATTTTTTAATAAAATCCCCCGAAAATGTAAAATTAACTTTGAGACATGGCATTTGTTGTAAAATTTTGACAATCTCGCGTTTGAACAAGGAAAAAGCATCGTCTAGAAAATTTTTAGCATCTTTATGAGACAAATTAATAATTACCCCCGTTGTTACTCTACGATTGAAAACATTGTTCACACTCTGCCACTGTACCCTGGAGCTTCGTCGTTTCAAACCTGAGCCAACATGTTTCTTATCCATTAATTTAATCAACAATCTGAAACGTTTCAATTCCCCAATTTTTGTTATTATTTTCTTTTTTTCCCCAACCGAAAATTTAATTTCTTTCATGGCTAAAACACATTTCCTCACATGACTATTTATATATTTGATAGCTTGTTTGGCAATATCATCTGAATAATTATTTTTGATAAGTGCAAGGTATTCATCAATTGTTGACATTGTTCTAGAAAATTCAGCCATTTGGATTTTATTTATGAATGAGTCTCACCGATATTTTGTTCAAAATTGAATTCTTGGTGCGATGGTCCCGGTTCTGAAAGCTGCTCAGATGACTCTGGAAGCTGCTCAGATGACTCTGGAAGCTGTTGAGATTGGTCTGGAAGTTGCTCAGATAACTCTGGAAGCTACTGGAATTGTTGAGATGGTTGTGGAACTTGCTGAATTCTGTTGTGGAGAGGCTGCTGTGATGACTTCGGTTATATTGCTGCACACGTTGATGTATTGTTCTGAAATAAATTCAATTTTCAATACAAATATACAACTTATTTTTTCAATGGGGGAATGTCTTGTCGCCTGTCCTTCATCAAGTGATGGTAAAAAATCTATTGAGTTTTTTCTATATATGTCTATGTAAGGCTAGTTCGTTCTAATTAGATTACACAAAATTTATTGAATATTTTTTAAGGCGCTCTGTATACTATATGTCTAAGTAACGTTGATTCGTTCTAGCTAGATCAGACAAAATTTATTACGTTTTAAGGACACTCTGTATATCCAAAAAAATAAAAAACATACACCAGATGTATTTCGAATGATACAACATGAGCGCTATGGTTATAAATGAAAAACACAAATTCTTCACAAACAAAAAACTTCTGCATCGAAACACAAACTCTTCACATATTGAACGAAAAAAAAAAACAATACTAACTTTAATTTTCTACAATTTCAAATGAAACTGCAGGATTCGCCTTGCCAGTATCGATGACACCACGAAAAATTATTGAATATTTTCCCGATGAGAATTCTTCAACATGGGACTGATACACCTCTGTCACTCGCTGCGGTAGGAATGTCACGTTCTCCAATAATTCCACCAGTATAACTTCTCCAAATTTACTTCTCACAATTTTGGCTTTCCTGATTGGCTGCGGCACCCCCACTGCAAGACTCGACAATTTGATAGTTGGCTTCCTTTCCACCAATGAAGATGCGTTGATTTTTTGTAAATCCATCTGAAACAAACCGAAATAAAAAGTTTTTGTCTTGATGAAAACCAACGATTTTTCAATTCGAACACAACCCCTTTGCATTAAAAATTAAACAAAAAACTTGAAACACACGCTAAAAAGCATTTACGTTAATTCATCTGAGAAAACTTTTGAATTGAACGTGCACACAAAACCCCCAAAATTCGATTATGAAAAATATTTCAATCACTTTCTACTCTAAAATTCACATAAAAAATCTCTGAATTCTCAAATTGAATATTGAAGTTACTTCATCTAGCCCACCAATAATTTTAATGCCAAATAAAAGCAATAAAATAAATAAAAACTTACTTTGTTTTTCACACACACAAAACACTTGAAATGAGAAGAGCTGGTTCGGTATACCTGAGATGCAGACTGAAGCCGTTCACACCCAGAATTGCTTTTATAGGATTGCTATCTCCCACCGCTACGTCAACGCGCAGTCGGTGCCAGCGCAAGCTTCTCGAAATTCATCGAACGATTCTCAGTTCTTAGATAACGAAAAACCGTTGCTAGCGTGTAGTATTGTAATTTCCTGTTAAAACCCCAAGTCAATGCCAAAGTGTTTATCATATGTTGAATTCTCCGTCCACTGCGGTTTTTCAATAACAGATAACGTCGACTGGCGCGTTTTAATGCCAACCGCAGATAAACCGATAACCGGAAGTGATAACGCCGTGGTTGTTTGATAATTTTATATTTCTGAAACGAACGAAATGAAACTAAATTCGATTTGCAACAATTTTTATTGAAACCAAATTATCCATTTTCTCGCGTTTACAATTATTTCCATTAAAATTCGGAGCAATATACATGATAATATTGTAGACACTATAATGAAAATTCTATAAAGTTCAAATTCCACTCGTGTCTTCGTTTTCTGCCGCCCTGCGGGAACAAATTCTTCAGTTTTTGTGTCTATTTCTCGGCGATCTTCAAATATCAACTTCAGCTTATACTTAAATGCCACATTCTTTGGAACTGTGCTGGTAAAAACTGGTAACTGACCCTCATTGACTTTTGTTGAACGCATAGATTGCCATTCTGTTCTGTTGTTCTTGCATCCATTTTCGAAATCATTAATCTTCACACATATTGCCATGAATTTTACTCCATCTGGTTTGTTAACATACAAAACATTATTTATTATTGCAGTTAGAAGAATAAAATTCATTTTGAGCATTGGTGTTGGCATATTCTACGATGTGAGGTTGTATCCTTCTCAATGGGTATCTCGGTTCAGGTAATTTTCGCATGAAAACTCTGTCTTGAATGTGTAAATTATTCAACTGCTTCCAAACATTCTCTTTTTCTTCAAAAAATTGAATGTCTTTCTTTGATTCCTGAAGACGTCTCTCAAATTTCTCTAATTTACGTCTGTATTCTGCCGATGCCATTGTATTACTAATTATTTTTTTACCAAAATTTCATCTAACATAATCATCCCCTCCGCCGCCTCTATTGCACTATCCTCCTATTACTTTTTACAACTTTTTTGCTTCTTCTACGTACCAATGTATGAAATGACATTTACATGTGTCGGGACCACATCTAACGTTGAGATTTGACTTTATTTTGTTCTTGCAATTCACATGTTTGTTTTTGTAATGGTGGTGCGATAAGTTATCCGACTTTCCAGCATCTCGAGAGGCTATCAATAATTTGAGACGTTCGCAGAGTTCGTTGGGATCGTCCCAACGAACGCCGAAAATACACTTTTACATGTAATTCTTATGGACAATAGGCATTTCAAAATTGCTCAAAATGTTCGTTTTCGCGTTCGAAAAAAACAGTTAAAATTTTAAACGTTGAAACATGCGAAAATGCGGCCACAAAACGCATTTTTCCAGGAATTCTGAACGAAAAATGAACGACAGATGGCTCTGATGTATTCCTTGAAAACAAATTGGTATCGCACTTTAAAAATGACGGACCCCGTCACGATGCACGTTTATGAGACACCCTGTATATATTTTTTGTCTCAACTGGCACGTTGGTACACCTGGTATATATTTTTTTCTTAAATGCCAAACCCCATCACGATGCACGTTTATGAGACACCCCGTATTTTTTTTTTCTTGAATGATGTATTTTGACACACCCTGTAAACGTAAAACGAAAACTTCTGAATCCCTGCATGCCCCAATGATGCGATGCCCCAATGATGTGATGATTCATTTTTCCGATGTATTTTGAGACACCCTGTATATAATACGATTTTTGACAAACTGTTTTTTCTGTCATGTTACGTTGCTACACCGTGTATATCTTTTTTCTTCCATAATTAAATTTAAAAACCGGCAACGTCCCACCCTCCGTAACTCTGCTCCTTAATTTTAAATCCGGCAACACCCAACGTCACGCGGTGAACCCAGCGAGCTTCGTCAATGCGCATGCGTGCGCTAGAACATAGGTTGTATCACTACTGGTGCATGAGCAAGATTTCATCGACGAAGGCACCAAATTTGATGTGTGTTAGTAGACAAATTTGTGAGAAATATATCACCGACGAGAGAATCTTCTTCAATAAGTATCAAGATGACTTGAAATATTTCCAAGTGAATTGTAAGAGTTGTCCGTAGGTAGATTTCATGGGCGGAAAGACAATTCGCTTTCAATTCAACATTGTGTTATGGTTGAAATGTACATATCAAAGTCGGAAGTGAGCTTCTGTTGGTGCGCACGCACACCAACAGAATCTCCTGGCGGCTGTCAAATTCGGTATACCGGGTGAACGAACGCAACATTTAAGAGAAAAAAACATGGCTGCCTGTCAAATGTCATGAGACAGAGAAAACACACAGCTTTTAAGAGGAAAAAAATATGGCTGCTGCTTGTCAAATGTCTGGTGGAAAATGAGGCAATGAAAAAACGTTTCATTGGGGGAATTAGTATAATTCCGAGTTGTGAAGTCGGAATTATACATACCCCCAATGAAACATTTTTTCATTGCCTCATTTTCCACCAGACATTTGACAAGCAGCAATCATATTTTTTTCCTCTTAAAAGCTGTGTTTTTTCTCTGTCTCATGACATTTGACAGGCAGCCATGGTTTTTTTCTCTTAAATGTTGCATTCGTTCACCCGGTATACCGAATTTGACCGCCGCCAGGAGATTCTGTTGGTAGAAGGAATTATACCTCTTCAGCTATTCAAGCAGTGGACTTTTTGGCAATAGATAATTTTGAAGAGAAAACCAATTCTGAACTCCTTCTTCGATGATCACTATTAATTAATTTTTTTGTCAATTCGAAGGAAAATATGTATTCACACGGGGCATGCGTAGTAGTGTTTCCAGCCAATATATTTGTCATCAAAAATCATCTGGAACTATTTATTTGAGTGAGTTTGGTGAGTTTGTAAATGGTGCTTTGGCTATAAGCAATTTCAACAAAAATGATCTGAATATATTATTCATTTTGGTGAAACTTTACATCTGAATCGATACATAGTTCAGTCGAAAATATTCCTCTCGATATTACCTCAAGTCTTTCGGCTCATTTCCACTGGGAAGCAATAACATACGATTCACTTGAAAATATTTAACATTTAAAGTAATTCCTTTCGTTGGTGATGTATTTCTCACATACTTTTATAGTACCAAACTGCACGAGACTTTCGTTTGATGGAAACCAATCTGATTAATCTTCTAATCTTGTGTCAAAGTTGATGCCTTTGTCAGTGAAATCTCGCCCACAAACCAGCTTACTTAATTGGAACATAACACAACACCTGAATTGAATTGAGTTGAATTGAATACCAATCTGAGGAATCCTTCCACCCGCACGTTAAATTTGGTGTCTGGTTATGTAATGGTTCCTTGAGGAATACTCAAATCAGATCAAAAACGTTCAGAGGAATTCCACAAGAACTTAAATGGAATTTATAGAAAAATGCCCAAGATGTCATTGGAAATAATGTGAATAAAGAATGGCAACGGAATTGATGTATTTTATAGAGGGTTGATTTTTTTGGTCCCTCTAGAGATATCATCTCATAGGCAACCAAACACTATTTTCATATAGGAACGAGGATTATATACTCTTGCAACACGTTCGAAAAAAACCCGAAGCTATCGAATTTACAAAGTGGAGTTATGAACCAGATCTGCCATCACTGCAAAAAAAAAAACTGGTGGATATTAAACGACTTTGATGGGTATCTTTCTAACAAACTTGCTTTCTGAAATTTCTCTCCTCTATGATTTATTTCTCACAAACTCTCTTGCTAACACACTGCATGAGACTTATTTAATTGAAACCAAATCTAATGAATATCAACTTTGGTGTCTCATTTGTTTTTTATATGTTATTGTCTCTCGAGAAACACTGAGATTACGAAATGTCCATGAAACTGTTCCTTGAATGCATCTTTTCCCATCGTTCCATGACTTTTTTTCACTTCAATTTTTCATTTTGAACCTTGTTGGCATTTTATTTTTCACGTTACCTTTTCGTTTCATTGCGATTCGTTTTATTCAACACGTCAAGTCAGACACATAGGTTATTAGTTGTTGTTCTCTATATTTCGTAGTATTATTATTATTTTCACGACGCGACGTTTCGTTCAATGCATTGATCTCTAAACCTGTCGAACGCGTAATTTATGCGCTTTCTCTATTTCTCATAATCACAATTATTTTTATGATTTCATTAATTCATTTTCGCTTCCTTTCATTTCATATCGTTTTGTTCCTTCCAACGCGTCAAGCTTGATACCCGTCGGACGCCTACGGTATATGACGTCGACCGCATTTTTATTATCATTGTCATTATTTTCATAACTTTTTGTGTCGTTTCGTTTCATTCAAATCATCGAATTTGATACCTTCCATATTTATTCCATTCCATATTTATTTCAACCTCTACATTTATTACTATTATGTCTGGTAAACCTGTGCTTCAGTCAGGGCATATTCCCAAGTAATTTGAAAATGAGTAAGCTGATCCCGATTTTCAAGAAAGGCAATGTAAATCTTCCTGAAAACCATCGCCCTATCTCCATTATCCCCACAGTAGGTAAAATTGTGGAAACAATAGTCAAAAAATCACCATCCAAATACTTCGAGAAATTCAATCTACTCCATAATAATCAATTTGAGTTTAGGAAGAATCGTTCCACAGTTCAAGCTACTGCCAAATTAATTTATGACATAGTCGAGGGTCTTGAAGAGGGTAAGCACACGGCGGTAACCATGTGTGATCTGAGCAAGGCCTTCGACTGTGTGTCACACAGTATCCTTCTTGACAAACTTGAGTATTATGGCATCAGGGGTGTAGCAAATGATTTTTTTAAATCTTACCTCTCAGAGCACAATCAGTCTTTTTGAAAGAAGCCTCTTCATTAAGCTCAACAGTAAAACACGGTGTACCCCAGGGATCGGTATTAGGTCCACTTTTGTTCATTATATACGTCAACGATATCTTTGATCATATGAATCCACTGAACTGTGTACTATTTGCAGACGATGCAACCTTTTATGGGGCTAACTCTAATCATGAAGAGTTGAAATACCAAATGGAAATATCTAACACTAAAATTAAACAATGGCTGGTCCCCAATCATTTCAAGCATAATCGGAGTAAAACTCAATCCATCACATTTTCGACAAATTCCTCATTGAATGAAGGTTCTATTGTAAATTTCTTGGGCATCACATTGGACGAAACTTTGAAATGGTCTTGCCATATTGAAAAACTTTGTAAAAAACTCTCTAGTCAATTATTTCTCCTTAGACGTCTCGCAAAAGTTCTAAGTCCAGATATACTCAAAATCTCATATTTTTCTCTCTTTCACTCGCATATCACATATGGAACTGTACTATGGGGCAACTCAAGTCACTCTAACCATATATTCGTTCTACAAAAAAAGGCTGTGAGAATTGTTGCCAAGGCAGGTTTTAGAGACTCGTGTCGCCCATTATTTCGGAATCTGAGAATAATGCCTCTACCCTCTATTTACATTTTTCATTCTCTTTTGGATATTCATAAAAACCCAACAACTTATTCTATTAATTCTGATATTCATTCTTATAATACTAGAAATTGCAGTAAAATAGTTAATCCGAGATATAGACTAACCACTTCTGCACGAAATTCACTAGACATAAAATTGTATAATAAATTGCCTCCAGAATTGAAGAATATGAACATGATCAAATTTAAATATACAATCAAAAAGGCAATCCTCGAAAGTTCTATTCCATAAACGAGTTTATGGAATCAAATATATTGGATACTTAACCGCTATTCACAGTGCTATATTCATGGGTGTTTTATGACTCCAAAATTTTATTTATTTTTAGTATTGTAAATTTGTCATATGAATCTGTCTACTGCCTGTAGTTATTAGTCTCTTATATGTTGTATAAATTCAAATCATTCCATTTCATCATGGAAGATAATTTTATCCATCCCGCTCGACTTACTACAGATGTATTATATATATCACGTAGTCAATAAAAATCTATCTATCTATCTATTATTATTATTATTTTCATAATTTCTTTTATTCATCCCGTTTCATTCCGTTACTTCTGACGCGTTGAGCTTGAAATCTGCCGCAAGCATTATTTATTAACAGCCTTCTATACTGTATAATACTTCTTCTACATTTTTTATTATTATCATCATTATTTTCTTGATTTTTTGTGTCGTTTCATCGTTTCATCCAAATCGTTGAATTTGATCCCTTCCATACGTATATTTCAATGCGCTGACCTCTATATTTATTACTATTATTATTTTCATAATTTCGTTGATTAATCCCGTTTCATTTCATTTCTTCTGACGCGTCAAGCTTGAAATCTGCCGCTAACATAATTTATGTACAGTCGTCCATACTTTATATGACGTCATCTAATTTCTTTTATAATTATTACCACTATTTTCATGATATTTTGTGTTGTTTTCGTTTGATCCAAATCATCGAATTTGATTTTTTTATACGAATATTGTATCATGTCCCGATAAAGGTTTATTATCTGATTTGAAAGCTGTACTTTTGAGAGTGATTTCCATTTATGAATATATGTTTATATAAAAAATTATTGTAGATAAAATAATCAATTAACCAATAATGACGTCACCATGCCTCACAGCTAAAACTTTTATGAAAATTTCACTCAATCACATTTCAGATAATTAAACACATATGGCGAAAATCTTATCTTATTTTGAAATTAGACTCTAATAATTTGTAAAAACCCCTATATTTAATAAAACTGACTATCTCAAAAACAATCATAATGGACTTATGTATCCAAAACGGACGTTATTCAAAATAAACATTGTGAAAATCGACAACACGAAATAAATTTTTGTAGATGCTAACTGAAGTAAAATGAATAATAATACTCATAATTTCCTGGATGAATTCAAGATATGAAATATAAACGCCTATCGCCCTAAACCACACAATGGTGATAACTCCAATAATAAAACACGATATTTGCTGAAATTATGTTTTCTCGACTGAATGATCAATTATTGTCATATTTAGACTACGTTGCTACATGATTAACTGAAACCCACTTACCTCAAAATCCTCTGTACTTTCATACATAATCCATATTATATTGAATTACAAACTACACATACTTAAAATGATGCCGGTACTGGTCACAAAATAACTATGAATAACATTTTCATTTCTGGGTTTTCGCTCACAGGAAATGCGATAATAACTCAACGGGAAGTACGTCGGTTGTAATAATCGAGTTTTGTTTTGTGCCTCTAAGATCCGTTCTGTGGCCACTATCACCATACATGAAATCACGAAAACTCATGCTTTTTTATGGATTGTTCAATAGAAATAATCTCTACCGACCGAAGGTCTTACCTTTTTTACGTCCACGACGTAAGCTCAACATGTAGTGATACTCATTTTTGCGTGAATTGCGCTTTTAAAATTTCAATTTTGAACGTAATAAACGTATATTTTGGTCATATTATTTGAGTGAATTGACGTTTATCTTATTTGTAGCGTGTAAAAATGTCCATTTTAAACAATTTAGAAATGTCAAATCTACATAAGAAATACATGTAAACGTGTATATTGTTTGCCTTTATTTTCGTCATAATAATTAATGCGAAAACGGCTATTTTTGTACGTATTTTTGCGTGAATTGACGTTCGTATTTTTTATCTTTTTTGAAACGCGTAAAACGTATGTTCTGTTCACATTTTTGCGAGTTCAAACGCTTTTTAAATATACTCTTTTTTTTGGAGCGTGAGGAACGTCTATTTTGGTCACATTTTTTTGTGTGTATTGACGTTCTCATCAATTTGTATACAAAAAACCTTGATACAAAGATCACTCAACACATCAACTATTGAATAAAAGTGGTCGATTTTTCCCACTTCAAAAACGTGACTATCTTACTACCAAATTTCACCAGTTGGTCCTACTTACACGAGTTGTGAACTTGGAGGATTATGATAATACGTTTTGGATGGTTCCCACATTCAGCAACAATGATGGCATCTCACCTTGTATGCATACATTCGTCGCAACAATACCAACTCAATTGCAGCCTCCGAAACGTAGATATTCTTTACAAATGGCTATATGATATGTTACCGAAATAAAAATGCTTAATAAATTTTGTATTCAAGATGTATACTTATAAGTTAGGTTGGCCGAGCGGTCTAAGGCGTTGTGGCGTTAAGCTGCGATTCCCAAAGGGAGCGTGGGTTCGAATCTCACACCTAACATCCTTTTTTTTAGATTTATCTATCTAACCTCACTTTATGAAATTTTACTATACAAACTGATAACTAAATAGTAATTTTTAATAATAACTACAAAACGTCCAGAACTGAGTGCAAGTAGTTGAAAGAAGCCTCATAACCACCAAAATACTTAAAGCTAAGTGCAATTGAGTAAAATTTACTATATAAGAGTGATAACTGGTACTTTTTGATAGGATTTTTTACTTGTTTTAACGCTTATAATTTTACTCGTTTTTTGGGACGCGAAAACGTCTATTTTTGTTGCATTTTTTACGTGTTTTAACGCTTCTAATTTTACTTGTTTTTTGGGACGCGAAAACAATAATTTTGAACGATTTTGAAATGTCAAATCTCCATAAGAAATACATGTGAAAGTAAATTTTTATCGCTTGTAATTTTAATCATTTTTTGGGACGCGTAAACTTCTATTTTCATTGCATTTTTTACGTGCTTTAACGCTTCTAATTTTACTCGTTTTTATGGGACGCGGAAACGTCTATTTTCGTTGCATTTTTTACGTGTTTTAACACTTCTAATTTTTCTTGTTTTTTGGAACGCGAAAACGATAATTTTGTACGATTTCGAAATGTCAAATCTCCATAAAAAATACATGTAAAAGTAAATTTTTATCGCTTGTAATTTTAATCATTTTTTGGAACACGAAAACGCATGTTTTCGTTACATATTTTATGTAATTCGGCGTTCGAAATTTTATATGTTTTTTCGAACATGAAATCACATGTTTTCGTTGCATTTTTTACGTGTTTTAACGCTTCTAATTTTAATCGTTTTTTGGGACGCGAAAACGTCTATTTTTGTTGCATTTTAAAAGTGTTTTAACGCTTCTAATTTTACTTGTTTTTTGGGACGCGAAAACGATAATTTTGAACGATTCTGAAATGTCAAATCTCCATAAGAAATACATGTAAAAGTAAATTTTCAACGCTTGTAATTTTAATCATTTTTTGGAACGTGAAAACCGCGGAATTCGTCAAATTTTTTACAAATTTTAGCGTTTGTTATTTTAGTTGTTTTTTGGAACGAAAGAATCCTCAACATTCTGTCTGTACTCTTCAGATACCATTCTATTGGTGATTACTTCAACTACCCAATGGCAATAACATACTTTCCAAAAATAATGCCTTCATGATGATGTCAAATAGAGGGCATGTTTTTTTTTCACTCTAAACGACTACGCATCTTTTTCTATTTCCAGTGATATTTTTTCGAAACACTCGGTATATGTTTTTCCGCAATGGTAAGTTTTTCGTCGATCCATTTTCCCATTTAACATTTAAGACTGAGGATTTTGAATCACCCTGTATATATATTTTTCACCCAAATGGAAAAATTTGTGAGACATCCCTGTACAACTATAATGAGCTTTGACCAATCAGACTCCGCTATGTTTTTTCCCAAATGAACGGTCCAAACGACCTCTTATTACACATTTAGATGTCGGATGTAATTCAATCTCTGCATGGGCAAGTAGTTGTTTCGAATCTCCATATGCCCATTGAAGCGTTCTTCCATCACTCATGCAGCCATGTTTTTTCTCTTGATGATTCACCATGTTTTTTCTCTCAAACGTTGTGGGACACCCTGTATATACGTTGACAACCTGCATATACGTTGACAACCTGCATATACGTTGACAACCTGTCACCATGTATTTTTTCTCTTAATCGATGTATTTTGAGACATCCTGTATACCAATTTTGACAGCTGCCATGTTTTTTTTTCTCTGTCTCATGTCATTTGACAATCGGCCATGTTTTTTTCTCTTAAATGTTGCGTTGGTTCACCCGGTATACCAATTTTCATAGCTTCCATGTTTTTTTCTCTTAAATGCCAAGTTGGTACACCCTGTATGGTAGCAGCCATGTTTTTTCTCTTAAATACTATGATGGTACACCCTGTATGAGCCATGTTTTTTTCTCTTGAATACTATGATGGTACACCCTGTATGGCAGCAGCCATGTTTTTTTCTCTTAAATACTATGATGGTACACCCTGTATGGCATCAGCCATGTTTTTCTTTCTCTTAATCGATGTATTTTGAGACACCCGGTATACCAAATTTGACAGCCGCCATGTTTTTTTCTCTTAATCGATGTATTTTGAGACATCCGGTATACCAAATTTGACAGCTGCCATGTTTTTTTCTCTTACATGTCGAGTTGCTACACCCATTATACTAAACTTACGAATCAGCTTCTAAGATTTAAGCAATAAGTACATAACGCATTAATATGTGCGGTTTACGGCCCTTATGGCAGTTGACGTACGCAAATTCTATTATTTTCTTGATCTCCGATGAAAGTTGTCTTCTTAGAGTACCCGCACGTTTCTGAAACTTTACTAATAACGAAGATAGCCTCCTATGCCCTTTTGACCTCGGAAAATGCTTAAAAATGTTTCTTGACATCCAAACGAATCTATTGATACCAAAATCATCAAAATCGGACGACCGGAAGTGCAATTTCCGGTTTGGACCGGAAGTAGCCATTTTATTGCAGATTTGGACTCTCCTCGATGTGGGTAATCCGAATTTACTATTAGTTTTCTTCTATCTTAATTTTTTGAAACCGGAAGTGTTTATTTTTTGATGATTCGTACAGATCCAAAATATCATTAATGTATATATTGATGTATTCCTTGAAAACGAATTGGTATCGCACTTTAAAAATGACGGACCCCGTCACGATGCACGTTTATGAGACACCCTGTATTTTTTTTTTTGTCTCAACTGGCACGTTGGTACACCTGGTATATATTTTTTTCTTAAATGCCAAACCCCATCACGATGCACGTTTATGAGACACCCTGTATTTATTTTTTTCCTTAAATGGTGTATTTTGACACACCCTGTATACGTAAAACGAAAACTTCTGAATCCCTGCATGCCCCAATGATGCGATGCTCCAATGATGTGATGATTCATTTTTCCGATGTATTTTGAGACACCCTGTATATAATTCGATTTTTGACAAACTGTTTTTTCTGTCATGTTACGTTGCTACACCGTGTATATCTTTTTTCTTCCATAATTAAATTTAAAAACCGGCAACGTCCCACCCTCCGTAACTCTACTCCTTAATTTTAAATCCGGCAACACCCAACGTCACGCGGTGAACCCAGCGAGCTTCGTCAATGCGCATGCGTGTTCTCGTAAATAGGTTGTATCACTACTCCAATCATAGCGTATAGGATACTTTTCATAACACCGCATACATAGTGTTATAAAAAAAGTATTCAAACATATTTATGATTGAAAGAAACAAGTAATGAAAATGTTGTAGCGATATAATACAGTATACAGAGTGTATCAAGTAATATTGAAAAAATATGGTGGCTACTAACACGTAGAGCAGCAAAGAACGATTGAGTCTCTTACTTATGGACTCCGTTTAAACGATGGATATGTTATTGGCAATACCCCAGTACAATATGGGAACGAAAAACTATTTATACGAAACAAACGTTTCACTTCTTACACCCAGATTACTTCAACTATTATTGAAACGCGTTCCTCAACAGTTCACATCAAAGACTTGATTTTTCAAAAATATTCCAATGCTTACCAACGCCCACAAGCAAAGATATGCATCAGATAAACCTGTGAATGCCAACAGCTCGTGGAAGTATCGATATATTATATCACTATTGTTCGGAGTTTATCATCACGCAATGCCCTTATTGAATATCAGAAAAAATACCCAACTTTGCTAATGACAATACTATACAAAATAACAGCGCAACGAATAGAAAATTCACGAGCAAAGGGTTTTGAAAGAAATTATTTTCAATCATAGATTATGTGGAGGTTTTTATGAAATCAACAGGTATTAAATAACGTTTACACAATTTGTATTTCATCCCTAACCGAATTTAATGTGGTTATATAGAAAAAACATAGCGGATCAGTTATACAGGGTGTTACAAAATACGTTGTTTGAGGAAAAAATGTGGCGGTTAAACGGGGATCTAGCGTTTCAACGTGCGATAGCAATGCATACAGGATACAGCATTGCAGAACTAAAAAATTGACGGTTCAACGTTTTCAGCGTTCAAAGAAAAAAACAAAATTCAGGTGCGAATATTAATATAATTGAATTGGTCTCAATGAAATAAATGGAATGATAAAAGTTGATTGTTGAAAAAGTTAAGATGTTTAGTTGAAATATCAGCATGGAAAATTTAACACTTTAAGGGCCGGTCTTTTCACCTCACAATAAAGTCTCTGATAACTATCTATCGGATAAACTTCACAGGTTTACATATCCTTATCTGATAGATAGAGTTATCTGGTACTTATCTATAGGTGAAAAGACCGGCCCTAAGTATCATTCATGAAAATATGTTTGTGTGTGAAGTATCACTGATTGATAATGAATTATACCAATGAACTTAATGATACTTTCAAAAGTGATGTTGATTTGAAACATATTCAAATTACTTTGAAATTCAGCGTTGCTTGACTATTCATATCAGTCCGTTTCCACATCACCCAGGAGGTAGGACTGTCAATGCGTTACCCTTTTTTTGTTGTGGAAGACTCCCCAATAGGCATAGCATAACCACCAATCAGATCAAGTGAAAATCATTTTTTAAGATGTATTTGTCATCATGAATAGTCAACATCAAATCAAACATTCCATTATAGCATATTTATAAAGTTATTATGAAGTATCCATGTAACAATTGTCATTGGTAGATAAAAATAATACGCATCCCGAATCCGAATTTCATGAAAGATTATAAACAGATTTATGTATTGAAATACAATTCGTTCAAATTCACGATATGAATTCTCATATCTTAACACCGCAGACCACCAAGGTAGTCTGCTACAATGTATCGCAAATCGGTTGAATAGCAAGATTTGGTAGACTAAATAAACTCAAGCAAGAGCATACATTTCCATATGATTATTATTCCAACTAAATGAATGGACCCATTTGTGTGACTGGATGATTGAGGTCATGAGACAAAAACTCGAAACGAAATAATATTTGTGATAAGATTTTAAATTATGCTACATTAAAATCACGTAGTGCTGACTTCATATTTTACCCTGGTGAGAAAATAAATTAAGACCCACCATATTTGTTGAGGGCAGAGTATGTATTATCAATTTGACAAAAAAGCAATAACTCAATGAACGGACGAATGACTGAAGAATTTCCTTGAGAGGGACGGTTCTACAATTGGATCGGGGGCGAGAAGGAGTTGTTTTTTTTTTGCTTCTGGGGAGATGCTAAATAAAGAAACTTGAGACAGGCAGTTAGGCCGAGATTTTTGAACAGCGTGGTTCGCGTAAGGGCGAATGGTTGGGAAAGTAGATTCAATAGTCTAGGGAGAGTCTATTACATTTGTGAACGCGCGAATCGACCTAACTCAAATAATTGTCGGTATTTGTATTTTGCGGACGAACCTCGAAATCGGATTTTAAATAGTGGCGGACTAGTGAGAATAGTTACATACAGAGTGATTCCCAGACGAGATTTAAGGATTTAGCCGTTGGGTGTTAAACCCTCCTCGAGAGAGTAAGAAATATGTGTATTATTGTGATTAACTGACATACCAACCCTAATTTGAATACCCCACGTAATTTTAAACTTTGCATCCTTTTGTATTGGGGTACTTCCCAGAACAAAGCACCAAACAATATAGTTAGACAGTGGTTCCAGTGACTTACTGGGTAGGTTAATTAGGGGTTAACAAAGAGACACCCCTGAACGTAATCAGTTTTCTTTTTTTTCGTATTTGTTAGTGGTTCACCCTTTTGGGGACTTACCGAACAATCGTTAGGGTTCTTTCATTGCATTATTAAGTGGTTAATTATTTCTTTTGTTATTTGTTGATTAATTTTTTTCTTGTTATCCTATTCCAAATTTTGATATTTTATTCAATAGATATAATATTTACCCAACGTACGTGTTTAATTTTGGCCTTTCACAAGAAAAAAAATTAGTATTACGAACTGTAGGCATCATCAATTGAGCAAACTTTACTTAAGACTACCCCTTCGCGCGGGTAGCACGAACCCAACATCCCTTTCGGACAAGTTTGAAGGCCTTGAGAGGAGTAGAGCCACAAGAAAGGGTTTTGTTGGTATCTCCTGGCTAACAAATCACACCATCTATACCCCTAAGGCACAAGGAGTGGTGACAGCAGCCGATTGATTTTGTATTTTGAGACGTATAGAGTTTGACATACGAGCAAGTTAGTAGCAAGGGGCTCTACTCAACATAGAAACAATAGTTTTATGTAGTGAAAAACAGAATTTTGGATTTTTTTTTGTTTTTCAACTTTTACTTTTCCTCTTCTAGGGGTTGGTGAGGGTAGACTCTGAGATTTGGAGAATATTCTTAGTCACCCCACACCCCAAAGGGTGGGTTATCACAGTGGTGACAGCGGTGGGATTTTTGGTAATTTTGTTCAATTGGTGATAAGTTTGGAAGAATTTTGGACTATTGTGTTGCATAGAAATTGAGCGTTTTTTTTTATAGATATTTACAGAGTTGTAAGGAAAGGTATTTAGTGGAATGAAGTGTTTGTCTCGTTGAAAATTAAGCGTAAAAAAGTAATATCCGTGTTGAAAAATATATCAGCTGTTGGGAAAATATATATATCAGATAGTTTTGATTTTAATACGATCGGTGTTAGCCGACGGATACAGTTTTATTTAAAACGAATTATCTCATTACAATAACATTGATTTTATATTGCTTTATTATTTCGTCGTTGAGAAAACCAAGTGCTTTTGGGAAGAAGTAATAAGATTTTTATTTTTTTGAGAGAACACGGTATAATTCGAATTAGAGTGGAGGTTGTGGTGTGTGTTGTATAACTATGCATTTGATGGTTCCGTCGGAACAAAACTATTGAAATCGTGGTCCGGAAAAGGAATATTCCAGACAGGTACATAGAATCGAATTAGATTTGAACGTATGGTTGAACTTTGTCGGTTTTGGTTTATTGAGTGAAATACATTTTTTTGGGGGACTTTAATTGTTCAGTAAAATTTGGCGCATTACTTTGATTCAAGTGTAGTTAAGTAAATTCAATTTTCTTGATTAATTCAGAGTAAATCGTTATTTCCACTCTTAAATTAAATAGTACGGTTACAATTTTTTTTTTCTGTTTGAATTTTTTTTTTGTTGAAGCGTGTCGAAGTTTTGAAAGTATAAGTTAGGGAGTCCACAGGGTAGGTTCTTCGGAGAAGAGGCCAAGAAGAGTATTTTGAGTGTAAGTATGATACAATCACCACAATCTCTTTGTACTAACCCCTATTTGCCAATATATTCACCGGACAAAAGGAAGACACAGCAGGCATTTAGCCTGTATACCTAGCAGGAATTCTTAGGCACAGGAGTGCCCAGGACGGAAGGAGTTAACTGAGAATTTGGTTGAGAGTTGAATTTGGTTGAGAGTTGAATTTGGTTTCGGGTCACACTATACCCGGAAAAAGCGTTTACTGTGGAAAAACTGTCAGAATTATTTTATTTTTCTCTTTTCTGTTTATTTGATTTATCGGTACATTTGAAAGGAGTTTGGAATATTATAACATCTCATATTTGATTTTTTTTTTGCTTTCTTTATATACAGGGCGAACTAGAAAGGTAGTACGAATTTAGAACATCTGTTGAATTTTAGTTTTTGCGGAAGACATACGATTTTCATTTTGAATAAGTCGCGTTAATTTTTTTTGTGTTGTTTCATACTGATTAAATTTCTTTTTGTGTGTCACTATTAGTATTTTCAAGTTAGAGTAAAGTCGGGAAAACAGTTTATCATTTACTGAGAAAACGCGGTTGAATTAATTTTTTCCCTGCATAATTTTTTTTTTGAGCGGATTGAAGCGATAGCTGGCATTTTTCTTTCGTTCGATATTAGGGTGCTATAATTTGTATACGGTGTTACAGAAAAGTAGGTTGAACATTCGTTGTTGAAGTTGATTTTGTTTTTCTGGGTAAAGTTGAACGCGATTCAGAATCTAGGAAATATTATCATACAGGGTGAATCCGAAAAGTAGGTGGAATATTCTTTGTGGAATTTGACGTAATTTTTTTTTGGGGGTCAAATTGAAACATAAGTTGAAGTCAGTTTATAATAACTTTTTTTTTGCTTTTCTATTATACAGGGTGAATCGGAGAAGTTGAACGAATTTTTTTGTTGTTGTTGTACTTCTGAAATATATCGAGTCGGTTAAATTTTTTTTTGCTAATTTATAGAAGGTGAATCGGGAAAGCTAATCAAATATAATTTTTTTCTTCTCCTTTCAATAAGTTTTATATACAGGGTGAAGTTGCAACAAATTGTTACCTAATTTATACAAGGTGAATTGAAAAAGTGGAAAAATTTTTGTTTGTAAGTTGAAGTATATTGAATCAGTTAAAGTTTGTTTATTCATACAAGGTGAATCGGAAAAGCCAGTTGAGTTTTTTTTTACTTTACTTTATTTTTTTTAATTTTTAATATACAGGGTGAAGGTGAAACTTAGGAAGTCAGTTCATAATTATTTTTTTATAACCCAAGGCTAGGAAAAGGTTTACGTACGGTTTGGAGCAAGGTTCAATAGAGAAAAAAAAAAGGAAGAAGAAGGGGGAAAGGAAAGAAAAGGAAGAAAGAAAAGGAAGAAAGAAAAAAAAAAAAACAATACTCAGGCGCCAATTGCTACACCTCTTGGTGGCACGGCAGGACCCAATCCTGCTATTATAACGGCAGGGGCAGCAGCTCTTAGGTTGCCCGCCGCCTACTCTTTAGGAATGGTGGCAACCACTTTGGATAATTTTGTTGGTAAGGACGTGGCGAGATACTTCGAAAAACTCGAAGCGCGAGCGAGACTCGATGGTTGGTCGGAAGATGAAACTCTTGAACTTTTTAAATTTAAACTTGCCGGCGAGGCCTATAATTTTTTTAAAGCAGACGAGGGGTTAGACGCGCTTACTTACGTGGACTTAAGTCCAGATTTTTAACAAAATTTACGCCAGCGAAACTACCGGGTGAAGATCTATGGAATCTTAGTCGATGTTCTCAAAGGATTGACGAGGACGTGTCCTCATTCTGTACGAGGTTGCGCACGCTAGGAGCTAAATTATTGAAGGGGAACTTAAACGGAGCCACAAAGGAGGAAGAAGCAGGAATCAAGAAACAAAACCGGGAATTGTTACTGAATCAGTTCAAAACAGGATTACGGAAGGATTTAATGAAGGAAATGGGCGTGATGTTGTTATTAGAAGAAAATTTGACTCTGGAGGAAGCGGAAGAATTGGTGAAGCTACAGGAAATGTCCCTCCTAATGTTGCAAGGACGAGTGGGAAGTATGAAGATATCGACAGTAGAAACGGAAAAGACTTGCACTCAACCATTCAATAGAACCTCCGAACCAAGAGGATGTTATAACTGTGGAAAAATGGGCCATTTTGCAAGGGAGTGTTACTGGAAGAAAAATCAAAGTAAAGACTCCAACGTTTGTTTTTCGTGCCAAGGCAGGGGACACTGGGCATCCGATTGCCCCAGAAACCGACCCCAAGGAAATGGAGGATTTCAAAATGGAGGAAGAGGGCGAGGATATCCGGGGACGTCTTCAAGAGGCTAGAATTCAGGCAGGGCCGGATTTCAACAAAATACCGCAAGAAGATATCCAGATAGAAGAGATGGGAGACCGTCCACTGGGGCCATTTCGAAACGATACCAAGAAGACAGGCCAAATCGACAGGAGGTAAACTAAGAAGGTCGACATCCTACTGCCAAGATGGAGACCGCCGAGAACAAGGGCAGAAAAATTATACGGGGAATCACGAGAAGAAAAATTATACAGGGAGGCATACAAAATTTCATGGACAAAGACAAACAAATTATCATACCGGGGCGAGTCAAAATTTTTATAGGCGATCACACAAGTACCACCGAAGGGAAAGGGTAGTTATGGTTATTCCCGAGGTATCTTCTTTTGAGATGAGGGACGTACCTCATATTATCAAGTTACAGTTAAATGGTGTTTTGTGTTATGGATTGATAGATACGGGGGCAGCAGTAACAATAGTGCAAGAAGAAATAGTAGACAGAAACCATATAAATACTTGGGAATCCGATAGATACCAGCTGATGAGTGTGACTGGACACCCTCTGAGGACGAAAGGAACGTCCAGGGTTGAAGTAAGCAGTGAAGATGGAAATTGGCGAAAGAACTGGACTGCAATTGTTTGTGGGAAGCATACGTTGGGAAACGTTCAAGCAATCCTAGGAAGGGATTTTTTGCAGGCCACATGGGCAAACATTCGGTATGGGACACACCCCACAGTCAAAATTGAAAGGAAGATTTTTAGGCTACTATATTCAGAAGAAATGGAAACTGATAGGAACAGTCACGATGGGGAAATTGGACAGATTCGGATGAGCAACAGAGGTTACAGAAGAACGGACGGCTACAGGCACAGGCCGAATGGGAATGGTCAATACCAGAAGAACTATGGGAAGAAGAATGAGAAAGATAACAGAAAATGGAGGAAAAAGCGATGGACAAACTATGGGGAAGAAGAAGAGTCAGGAGAAGCAGCGCCGAGGACAAGTCATCAAGAGAGAAGAGCATGGTGCCAAAAAGTAGGAGAGTTTTACCGAAACAACAAGGAGGAGGATTTGGAAGAAACGCAATGGAGAAGCGACTACGAAACTCCAAGTACGAAGCAAGCCGAGGAAGAGGCTGAAGCTGAAGAAGAAAGAAAGAAAACGGAAAGTCGCCATATTGAAGTTCAAACGGATACCTTACCAGAGAAACTTGAAGTACCAGTTGAAGAGGAGTTACAGGCTGAGAAGAAGATAGAAGTATGTACCATTGGCATTCAAACTGACACCCCACCTGAGGATGGAGAAGTGTCAATCGAAGAGACAGAGGAATCTCAGGGAGAAAATGTAGAAGAAACGGGAGAGGATCCCACGAGCCAAGGAGGCTCACCGCAACGTTGGGAGACAGATATACTACTAGAAGAAGAAGTTATTATTCCCGCAAGAACAGAAGTAATAGTGGCGGTCAAACTGTAGAAAGAAATAGAAGGGGAACTAGTGATATGCGAACCAGTGGACATGGGAGATAGTCATGTCCACGCAGCAACTAGCGTGACGGAGAACGCTAAACGAATCTGGGTACGAATCGTGAATCTTGCACCCACAGAAGTGAAACTGAATAAGAAGAAAAAACTGGCCACCGCAGTATCATGCGAGAAAAAGGAAGAAGAATTGATCAAGACGGATAGGATGATTGGCACCGTCAAACTGGGAGACGAAGAACGGAAGAACAGCGGGTTTGAATTGGATCATTTAGAGGAAGAGACCAAGAAGAAGTTGAAGACCTTGATTCAAGAATACCAGGATCTATTTTTGGAAGAAGATGTGGTGAGAACCAGTACCACCAAGGTCAAGCATAGCATAACACTTGAGCCAGGAGCACAACCTATATGTAAGGCACCTTATAGGATACCCTACCACCAACGAGAAGTTCTACGAAAAGAAATCGATAGATTATTGGAGGCGGATGTTATCCGACCATCATACAGCCCATGGTCAGCACCCGTAGTGCTGGTCACCAAGAAATTGCCAAATGGAGGTGAGAAGGTGAGGATGTGTATTGACTACCGGGGACTCAACAGCGTGACGAAAAAGGAGTATTACCCCCTACCAAATATTTCGGACCTAATACAGGGTTATAGCTCAGGAAAAGAAGCGTTATTTTCAGTAATGGATGTTGCAAAAGCCTATCACCAGATAGACATGGAGGAGAAAGACATACCACTCACAGGTTTTAGTACGTTCCAAGGGCACTACGAATACATGAAAATGCCTTTTGGACTAATAAATGCGCCATCAACATTCCAAAGATTTATGAATATCACCTTGTCAGGGCTCGCGGGAGACATATGTATGGTCTACCTGGACGACATCATCATTTTTAACTCTACCGGCGCGGAAGACCATATTGATAGACTACGAAAAGTTTTTGAACGACTGAGAGAAGTTAATGTGAAACTGAAACCAAGCAAATGCAATTTTCTGTTAAAGAAAGTGAAATACTTAGGTCATATGATCACACAAGATGGGGTACTCCCAGACCCTGAGAAAATAGAGACGATACATCAATTCTCGTTACCGAAGAATGTAAGAGGAGTGAGGTCATTTCTGGGACTGGTAAACTGATACAGGAGGTTCATACCAAATGCGCCTGAGCTGATTGCCCCACTGACCAATTTGACGAAGAAAGAGGTGAAATTCGAGTTGACACCTGCGGTGCTGGAAGCTATCCAGACCCTGAAAGATACGTTAACCTCAGACATGGTGCTGATCTTCCCGGATTTTACTCAGCCATTTTTGGTGGCAGCGGACGCATCTGGATCAGGAGTGGGGGCAGTTCTTAGCCAAGTACGAGATGGCTACGAACGACCGGTAGCCTACGCTAGTAGGACTTTCAAGAAAGCCGAACAAAATTATGCCACTACAGAAAAGGAATTGTTAGGGGTAGTCTTCGGAATTCAGACTTTCCGATGTTACCTGTATGAAAAGAAGTTCACTGTCATATCCGACCACAGACCGTTGAAGTGGTTGCTAACCTTGAAGGATCCAGGGTCAAGACTCGTGAGATGGGCATTAACCTTAGCCGAATATGATTTTTCGGTAATCCATAGGAAGGGAAGACTTCATGGAAATGCCGACGCGCTAAGCAGAATGTACAATAAGGACGACCATTTCATCGACTTGGAATACGAAGAGTTCGAGGAGTATCGGAAGAGCCACCAGGTACCAAAAGCAAAAAATGTCATCACACGCCAGGGAGATTCATTTTCTGCACCGGAAGATTGGGCGCTGGCTCACTGCGTATCACAAGACTTTGCTATGGGAAAAGGAATTGCCCAGAAATTTAAATCTATTTACGGCTCCGTAGAGACTTTGAAGCTACAACAGAAAGGTGTGGGGGAAGCCGCCGAGCTAAACTTACCAGAACGGAATATTTATTATTTAATAACTAAAGATTTTTATTACGAAAAACCGTCATATAGAGCTTTTTGGAACGTCTTAAAAGATCTTAGATCGTGTTGTGAACGAAATAAGGATACCGTTCTAGCCATTCCCAGGATAGGATGTGGTCTAGATGGACTATTGTGGGATCGAGTATCCGAAATGTTGGAATTCGTATTTCACAATTCCGTGATCAAAATTTTCGTATATGAAAACACCCCGAAAGTTTGCGCAGTGAAAGTCGTCGAAGAACCTGAGGTCGGCATGATACCCGAATGGGACAAAGAAGAGTTACGAGTGGCCCAAGAAAATGACATCTTTTGCCAAGAAATTGTTAAGTTGGTGAATGGACATTGGGAAAATGAAGAGTGCTACTACAGGTCAAAGGATGGAATTCTGTATCGTACAGAAGACGACGGGGACAAATTAGTTGTCCCAAAGAAATTTACAGCCAGGGTATTGGAAGATTTCCACGATGCACCGATGGCAGGACATATAGGACAACAGAAGACCTTGTGCAGCTTGAAACGAAGATTCTTTTGGCCAAATATGCGCAGTGAAGTAATTCACTACTGCGCTAGCTGCGAATCATGTAGCCGCAGGAAGACATCTCCTCACATGAAGAAAGCACCGCTCCAGAGGTTCACTCCAACCACGGAACCTTGGGAATTGACGTCCATGGATATCGTAGGACCATTGGTGACGTCCATGAATGGAAATCGATACCTATTAACGTTCCAAGACTACTTCACCAAGTACGTCGAAGCAATTCCGCTACCAGACCAAAAGGCAGACACAGTCGCACGAGCATTCGTGGAACAGGTCATTGTGCGACATGGAACACCGAAGAGACTACTAACAGACAGAGGGGCGAACTTCACTTCCAGCCTTTTCAAGGAGACGTGCAAGGCCCTGGAGATTGAAAAAATACAGACAGCAAGCTACGCTCCAACTTCGAACGGGCAAATAGAGAGGATGCACAGGGTGCTCAAGGATATGCTGTCCCACTACATTAACGAGAGCCAACGAGACTGGGATAACTGGATCCCGTTCGTACTTATGGCCTATAGGGGGAGCACCCATAATTCCACAGGATACAGCCCCTATTTCTTGCTCCACGGGAGAGACCAGGTACTCCCCGTAGATGGATTCATAAGATCAGGGAGAGCAAGATATGACTACGATGTCAACTACGTAGCAGAATTCGTGGAAAGGTTGAGGAGAGTATACACTGAGGTGTACCAAAATACCGAAAGAGAAAAGGCGAAGAGGATAAAGAGGTTCAACCAGAAGGCCGGAGAGCATGGGTTTGCTGTAGGGGATCAAGAGTATTTGAAGGACATGGCAGTTAAGAAGGGCTTATCAAGGAAATTGGTAAAGAGCTGGTTTGGACCATTCCGAATCACGGAAATAAAGGGGCCCGTGACCTGTAAAATTAGGAAATGCGGTGGACGAGAGGAACAGACTGTTCACGTAAATAGGCTGAAGCCTTATATTGCAAGGTCCAAGGAGGATCGTAAAGTAGTGGAAGATACTCGAAGACGGAAGAAGAAATCCGAAGAAACGGCCAGTGAAAGCGAACCCGAAGAAGGGGTAGAAGAACATAGGAAGTTCCACCCAGGGATGATACCGCCCTATGTCGAGGTACCTCTCCCAGAAAGTGACAGTGAAGGAAGCCAAGAAACAGAAAGCGAGGAACAGTCAGCCAGCGAAGAAGAAGGGTTGCTGGAAGAACCAGCAGGGCAACTGCGGCGATCTACCCGAGTGAGAAGAGCCCCAGAACGCTGGGGATATTAGAGGAACATGAGAGGAGGAAAACAGGGGGGTGACATTATCAAGTCGAACCCCGAGTATAAGATCTATTTGAAGAAGTCGACAATACTCAGACATAGAGATTTAATGTTTTTTTTTGGCGAGGCCGCCTGGTAAAATATGAGAATGAAACATTTTTTTTTAGCGGAGGAAACCTACTCAGACATGGAGTGGTACCTTATTCTGGTTTTGAGTGAACAGCAGCAGATATTTTGTTTTGGCCCAGCGGCATGGGTCTAAGAATTTTGCCGCCGGGAATCGTGCCCACCGGGGGGGTAAAAATCCCACGAAGTATGGCACAACCATGGGGGGTTAAGGGAGGGAGTTACCCTGAGGTATGGGGTCCAGTTATTCTTGACGCAGATATGACCAGAGCTGACGCCGAAGCCCCGTTACTCATGACTCAGAGGAAACTCCTAACATCACCTGGGTTAGCAGGATGCTAAATATAAATCCCCCACTCTTTTTTTTTCAGTAGAGTAAATATGAGAGAGCTTTTGGAATCAAGGTCAAAACCTATGAGAGAGCTTTTGGATTCAAGCTCAAAACCCATGAGAGAGCAATGGGAGGTATACGTCAGCAGAAAGTGCACGTGTCAGGTATCAGATTACATTTGATAACATCCGGTCAACGAAATTTGATACGGGTTCAATGACCTATTTCAATAAATGCACGTGTTGGATATTAAATTACTTGGAATTTGCGGACGCCACGTTACAGACAAGTCTCGACAAGTAGGAGAAATCTGAGATGGGTTCAATGACCTATTTCAATAAATGCACGTGTTGGATATTAAATCACTTGGAATTTGCTGACGCCACGTTACAGACAAGTCTCAACAAGTAAGAATAATTCAATATGGGTTCAATGACCTATTTCAATAAATGCACGTTTCAATAAATGCACGTGTTGGATATTAAATTACTTGGAATTTGCTGACGCCACGTTACAGACAAGTCTCGACAAGTAGGAGAAATCTGAGATGGGTTCAATGACCTATTTCAATAAATGCACGTGTTGGATATTGAATTACTTGGAATTTGCTGACGCCACGTTACAGACAAGTCTCAACAAGTAAGAATAATTCAATATGGGTTCAATGACCTATTTCAATAAATGCACGTGTTGGGTATCAGATTACTAAGAATTTGCTGACGTCACATTTCATACAAGTCTCGACAAGTAGGAGAAACTTGAAACGGGTTCAACGACCTCTGTCAAGGTCAATAAGTTCACGTGTCAGATTTTGATGAGCAGATCATGAGTGGTTGTGTGTTTGCTTCGGCCAGGAGAAAATCTCAAAGTTGAAAATTGTTCAACTCTGGAATTCATCCATCTTTACCCAAAAGTTTTCGGAGCTGAATTCGATAATAGATCATAAATAAGATGGTGACATCTGACTGAAACTATAGAGTTAAAAAATGGATTTTTGATTATTCATGATTTCCTTCCCCTCCACCGCATTTTTCATATATTACCATAAGAAAATTCCTTACTACTTCAGTTTGTGTTAAACGATCAATATGTTCACAAATCTTATTATTTTACAAGGCATTTGGCAAGGCTTTCTTGTCATTCAACAACCAGACCAAATTTGCGAAGTTTTTATGTGCTTCGACAATAATGACACATGGAATGAAACGTGGCCATCTAACTGGACGAGGATGATCCCTTTTCAAATCAATGATGTAAGAACTTTGATACCAGCCACAGAATATAAGTTAGCTATGAGGAATTATAATTCAACCGGACGAACAGACAGAATCAAGCTTCACTCCACCCTACCACCAGCTTATATAAGAGATGATTCAGAGCCTAAAATAGTTTATTCTCTAATTTACTACATAGCTGTCTACTCTTCGGTAATACTCATCTCTTCATTGGTGGAAACATTTCCAAAATTATGGAAGGAGCTCATTGTTTGATGGATCTTATAAACAAACATAAGAAGCTCAAACCCTTGAACAAGTTCACTGAAGACGAACTGCGACACATTCCACTACACTATTTGATTCGTGAAGCTAGACCTGGTGAACTTCTTATGTCATAGCACAAGCTACCAGAAGAATATATGGGAATCTTTGAACTACAGGTTCAGCTACCTTGCTTCATTCATCATAATCGACCTGAGTGGATGGATCATGTAGATGGTCCGGCTCCATCACAATCAAAATGTAACTCATGCTTAAATAGTTTGAAGTGATATGTTTTTAGGGTATTATAATAAAGCACATTTTTTCGACATTTTCGTTTTATTCAACAATAAGGAATCCAAAATTCAATCATCTATCAAATTCTCAGACATCAATATTAGTAGATCCAACACTGCGTCATCATCTTTCGGATTCAATTTATGGTGACCCCAAGCTAATGTTTGAACATTATTGGGCAGAACAAATCTTTTGTCATCGCTAGATGATAACGCAATTTTGTTTCTTAACTCTGTGTAAATGGTATGTAAATGAGAAGTAAAAATATACATTTTTCGTAAGATAGAGCCACCTTTTTCAACAACTTGAATATAATCTGAAATTTGAAGTGCATTCTCAATTACATTTTTAGAAACTCCTTTAGCCTTTTTCATCACTGTCGTGGCCTTAACACAGTATGCCTTCGCACCTGTACCATAAAAACATTCTATTGGTAATCCAGAAAATTCATCTTTCATCTTACCAACAACTGATACCGTTTTAGGAATTTTGTGGATATTATTGACTGTAAAATTTGATGTGTCAAAAAATTCTATATTTTCTCTAATATCATCGTATACATTTTCTGTGAATATCTCCAAAATTAGTGAATCGGTATCGGTGTAACAGAGGTTTGCTTTGTCGCCATATTTTGTTTTGATGTAACCATAATAAAAATCATAAATGACTGTTTTTGAAATATCCAAAATGGAAAACCCTACGTGAAGCGGCTTGTCACAGGTAACTGCTAATTTTTCCATCTGGATAGCTACTAAATTCTCATCGAATATTGAACACGATTTGAAATGAGGTTTTGCTATGAATCCTTCGGCACCTACAGACCCTGGCATATTTTTCCAGTAACTACATAATTTAATGTCTTGCCGTTTGTCCACGTTCTCCATAGTTTTTCCATCGAGTTTATGATAAATATCGAGTTTATGATAAATTTGAATAGATCCCGTTCAAATTCATTCCTGGCAGAATTACGGAGATTGGTATTCAAATCAATATATTGCTTTAACCATGCTGACTGTGTAAATTCCAAAACTCTATGTAATCTCTTCAATTTCAATCCATGTTTCAAACACTGCTTCAAATTTCTGTAGTGTATGATGTATCTTTCCTTATTCATTAAATTTGGAGTCAACTTGGAATACTTGCTTCCAGGAGGCTTAATACTTTCTGGACAAAAAGGAAGGTCATTATGATCATCATGTAAGTTTGACGGATAGTCTAAATCAACTTCCAATACGTATCCTTTCGATGATGTGTCCCCAATGTCGAAGCAGTCAAAACTTTCCAGCTCATACTTATCAAGCCATCTGAAATCCCGCATTGGAAGATATTCACTCATAGCAGCTCCATACAAATTTGTTGCATCAAGATATAAAATATACGAGTTTGGTTTGGAAAAATCATAAGATGCTATGAATGGATTATTAGCTACAGCCTTTCTTTTAGTGCATTGGCTTACACCACCACGAATTCCTTTCTTAAAAAAGTGAACCATATCAATATCAGTTAGAAGCTCTAGTTCAACCTTAGTTAAACGTAGCATAGCATCCCAACTGAGTGAAGGGGCTGTTACATATTGGGCAGGATCAAGTTTATATTTTTCCAAACAGACATCCCGGAAATTCTCGAATACATCTGCCAATAGTAGAACATCTGATTTCAAGTAGACATCAGAATATTCTCCCAAAGTTGAACATTCAAATTCTTGCCATACTTCACGAGCTCGATTATAATCTTCGTCTGAAATATCTCTACTATTCAGGATATCAAAGAATTCAGATTGACTTGGTAGCGTAGCTTGGTTCATTTTTTCATAAGAATCAACAAATGAATAAGGAAAAAAACCTTTGCGTCTTATCATATTGAATTTTCTATCATCTGAAAAATATTTTCTCACCTCCCGACATTGGGATGGTTTCAGTGTTTTACTCAGATTATCTAGAGATTTGGATAAGAAGCGGAAAGAGTCAGCAAACCTCAGAGTGATGAATTTGTCTCTAATATTGGGGTTTTCTGATTTTTCAACCAAGTATGTTTTGGAAAATGAAATATATTTCTCTTTGTTTTGAGCAATCACTGAGATATTTTCTTTATTCAGAGACAGCTTCTTTATAAACAGATGACAGTCGTAATTGGTCAAATTATGGAAGAACACTGGAATGAATTCCACCAGTTTATATTGCAAATTACATCTCGAATGAGCGCTTGCGCGGTACGCACCCGTCAAGTGACAATGATCTCGGACTTTGATGTCTTCAGGTTTATAGGAGTTACCACAAATATGACATTCTGTAGAATTCTGAAAGTCACTCTCTTCTTTTGGTGAAAATGGCAGCATTTCTTTCACATGTTTCAAATGTTTGTTATATAAATTCAGGACAAGATCATCCAACATTCTAACAAAAACCTCAGCACAATCACTTCCACGATATTGTATAAATTTAGAGTATTTGTCGTCAAAATTGCATTTCACATAGAAGGCGAATGAATATGGCTCGTGTTCGTATGCTTTCAATGTGAATGAGTGCTCATCTGATGGTTCACTGTTGTGAATAGGTTTCAGCAAACTCTCAAAATCAGCATAGATAACAAAAGGGACTGGAAGTTGTTTTTCGAAATTGGTAAATTTCAGAATATTCCCAGGCAAAGTTTCGCCATATTTGTTGATAATCATGTCTGGTTTTGGGAGTGACACACATAAATGATTACAGTCATTTTCTTTATGAGCAGTCAGTTTTTCATCATTAGAAAAGAATTGAAGACAACCGTCACAAATATATACACTACCATTATGCTTAGATTTTTGCCGTGAAACTTTGACAAATCTGTAATGAGGCAGTAGTGATTATTTCCATCCAAATCAGCTATCAGAAGGAGATTCACATGTGTTGCGGATCGACGTGTTGTGAAATGTAAGGGCCCTACGATGTTGGTAACCATTTTACCTTCCTTGAATTGTTTATCTATTCCAAATACATTAACGGATATATTATTCATTCTTTCAAATTTGGAAATATCTTTCAATTTCACTGGAAAATCAATGCCTTCAAAATTAAGTAATGTAGTATAGTGTGGGTATGAAGATGGACTTGAAGGATCTCCATTCGATGGGAAAATTGCTGCAATAACGGACCAAGCAAAGCAAGCATTATCCATGTTCTTCATATTCAAAACGGTTTGTTTCATATTAATTGTTTTGGGCAACTTAATATATGAGGAAGCTGATAGTGGATTGTATTTGTTTATGTTCACATCCAAATACCAAATCTTTTGTAATGACCATCCTGAGTCTCTTTCCTGGAATTCTGAAGCCTTTGAAATCATCTCATTTCTGAATTCCTCATAAAGCCAATCCAAGTCAGTAGAACTAGTTGTGATTTTGTTTTTTGTATTGAATGATTTCATATCACTCAACTCTTTTTCAGGTATAATGTAATGTCCAAATAGTTCAAAATTTATTTTCAAGCTCTTATGTTCCTGCATATACTTGGAGATGATGTTCAGAACTTTCGGCTTAACTTCTTCCATGAAGTTGGCATAATCAACATGTATTTCACTACTTTTGAATCGATAACTTGCAATTCTATTCTTGAATGCATGTTGTAGTTTTTCGATATCGCCTTCCAGTTTTGATGAAACATTCGCATGCAACCTTTTTGTCGACTGTGGAGCACTTGTGGAAGGATCATCCAATTTTATTCTTTTAGCTGGTGTACCACTAACTTCCTTGAGATGACAGTTATTTCTTACATGTCGGTTTAGGTTACCTTTTGATGAAAAATCCTTTTCACATCTGATACACTTCATGATTCACTAAGCTAAGCGGTAACAGAACTGGTTGTTATCGTTAGAACAGCTCCGATTAAATGGATGAACCTCAAGATATACGCTTGCGCATTGCTGATGCAATAGCAGTCAATGACCTTGTGAAAAACATCTGGCGTCTTGATAACCGGATGCCATAAGTTGAATGACTTGTCGAGTCATCAACCTGATGAGTTGCAGATGTTGCAAGGTGAATGACCTTTGAGGAAACATCTGGTGACTAGACAGCCGGATGCTTTAGGGTGATTGACTTGTCAAGTCATCAGTCTGGTTATTTGCAGATATTGCAAGGTGAATGACTTTCGCGTGAAAACTTCAGGTGTGTGAATAATTGGATAGTGACGTGATGAATTCCTATAATAGAAATTTCGAAAATAAAATACAGTTTCTTCGGGATATTTTTATTAAGATATATCCATTATATACATTTGATATAGAGCATGAACATTTGAGAGTGCACATATACAATTATCTTTCTTATGATGGAAACAACTTGCTTCAGATGCTTGTAAACCGAGTTGTTCTTCTAATTCTATGACTGGGAGCTGGGTGAATTTTTTCATGTATTCAGCTTTCTCCCTTCCTTTGACAAAAAGAGTATCAACTCCTTCAGTGAGCTTCTTGATTATATTCCCAAATTGATGTAATGGTGTGAATCCATCGTTCCAATCAATACAATGATGATTGTGTATCAGCCAAGTGGCCTGACTATGGAATTTTGGTGGAAACATGTTCAATGGAAATGGAGGTTTGAATACATAGTGAGAAACCTTACTTCCATCGAATGCAGCCAGTTCCTTGGTTATAAATTTATTGTTCTCGATATTGAAACCTTGTATATCTATTACCAATATCATATTTTCAAATTGATTAGTTTTCTTATCAATGATTGCTTTGAATTGTATGACTCAATCAATTGTTTAAGTACTTTCAGGTTCTTATGGTGTTGCTTCAATCTTCTTCTATACTCTGCAATCATCTTAGAACTGATGTTTCAAGCATACAAGTCCTTATATATAACATCAAGTGGAGCATGCGCATTAAAATTGCTTGACAATTTTCGTCAATGGATTATATGAAAATTTTTTTTCGTGGAGAATTAGGCAGTAGGCGGTTACATTTTTGGGTGTGACTTAAGCGGTTTCAATTTCAATTCTGAGTACTATGGAACCGGTCTGAATCACTTCTTTTTGACGTGAACAGTCGATGTGGACCAGCGGTGCTTTCACTTTGAATTCATTTGGATTGAGAATGGGTTGATTTGATTTAAGATGATAGTAACTCTCTTGAAAATTGGCATACATTTCATAAAGTTTTGCAAACTTGTTATTCTTGAAATCTAGATTCAAGTCATTGTAAGGATATCGTTCAGAATTCAGAAATACTCTCATATTGCTCAGATTGCAGTGGTCGAATGTACTCATATCAGTAGTGAGCTTTCCTTTTTTAGCTTGTTGAAAAGCAATTATAATATGTCGGGGAGTTTCGACCTTCGTAGTTGTTTTCACTGCCCAAGTGTGCCTTGTTGTTTCATTTAAAGAAGGATATTCGATCAATTCCCATCTCCTGAATTTCAAAGGTAGTTCAACATTGCTATTTACGATTTTATTCAATTCAAGTTGCTCCTGAATACTTGGTGTTACGTGAGGGACACACCAAGTCAGCTTACTTATGCCCACTTTTGGTTTTTCAGAATCATCAATACTAATTACAGCATCCAAATCATGGCTTTCACGAATCAAAACTAGTTCTTGTCTCATATTAATCACAATTTTTCTGTAGTCTTCAAAAAAGCCAGCCCATAACTTGAGCGGAATACATACATTTAAGTTCCCTTCATCATCAATCAATATTTTATCTCCGAATTTAGGAAACCAACCAGCGTTTTGCATAGGAATACTTTCATTTTCATTCATAGACAAATAATTTTTTATCGTTGATACTAGTCCAATGTTTCTGACAGAGTCTACAACAACACCATTCAGCTCATATCGGAGCTCACGGAATAAAAAAGATATAGCATTGTTGATGAATTTAATTTTTGTAATAGGAGCCCCATCCGGTCTCGTGAGCTTCCCCTCTATGTAGATATATGAGTTGCAAGGTAATGTATATGCATCCAAGTCCTGAATTGGAATTCTGATTTCATCATTATATTTGATTTCATTGGTGATATACGGCTGATATGTATGAAATTGATAATCTTCAATTGAGTTATCACTAAAAGGTGCACTCGTAATTTGTAGCAATTCCATTATATTAAGAGTTCTAATCCCAAAGATTTCAAGTATTCTCTGCGTTCAGGTGTTAGTAGATCGGCAGCTGTTTTCATACTACCCTCCGAAGTTCGCTTCACTTTCTTTTTATAGGGAGGTTGGAAAGATGATTTATCAAATCTCCAGACCATTATTCAGAGAGCCTTCCTTCTCAAGTGCAATCTAAAAGTAACTTCTTCGTTTCGAAAATCGATCAGATTCAAATTTTGATCAGCAACTCTCACCGTGATGTTGTTGATTGTCTTGATTGTGACAGGGAAATACAGAATGTTCAGTGGAGTTTCAACTATTTTATAGCCTCTTGGAACGGTCGGGAAGAATTGGTGAATCACGTGAACAGGATCACCATTCAAAAATGAACCCGTAGCAATATTACAATCAATGCAAATTGTGTTAATTGACAGAATTTTTACTTCATGATCTGATTTGTAGATGCCATTTGCATTGAGTATTCTTTTCTCGAATCCCAATATTTGACCAATAGAGTTTTGTACTGAAAAATTGATTTTGGTGTTTGTCCGGATGACTATTTTCGAAGTTGTCCAATTTGGGTGGATGGATACCATTACCTCTGCATTGTTGGTAGTCATCTGTTTAATGAGGATATCAAGAATATCTGTTATATCGTAAAATCCTTCCGGAATGATATAACTGAATTCATCTTGTTCACCCCATACCAAAATATTGTTCAACTTTGTTATATTTGGAATAACATTGAACGAATCAAAATTTGCCAAGCCTATCTCATATTCCACACTATCATCAAGATAAATTGGTGGGTTGAAATTATAACTCAACACTGAGGATGAATCACTCAAAGTGAAAGTAAAAGACATATTTTTCCAATGACAGTTTATTGATGAATGAAGGAAATAGATCAGATATATTGATTATATAAAAACAACAAGCAGTATTGCCCACACTGACGAGAATTAAACTTCTGCAAAGAATCATAATTATATTTTATGTTTTTGACGTCACCAGCGCTGAGGAAGTATTTTATCAATTCCTTTGGTGGTTTGAGATTTCCATAACTGTCAAAATATACAACTTCAGCATTTTTCTTGGAATATGCCGTCCAATGAGTTCCTTCTCCTGAATCAGAATCAAGATTGATGATACCACACTCTTTGTTTCTTATTTTTGTGGGGAGTTTATCCCTCATGAAAACGCCTCGAAAGTGAGGAATACCTAAACGCTCTGCATTCTCTATCAAATCGATATTGGTCAGGGCTCGGTGTGGTAACTTCAGCAGTTTTTTTCATATGGTTGAGCAAACATTCCATATCCTTTACGAGGTCCCAAATATAAACCTTTTCCTTTTTGTTCCATCGCTAAATCATGTCTCCTTTGCTCAATGAGCCTTTGTTTCTCAGATTTTGCTTTGTTAACTGCTGAAGCAATAGATGCTGCCCCACCTCCTACAGCACCTAGCGCCCCTAGAAGAGGCAGTAGAAATGGAAGGAATCCACCTTTTTTCGGAATTGCTATGACTCTTTTCTTCTGTTTATTCTTTCGTTTCCTGGCAACTTTCAATTCACCACCCTTCTTCTTTTTCACCGGACTTTTTTTTCGCTTCAGTCCCATCCCCAATTTGCTTTTAAGATTCATAATATTAGAAACTCCAAATGCTGTGACTTTTTCCCCCAATTTTGCATCAGATGATTTTAAACGTTCGGAAGCATACGTTGCCAGTTTTCTGTCAGCAATATTCCTCGCTTCTATATCTTCACTTTCGGAATAAGCAATGTCGTGTCGCTTACAAGCCTCGTCAAGTGGATTTACGCCTTTGTCTCCCCTTGATAGCCTTTTTTTTAACTTGGTGCCAGGCCCGCAGTAATTATAACCAGGGACATGTAGTTCTACAGGAAGATTGTTGATCAGAGTATTCAGAAAACCTCGACCTTTCTTTCTTATGTTTCGACTCGTACTAACGACTGATTTCTTTCGCTGTACCATTATATTTGGATTCAAAACAACTTGGACACACGTATATATACTTATCGCATCTGCACTGATGTCAGTTTGATGTCTATTTTGATATGATGAAGACTGAAAAACAAAAGGTGTTGCTTCCAGTTCTCAATCATGATGAGATCAATATGGAGAATAATATTAGAAAACATGGTGCACTATTTGGAGGTTAATCTAAAAGAGGTTTGCTCGTTGGATCGAGTGGATCAGGCAAAACTAATGTGATGTTGTCGTTGCTGGATCAACCAAACGGTCTTCGTTTTACAAATGTGTACTTATTTTCGAAATCATTATATCAACCTCAATATAATTATTTGAGGATTTTGCTGGCACCTATTGAAGATATTGGATTTTATGAATATAAGGATTCTGCTGAAGTTATTCTTCCTGAAAACATAAATGATCATTCCGTCATAATATTCGATGATATCACGACATGTGATCAAAACATAATAAAAAATTATTTCAGTTTCGGTCGTCACAGACACACGGATTGTTTCTATTTATGTCAAACATATTCTGCCATTTCCAAACAACTCATTAGAGATAATGCTAATTTGCTCATAATTTTTCAACAAGACCTGACAAATCTGAAGCATATATATGATGATCATATCAGTATACATATGTCCTTGCAGAATTTCAAAGAACTTTGCTCTTATTGTTGGAAAGATAAATTTGGTTTTCTCGTTATCGATAAAGACTGTTCCATAAACGAAGGGCGATACAGAAATGGTTTCGACACATTTATTTATATATAAACTTCAATACCAAGGAATGATTGGCAGTCATCATGAACAGTCAATTACATGAACAACTATTTAGAGCAAGGAAGGCTTTGAGACAAAAATATAAGACTTTGAAATCTGATATAGCAAAATCTCAGTCACATTTGGAAAAAACTTATGAACCAATCACTCAACCTTTGAAAGAATTCTTGTCTGCCGTTCAGCAAGTCCCAACGACTAAGTTCAAGCAAGAATTGAAACATGAAATCAAATCACCTCATACAAGTCATCAATCGACACCCCAAAACTTGTATCAATCGTCACCGCATTCAGGTCATCAATCGACATCCCAAAAATTACATCAACCAACACCTCAAGGATTTTATGAACGAGCACCTCAAGAATTTCATCAACCAACACCTCAAGAATTTTATCAGATCACTCCTGATGAAGAGACATTTCAACATGATTCAACTACTCCAAAATCCGATTTCGATGGAAGTTATTTTGAGGAGAGTATGCACCCTGTACTGAATCCACAAGAACAATATTTACAACAGTTTGCGATTCCTTTGCCCCGTGCATATATAGAAGACAAAATTTCAGATATGAAAAATACGTTTGATGACACTTTTGGAGTATATTTTGATCCATCTACGGAAAAATTTGCTATAGGTGACTCAACTGTGGATTTTGATGGTGCCGATATTGTTATTAATAACAAGTTCAAATACAGTGGAACTGCAGGTTTATATGAATTGATGTTCAAGAAACAGCCCCTTGGTTATAGAAATAAAGATGTTGATTCATATATCGATTTAATTAGAAGAAGTAATGCACATTACCTCCGATACGATCCTGCAAGGGGTTTGTCAACATCACATGCATCAAAGTTTGTTAATATAATAAAACCACAAATCACAACACTACACTCTTTGTCTAAAGAACGTAAACTTGAAAAAACTCAAAACAATACCAGATTATCTCTTCCCAAAACCAGATCAAGAATTGCTTCAGCTCCAGGTAGATGTAAACGAGGTTCAGGACTAACTATGCTTGATTTCAACAATATACCGGTTGAATATAGATATTTTGATGATTTTGATGAACTAGTTGATCGATTGAAACTCTTGGTTGCGTCGCAATGTGCTGGAAACACCGGTGTGAGAAATGAAATTATAAGCATTTTCGAGGAACTTCGCGAGGCAAGAATAATAAGATAAATACTCACATGATTTAACATCATTTGGTGTTTGACCGTGACACCAATCAGCACACCTTTTTACATATGGAATCCATCATCGCATCATACTAAATGTGTTCTTCATTTGAGGGCAACCAAAGATATCAGGAAGAGTGTAAGTTTTTTTGTGTTTGAAAATGATTCAACTTCGTATGAATTTCCTGTTTCCGGAAAGATTGAAAGCATCAATTCCGTACCAGAAGATATATCTATATCACTCGGTGGAGAGTATGCAGATATTGTTTCATTGAAAGGAAGGGTTTTGAATAAAGGTGATAAGATCAATTTCTTAGTCGATCAGCAGCAGCACACTCAACTGTATGTCGAAATTGTACTTCAGTGCCCCATAACTGAAAATGGTTAAAATCAAAGAAGAAATTGTAGGAGAATTGCATAAAAATTCACGAAGACTATTCAAAAGAAGGCGTGTTATCATCAAAGGGTTAAATGACCTACTTCAAGCTGATTTAGTTGAAATGATTCCCTATTCCAACGTATTTTCCAAATATGTTTGGTGTGAGCCCGTTAAAACCAAAAGTGGAGGAGATGTGACTCATGCGATGCAAAAAATATTGAGAGAAATGAAAGTTGCAAGCAGGAATCTATAAACAGACATGGGAAAAGAGTTCTACAATGGAAAATTCAAGCAACTGATGGATGAGTGGAAAATTAACCATTATAGTACTTTTTCCAATTTGAAAGCTAGTATAGTTGAACGAGTAAACAGAACTTTGAAAAATAGAATGTGGAAACAATTCAGCCTACAAGGTAGCTACAAATGGTTGGGTATTCTACCACATATAGTTTCTGACTATAACAATTCCGTACACAGGACAATAGGAATGAAACCCAAAGATGTTAAAAAATGTCATGAGATGTATTTACTCAAAAACACTTATAGCCATTTCAAAACAGTGGATCCAAGGAAACGGAAATTTAAAATCAATGATCATGTAAGAATAAGTAAGTACCGAGAGGCATTTGCTAAAGGGTATACACCAAACTGGTCCAATGAAATTTTCGCTGTGAGAAAAGTCTATCAGTCAAATCCTGCTGTCTATTTTCTTAAAGATCAAAATGATGTTGACATCCAAGGTGGTTTCTATGAAGAAGAACTTCAAAAAGTTAAACGTGCACTTATTGAAATAGGTCATTGAACCCATCTCAGATTTCTCCTACTTGTCGAGACTTGTCTGTAACGTGGCGTCAGCAAATTCCAAGTAATTTGATATCCAACACGTGCATTTATTGAAATAGGTCATTGAACCCATCTCAAATTTCGTTGACCGGATGTTATCGAATCTAATCTGATACCTGACACGTGCACTTATTGGAAGAGATCATTAAACCCATCTCGGATTTCTCCTACTTGTCGAGACTGGTCTGTAACGTGACGTCAGCAAATTCCAAGTAATTTGATACAACACGTGCACTTATTGAAATAGGTCATTGAACCCATCTCAAATTTCGCCTACCGGAAATATGCATCAGCAAATTCAAAGTAATTTGATATCCGACACGTACACTTATTGAAATAGGTCATTGAACCCATCTCAAATTTCGCCTACCGGAAATATGCATCAGCAAATTCAAAGTAATTTGATATCCGACACGTACACTTATTGAAATAGGTCATTGAACCCGTATCAAATTTCGTTGACCGGATGTTATCAAATGTAATCTGATACCTGACACGTGCACTTTCTGCTGACGTATACCTCCCATTGCTCTCTCATGGGTTTTGACCTTGAATCCAAAAGCTCTCTCATAGGTTTTGACCTTGATTCCAAAAGCTCTCTCATATTTACTCTACTCTTTTCTTATCTTCTCTTCTTTTTCTTCATTTCTTTGCTTCTCCAAGCAGCGCTTTGGCGAATCGTGGATACACCTCCAAGTTTGTGTTGAGGTATTAGGCGTTTATTTATGGGTTGGATTAAAATAGTTGCGCCCATCTGTGTATAGGTGAACTATCTGCTGGTTTCACTCCTCCAAATTGATTGAAGTCGTACGAGTCTGCTCGACTGCCTATAAGGCGTACCTGTATGGAGAGACTGCTCCCTCCTCTGAGCAGAAGGAGCTTAGACGTTTCAAACGTCCGAACGATAAACGTACCTGTATAGGGAGATTGCTCCCTTTTCTGAGCAAAATGAGCCTAGACGTTTCCAACGTCTGAACGGTATGTGACCGTATGTGGAGACTGTTCCCTTTTTCTGAGCAGATTGAGCCTAGACGTTTCGAACGTCACGGATATGAGCATACCGGTATGGGGGATTGCTCCCTCATCTGAGAAAAATATTGTCGGGAATACATATAGAATCCGAATCAGTTGGTCCGAGATGACCCCAATTTTTGTTGGCCCTTGGAACTTATATTTTAAGGCCGGGCGCGAAATTTTAAGTCCGTAGGATACGGACCTGTATGATCGGGACTGAGCATACGTTGTGAACGTATGAAGCCGAGTTTTGGCATGAGTCAGGAGTGTTTTATACCCTGAGGATTTGGGGTATTGTACTAAGTTGATTTTTTTTGTAGGTACCTATTTATATACCTGAATACTAATGATTGTTTTGTTACAGGTATGGTGTCCGCAACGGCGAATTAAAGACTTTGACACGCATCATAAATCACTGTGGCATGCATAGTCACAGTTCTATAGTAGCCGGGGGAATAAGTAACTACATTTACCGGGTTGGCGCAGAGGAGTGTCGTAACGTCCACCGTTACCGAACACTCAACATATATCGGCAGAACATTGGGGGAATAACGATGAATGGCACCACGACAGCTTTTATAACACTGGAAGGGGAAGTGGACACCGCAGGGAGCTGCGAAGGAACGACCTATCAAGGAAACCAGCTGACCCCCAAGGTCAATATATTACCTCACAACGCCGATCTCATGTCTTATATAAACAGTAAATTTTTATATGTCGAGCAGGCCTACGCAAGAAGACTAGACCAGCTGTATACAGACACCATTCACCGAAGATGTCTGATGCAGCGCGAAATATTACGTACCCGTTTATTAATGGCACCATTGGTCCCAAGTACCCTGAGCCAACTGGTGAAGGATAGCGGCGGATATGTAGGCCGAGTATTGGGCGAAGTACTATACATAATGAAATGTGTACCAAGAACCGCCACCATACGACGCACGGAAAACTGTTATAATGAATTACCGATACTGGTAAATAATGCGTCCAAATTAATGGCACCAGTGACAAGAATAGTACAAGACCATGCCAAGGAGGTGGATTGCAATGGACTGACGCCACCTTTATACCTAATTGACGACCAATGGATGGGATTGAGCCCCTATCCAACTGCGAAGAGGAAGCCGGAAGAACTTGCACCCGAGACGACCCAAAAGATCGCCTTCAAACCAATACAACCAGTGGGTTCCCTAGGCATATACACCCAAGAGGAGATCAGCAACGCACAAAGGCTCCTTACCTTCGGAAATGAACGAAAAGCCGTGGAAAATATTTCAGCCAGAAGGGTAGCAGGACTCGAAACTAACAGTCAAGGTTTCTCCACTGTAAGCATATTCGATATCAATGAAATGAAGCAGTTAGCCCACAACACTATGCGCCAAATTTGGGGCTGGTTCACTGACCTGGGCTTATTTATGAGTGGACTAATGGGATTCTATGATACATTTAGAATCCTGAAATATGGAATAGGAGTGGTGTTGAACGGCATACACCTGTATCAAACCGTAGGATGCAGCTTTATGATACTGGCCAGTCTATGGAATACCCTGACCATGTGGATAACCCACCGACACCAAGCCAACCTCCAGAGAGACGATTGAACCCCCTCCGTTGAAGCACCAACTCCACCCGAGGAAACGCCAAACCCCAACCCATACCCAAGACTACAACACTGGTCCGAGCGACCCATAGTTTTAAACGAACAATCCATTTAAATCATTTTCGCGAAAAAGGACGATATTTCGCGAGTGTATCATAAAAAATCGTAACAGTGTACTTATGAACTTGGTGGCCAGTAAAAGCCCCCAACAAATAGACTTTCAGTAACGGGACAGTCAAAACTAAGTAAAAGGTGATGACGAACATTCCGCGTAAACAGTCGTTAGGACAAAAGGTTCCAAGAGCCCTGAGGTAAACATGTGGAGGTTATTCCCTACCGCCCACCGAACACACAGCAACACCAGACAGCATCGGCACCACGCGAATGTAGTGCGCGAAATGTAGAATGGGGGGTAAAGCAAAATATGTAAAAGTGCGAATCAAACGCGAAATTTGTAAAATAGATAGTTAAGATTTTGATGAACTATATACACTGAACGCTATAACAAATACATCATCCATGAATGTTTCCATATTAGTAGTAAGGAACCCCCAAACATTGAACAGGGCTGATCACATCGATCGATATTTTTTTTATTGTAGTAAGTTGGTAATTTTATAGTATACCGGGGGTAGTCAACAGAGTTATACCAGTCCCAATCAATAATTTTGTCACTACGACAAAATGAGAAAAGGCATGGGCGTGCCCATAATTTTTCCAGGGGGATAGTTATAAGTGATAAATTATTAAGTAATTAGATAAATATTCATTTTATGTTTTTTTGGTGGAGCTTTGTTTTGGTAAGATTGTTTTGGAAAAGTTGTGGCATGGGGTATGCCCAAAACTTTTTGAAAGGGGGAAGTAATGTAACAATTGTCATTGGTAGATAAAAATAATACGCATCCCGAATCCGAATTTCATGAAAGATTATAAACAGATTTATGTATTGAAATACAATTCGTTCAAATTCACGATATGAATTCTCATATCTTAAATAACACCGCAGACCACCGAGGTAGTTTGCTATAATGTATCGCAAATCGGTTGAATAGCAAGATTTGGTAGACTTAATAAACTCAAGCAAGAGGATACATTTCCATATGATTATTGTTCCAACTAAATGAATGGACCCATTTGTGTGACTGGATGATTGAGGTCATGAGACAAAAACTCTAAACGAAATAATCTTTGTGATAAGATTTTAAATTATGCTACATTAAAATCACGTAGTGCTGACTTCATATTTTACCCTGGTGAGAAAATAAATTAAGACCCACCATATTTGTTGAGGGCGGAGTATGTATTATCAATTTGACAAAAAAGCAATAACTCATTAGAACGGACGAATGACTGAAGAATTTCCTTGAGAGGGACGGTTCTACAATTGGATCGGGGGCGCTAAGGAGTTTTTTTTTTTTGCTTCTGGGGAGATGCTAAACAAAGAAACTTGAGACAGGCAGTTAGGCCGAGATTTTTGAACAGCGTGGTTCGCGTAAGGGCGGATGGTTGGGAAAGTAGATTCAATAGTCTAGGGAGAGTCTATTACATTTGTGAACGCGCGAATCGACCTAACTCAAATAATTGTCGGTATTTGTATTTTGCGGACGAACCTCGAAATCGGATTTTAAATAGTGGCGGACGAGTGAGAATAGTTACATACAGAGTGATTCCCAGACGAGATTTAAGGATTTAGCCGTTGGGTGTTAAACCTTCCTCGAGAGAGTAAGAAATTTGTGTATTGTTGTGATTAACTGACATACCAACCCTAATTTGCATACCTCACGTAATTTTAAACTTTGCATCATTTTGTATTGAGGTACTTCCCAGAACAAAGCACCAAACAATATAGTTAGACAGTGGTTCCAGTGACTTACTGGGTAGGTTAATTAGGGGTTAACAAGGAGACACCCCTGAATGTAATCAGTTTTCTTTTTTTCGTATTTGTTAGTGGTAAATAACGTAAGTTCACCCTTTTGGGGACTTACCGAACAATCGTTAGGGTTCTTTCATTGCATTATTAAGTGGTTAATTATTTCTTTTGTTATTTGTTGATTAATTTTTTTCTTGTTATCCTATTCCAAATTTTGATATTTTATTCAATAGATATAATATTTACCCAACGTACGTGTTTAATTTTGGCCTTTCACAAGAAAAAAAATCAGTATTACGAACTGTAGGCATCATCAATTGAGCAAACTTTACTTAAGACTACCCCTTCGCGCGGGTAGCACGAACCCAACATCCCTTTCGGACAAGTTTGAAGGCCTTGAGAGGAGTAGAGCCACAAGAAGGGGTTTTGTTGGTATCTCCTGGCTAACAAATCACACCATCTATACCCCTAAGGCACAAGGAGTGGTGACAGCAGCCGATTGATTCTGTATTTTGAGAGGTATAGAGTTTGACATACGAGCAAGTTAGTAGCAAGGGGCTCTACTCAACATAGAAACAATAGTTCTATGTAGTGAAAAACAGAATTTTGGATTTTTTTTTTGTTTTTCAACTTCTACTTTTCCTCTTCTAGGGGTTGGTGAGGGTAGACTCTGAGATTTGGAGAATATTCTTAGTCACCCCACACCCCAAAAGGTGGGTTATCACATCCATTAAATTTTCTTCTATTGAATAGTGTCCCCAAGGTAAAGTTTTATCGGATTTCGGTATCAGGTAGCGTTTATCGTCATGTGGGTTGAGCGCAATTTTGTCCTGAATAATTGAGTGTACTTAATAATAATAATAATAATACTTTATTGCTTCTAAAACAAGTTTACAGCAAGAAGTGTATGGGGTTAACAAATAAAAGGAATATGATAATAATATATGTGAGTTTTACAATGATAAAAGGACATAGAAATCAAAATGTTACAGTTTGAAATATGATTATAGTGATACTAATAGTTACTCGCTTAAGATAAACGATCTTAATCTAAGTATATTCCAAATATATTCTGATATTTTCTTGGCATCAGTTAATGAAATATCTTGTAAAGCAGCCATCAACGTTTCCAAACTCCGTAGGCAAGAAGTATTATGTTTCATTACTGTATAGATAGGACAGTCAAAAATAATATGAAAAAGCGTTTCCTTTTCGTTCATATTGCAAACTGGGCAAGTTAGTACAGGATCAATGGAGTAGGAGATTCCATACAGAGTAAATTTGATTTTGAAATGATTGGCCATGCGTAACTGAGCGAGAGTGCGTGTGACCTGGATGGGTAGTTTTAGCAGGAGGTATGTGCTTGTAGTTGTGGACATATTCAATAGATTGTAAACGTACATAAATGGGTACCGAGAGGATATTGCAAGATCTGACTCATGCAAAAATTTGTAATATTCAGCAAGTAGGGGTTTTCTAAGCTTGTTCAAATCGTTGTAGTTCAGACTATTCCATAATGACAATGAATCAGCGTCAGAGAAAAATCGCCTTATTTGCATTGGCCAGTTATATTTAGGATCTACATTATTCATTAGATGCATTTGTTGTTCAAAACAAAGCCTGGGGTATCTGTGATTTTCCATTAGGAAAATCTTGCATATCCAGTTCAGGGTTATTTTAAAAATATTATAAGCGAGTTTAACTCTTCCAGTTTCTAAGCGAAGGATGGAATCGGGTGTATTGATAGGGACTAGTAGTATTCTTTTAATGAACGAAATTTGAACTCTTTCCAGCACATCTAGGTATCTAAGTCCCCAAACAGAAACACAGTTATACATGACGCTCAAACACAAAGAATCGAATAGTTTTATTCTGGGGGGCCACGTATCAATTTTTGCCGAGGACATGATAGGCAAAATAGAACCAATAGCTTGTTTGGCTTTAGTGTTTGTCAGATTTGACATTTCATAAAAAGACCAGAGGAGGTGAATGTTACGCCCAAATAGTTATATTTGTTAGTGATTTCCACTGACTGATTGGCATATTGAAATTTGAAATTAAGTTTTTGGAATCCACCACGGGAAAACTGCATTATTTTAGTTTTTTTCAAATTTACAGTAAGATCATTAGCAGCTGAATATTTTTCAAGAATTTTTAGTTTTCTCACAACATCTATCTGAGAATGTGCCAAGATAACGAGATCATCAGCATACATTAATGTTAAAACATCGTTTCTGTCATCTATATTCACACCTTGGGCTCCACTGTCATAAAAAAAGGATTCTATATCCGCTATGAAAAATGCGAATAATAAAGGACTCAATGGTTCACCCTGTAATACGCCACTTGTGACCTCGTATAGCTTCGTCAAGCCATCTGAGCCTTTTATCTGTACAGTTGTTTGTGAATATAAGGTTTTTATTAAGCGAATAATTTTTGAGGAAATACCTAAATTGAATAATTTCATCCAGAGTACGTTGTGATTAATAGAGTCAAAGGCTCTTTTGAAATCGACAAAAATAGCGAAAAGTTTACGCTTTCTATGCCTAATATGTAGGTGAATGACAGACGTCAAAGTGTAAACATTATCAATACATCCACGGGATCGGCGAAAACCCGACTGTGATTCCGGCAATATATTTGATTCATCAGCCCAACAAGATAGTCTGTTGAGGATGATGGTTGTAAAAAGCTTCAGACAACAATTCACCATAGCCAAACCTCTGTAATTGTCCGGGGTATTTGATGGGCCACCCTTATGTAACATAGAGAGTAAAATGGTAGACCAAGATCGAGGGATTATCACAGTGTTAAATATATTGTTAAATAACGAGGTTAAATATGTTACCCAAATATGGGGCAACGTTTTAAAAAACTCATATGGTATACCATCAGCACCAGGCGCTTTGCCTGTTTTGCATTTATTGAGGGCGGTATAAACCTCAGTATTAGAAATAGGAGAATCAAGATGTGGATGTCTAACATCTAAAAAGGATACAGAGGCATTTATCCTTGGTGGGTATATATTTTCATAGAAATTTTCCCAAACTTGCACGGGTAAATTTTTGTGGTTGAAGTTATTACGAAAATGTTTAACAGTTAGCCAGAAATCCTTGGGATTTGATAAATTTGACAGTTTAGAAATAATTTCCGCTTCATACTTTCCTTTCTTTGTTTTGATAATATTTTTATACTCAGTTTTCAAAGTGATATATGTTGTTTTTGAATCGGCGGAAAAATTTTCATGTTTGCAGTGTCTCAGTGCCTTTCTAATACTTTTTTTAGCAGCAGTGCAGTCTGAATCAAACCACGGTTTGTTAGTAGGGTAATGAAGATGCAAAGGGTTAGTTTTTTTATGAACCATTCCTAACTCCGTAGCGGCCTCACATATAGCAGAAAAAATATTATCAGATGATTCATTAGGGTCAGATATGAAATAATTTCGGTTAGAGTATTTCATTATGAGTTTATAACTCAGGGATAGGTTGTCTTTCCAGACAAAAGAGAATGGTGGATTAAGAGGGTTGATGTTAGAACTAGCAGGATGCAGGGGCATACCGTTATTACTGTAATTGATTGATAAATTTATCGGGAAATGGTCAGATAAAAAATCGTTATCGCTAACAAAAAAATTAATTGAGTGTACTTGGTGTTTCTCAGAGCGGATTAGTCTCTGAGTTACAGTCATACATTTCCAACTGTTCAGACATTCCACATAATCGTCGAATGTAATCTTGGTTTTAACCACAATCGATTTTACTCCTTTGGCTTTCTTAGTTGTTCCAAAATTCATCAATATTTCATCTATTTCATCCTCATCATACTCAGCTTCTTCCAATTTTCTTCTTTTATCAGTAATGTCGGTCTCTGTTGTCATCACCTTCGTTGCGTACAATTTGGAACGAAGTCCGACATAGTCCGTCATCAACACGCCATTATTTTCGTCTTTCATCATACCCAATACTTTCTTGTTGACCTGTGGAATTCCGAAAATATTATCAGAGGGATAGTCTGAGGTATCAAAATATGTGTGGCAGTCCTCCTTCATCACTACGTAGGGGTCCTGATGCAGCTCATATACGAGAGAATCTGTATCAGTGTACATAACGGAACAGTCTTCCCCAAAACGTTCAGTCATATAACTGTAGTGAAAATCATAGATGGTAGTTTTTGCCAAATCCAGTATAGCCTGTCCTACATAGATCGGTTTATTCAGGAAATTTTGATGGTGCAGTTTCTAAACTCAGGCTTGGAGATGTAGGCTTCTGCACCATATCTTTCACTCCACTCAGTTAGAAGGCGGATGTTGACTCTCTTCCGGGCGTTTTCCATAGTTTTGCCAAAGACAGCATTATTCATCAACTTGTACAGGTTTTTTTCAAAGTCATTTGTTGCCTTCTTGCGGAGCTCCGTATTCAGATCTATATAGGATCTAAGCCAAGGTGATTGTTTGAATTTGAGGACTCTGTGGATTTTAGTTAAGACCAACCCATGAATTAAAGCCTGCTTCAATGCTCTATAATGGATTATATATTTGGTCTTATTGTGGAGAGTCGCCATCAATTTTGTTAGCTGCTTAGCTTTCACCGGAGGTTTCTTCGTCTCACAACACATATGTTCGAGGCAAAATGGAATATCCTTGTGCTTATCGTGCAAGTATTGGGGATATTTCAAGTCAACTTCTAGAATGTATCCTTCATCGGCATCGTCAGGTATTGTGGATACATCAATATTGGTATCTGCCCATTGAAACCCACCATAAGGAAGGTACTGCGACATAGCCCACCCGTACTGATTGTTGACATCGAAGTACATCAGAAAAGTTGAGGGTTTTGATGGGTTATAGCTGTTAGGCATGTATTTATTGTTTGCGTGAGCTCGACGTTTGGAGCAAACTTGACTCAGACCTCCTCGAATGCCTCGCTCGACAAATAGAAACATGTCGACATCAGTGAGAAGTTCAAACTCAATCCCAGTGTACTTCATCATGGCATCCCACGTATAGCCTGGCAACGTGAAATAGTGCGCGGGGTCGAGCTTATGTGACTTGAGGATGCAGGTTCTGAACATTTCGAAGACATCAGTCAGCAGGAGAATATCAGTTTTCATGTATAAGTTCACATAATCACCAAGATTCTGGCAGGTTAAATTTGGTCCATACGTACTGAGCTCGTTGATATAAACGTCGGGGGCAGGGCTTATTTTCCAGCTCATTGTAAAATTTATCTCGAGATGGTAAAGTTGTTTCATCGAATCGACTAAACGAATCAATATGATCATATGGCATGACTCCTTTCTTCGTTAACAGTTTGAACTGATCTATAGGTACATCGGTAAACTGCGACTTCAGAATGGGAAACTCAGGAAGATATGATGCTAGTTTATCCAATGAACAAGCCATGAAACGAAACGAGTCAATGAACCTGAATTGAATTGGTGTATCATCAACGTGTTTAGTGAAGGAAATATATTTCTCTTTGGTAATTGGTAGAAGATCAACCTTTCCAGCCGTTCTTGAAGCGATGTCTCTAACGATAAAGTGTGCATCATATCCACTCAACAACAGGAACAGTGTGGGAGTCCTTGTAGTTGATATTGCACCCTTCATGAGCAGCTCCCCGAAAGTTATTTCCGGAAATTAGGTGGTCGTGATCTCGAACCTTCTTACATTCTGGAGTGAAAGGCTGCTCGCAAATATGGCAGTGTGAAGCAAATTTGAATTGTGCTTCCTGTACCCAAGTCATATTGATATTATAAGGACACCAAAAAACTGTTGCTATATCCTCAGCCAATTGAGCCATTCCATCAGCAAACCACGCCATACAGTCCTGCCCACGATGAGACTTATAAAATGAGAGTGAATCATCGTAGGAGCATTTCACGTAGTATCCTATGGCAGCTGGAACGTGATGCTGGGGCTTCTTGGGATCTTCAACTGGTTATAAGACAGATTCCAAGTCGGCATAAACCATGAATGGAGCCTTTTCCTTGTTTCCATAATTTTTGAATTTTAAAATATTTTTTCCAGGCTCAGGCATTTTGATCGCAGTTGCATTCAGTTTTAGACAGTCCTCGGCGTGTTTATTTAATTTATCTTCAGAATGATAATAATGGAGACAACGATCACAGAAGAATTTTTGACTTGTACTTTTACTCTCGACATATGTTTGATCCATACATAGTGGTATTTTATTGGAGCCTCATTTTCAACATCATCTCTTTCATAATATTGATCCTGCACCAGAAGCAAATTCACATGTCGATCCTTCTTATCCTTAGTAAGGAATGCTGGCAATGTTTTGAATGATTTATTTTCCTTTTCCAAAATGTAGACATTGATTGAAATATCATTTTGTTTTTCAAAGTTTGGAATCTGCTTCAACGTCATTGGCAAGTGAATACCTTTTAGCCTCAAAACCTTCGAGTAGTGTGGGTACTTTGAAACCAGCTGTGCGTTACTTCCCACATCATGATACAAGGCTGACGTGACGGCCCACGCAAAACATGCCTGATCGTCATTTTTCAAATTGATGCAAGCATGCTTCTTCTTAATTTGAGGTAGTAACTCGATAAATGAAGATGCTGACTCCCAGATTAACTACATTATTCAAAGCCCAACCGCTGTGTCGTTCTTGGAACTCCTCAAGTTCTTTTGCGATAGGAGTGATAACCTTGGAATCGAACCATTCATTCAAATCCGTATCAGGGTAGATAGCTGAGTTGGATGTTGTAAAGTATTTGAATTCCGTTATATTTTGGTTTCCTTTAACTATCTCAAATTCTCCGCAGAATGTCGTATTTACCTTAACAGCCTCATTGGTCTTCAAGACATTTTGAATTCTTCTTGTGAATAATGCTCTGCAGTCAATCAGGAAAGAACCGGGATCCTTGTGCTTCAAATTAGAGATTACACCAGTCCTAATTCGACCACTGAATGCAGACTCAAAGTCATTCCATTTTACCCGTCTATATGCAGTCTCAGGTCGTGTAGAAAACCCTGCCCCCTTTTTCTGCATGGCTTTGAATGGGTTCCTCATCGTTATGATTTGTCTCAAACAAGATTCCAGATGCTGCTTCTCGCCAACAGAGGAAGCATTATTCATGGTACGCCTGATTCGTTTTACCGCTCTGATGCACTCCTCGAAGCCTTCACGTGCAACCTCCTCATTATAATTGGTAGTAATGAGACCCAGGATGGCTGCTACATGCCGTACAATGTCAGCAAAAATAGACATTACGATTACTGTAATCACAAAGAAAGTCAAATGTTAAACGTTCAACGTTCTAGAGTGGACTAATGAATTTTAGCAGAGTGAAGCATGATGTAAACTCAAGTCGGACGGAAGACTAAACGGTTCCAAAAGGCCTACAGTTTTCAAACAATGTGTGCTTCGGTTCTCATATGAATACATGAAAAAGTGATGTATTTACCGAATATCGCAGGATTTGGAAAATCTTCATTTATTCACATGAATATCAGTATCGGATATCGTTTATAACATATATAAAAAAAATCAAATTTTCTAAGACATGATATTTTAGAATATCTATAGAAATAATCTCTTCATAATATTATTTTAGAATATCTTTGGAAATAGAGTTGCATTCATCATCAAACGCACATTCTGCGCAGTCGCATTGTTCACAAGCATTTATATGACTGATCCTTTGTTGCAGCAAGTTTTCTTGAACTTGATAAAATCATATATTGAACAAACGTTCATAAGAAACAATTATTGTGGAGTTTGCATGCCGGCAAGTTCAATTTCTTACGAGTTAGCAAAGAAGTATGGGATGACAACAAAATTGTGTGTTGAAACGAAGTTTTACTCGAATGGTGTTAAAATTAGACTACATTTTTGAAATGATTATGATCAAATAGTACACGATCCCACCGACATAATTACCAAACACTATTGTTTTTATGAACTTGAATTTACACTGAAAAAGGGGATGTTTATGCGCAATACTGGAGAAGACTCCAAAATGATCGATAGTTATTATATTTTCAAGAAAAGCAAGTCCACAACAAAGTACTTTGATGGAGCACCAGAACGTCTATTGGAAATACGAAAAAGTATTCATGATATTGTTAATAAAATGCCTGAAATGTATGCTATCACAAATAAATGTTTTTCAAAATGAATTTTATCAGTAAATTCAATATCCGTAGTTGAAAACTTGTATTCTAACGTAATAGTTTCCCAAGTGACAAACTAAAAAAGGATTGCCAACTCAAGGCGGAAGCGTTATGTCAACATACGAGAGAAAATTGATGTCAATTTGGAAAATGATTATTAGTCAATTGTCGATCATGTAATAATTGATAAGTTAAGACTTAAACGTGAGACTGAACACAAAATAAAAGGGAGAGGTGAGGGTTCATTCCATGCTAAGAAAATTAGGCTGATAAATATTGGAAGTGGTCTGATTCATTAATGGCATTATGATGAAAAAATCATTGGTGCTGCTATCAATCGCGTACTTTGACCCACTGAGGAAACATTCTAATCCAAAAATTCTCAATTATATTCATACGTTGTGGAGGTACCGTAGAAAATGATATGCAGTTAAACTCATTGCTTACATTAAGAATCACGGAGAAGTCACGGCTTTTTGTAGTAATAAGGAATCCATACAGCTATTCGAGAAATTATTCGAGAAATAATGTGGTTGTACTGATTTTAGTGAAATTAAATATTCATATTAAAGAAGTAATAACAATTTTAGACTTTTTTGAAAGTCAATTGTATCCCTTTTAACAATATTCCAGAAAAAAAAACACCCAAAAATATCATTCTCGTGAATGAGGAGAATCGTAAAATCACATTTTGTTTCTGGGAAAATTAGATACCTTTGGAAATGTTGATTGAAAATCAATATTTAATAAATTAATTCATGTAAGTTGGGGTAAAAATCAGGATATTCGAGCTAATGAATATCCAGCTACCATAATCAACCCAGAATATTTCGAGAATTGTTAACCACTTCATACTTTGTGAGTATGCAGATCAATCAAAGAAGTTCTGGAGATTTCTACAATAGCTGAATAAATTCGGCTGTTTCAAATTATAAATATATTCTACTCAATTAAGGAAAAGTTGCTAGGAATAGAGGGAGATGAAATTTGATATGAATATCCTGAGAATATTGGCCTCACTACAAGGTAACTGATTCCATTATTCATTATCTAATCTCTGAAGATGTTCAATATAGGTGGACGAAAATGAGAAAAATTATTTTGATGCATAGATTAGGGGTAGATCTTGTATCCAATTTGTGCTCCCTTGTACTCGATGTGAAGTATTAGCCAAGAAAGTAGTTGTTTTCGAATGTCAACCCGAGGATAGAGAAAAAGAGAAAGTGAGAAGCGTTTTACTTTTCACACCTTGTGAATGCTTAGTTGCACAAACTCGATTACCCCCTAAAAACGTTAACTATTTTTATGTTCGAAATATTGTATAGCAAATGTATCATTGGAATTTAATCGATTCAGTACCACTTCTGTTCAAGCTATTTCATGCACGATCAAAAAATTTCACTTTTCCAAAGGAATACGTTGGCGGTTGAAATCTATAAAAGTTGCAAAAAGTCAAATTCTCAAATCAACACCCTTAACTATTAAATTATTCGAATCATTCTCTCACGTACTAGTGTCTAAGAGAGTTGTGTTGCAAATCATATAGGGGCAATTGCTGGTGGCTGCCTCTAATCAATTATTCGATACCTCTCAGCGATTTTCAAAAACGCTACAATTTACTTGCAGATGGATCTATGTTCAATGAAACGATAGCTTCGTTTACAAGACTTCAATGTTAACACATGGTAAAAATGATGACAAAATAACAAACACCATCAATGACAAGATCAATAACCAATTTATCATGAATACCTTCCTGCGAGAAGATTTTGAAATGTAGCGATCAACTCGCGATGAAATAATAGAACCTAACTTCACATTTGGAGATAGTGTAAATTGCCTTCGTTTTGATGGCCCTGGCGATGTTCTCACGCATACCTTCTGGCCGCGACAACCCTGCATAGAAATTCATTTTGATGGAAAACACTGTAAACACAGTAAAAACCTGATGATTCTTGAAGTTTCCTGATGGTTATCACACATGATTTAAGTACTGTAAACCATTGACATCAATGTGCAGCTGTTGATGGAAATTTACTCAATTGTTTTCAGCAGAAAGGCATTGTATTCTGGTACATTTCCCAGTCTTCAAAAAGATAGAGATGTTAATTATGATAGTGCCTCAAAAACACTAGTTGGTAAAAGACGGCTATCATTGTTTGCCATGGCGCTCCAGGGTGACTTACTGGGGTGGTGCATTAGACGTATTAGGCAACTCACAGCACACTTGCAGTACTTGTTCCGAGAAATAACCTACTTTAAATATAATCAATTCTTACAAAAATTAAAGATGGGGGACTTTAATTGGAATATGTTTAGCACTGAGAGCTCAATCATGAAAATATTCAAACAATTGGAAAACCTCTTTTGACATTTTAGTGAAAATTATCATAACAAGAGCTCTTCAAAATCGGACCATCACAAATGAAATCATAAAGGCTCAATGAATATCAATGAAGCAACCACCTCAGATTTGAATACTATAAAAAATCAATTGCCAGTGGTTGATGTATTGAATATAAGCCTAGTTTCAGTTGAAAATGTAACATACTCGAAGGGTTCTCCTGAACACTCCGATCTGAATCCAATAGAAAAATTGTTGAATAATGGTAGTTAAATAAGAAATCATTCGGAGTTTTTAAGAGCGTATATTATGTACTTTAAATTTGAAGTTTTCATAACATGTATGACTTTTCGCTCATATTCATTCTGAAGAAGAAATATACAACCCAATTAATTGTGAGTTGATGAATAGAACCTATTTTGATCAACTTACTAATTTTTCCTAATCTTGTGTCACCCCCATATAATACGTAAATTTTCCATCTATTTACAAAATTCCTCACGAAGTTCAAAAATTCAAACATCACTCTACTTTATGAAATAACAACCTACTTTTATCTGGAGAATAATGACACAAACAATCGAGAATATATGAAAAATACAGAAGCTAAATTGATATACATTATTTCCAAACACTGATGGTCTCAGCTAATACCGTCACGGATATTAAAAATTGAGAAGTGACATTTGTCAAACGATTAGACAAGAAAACGGAACAGGAATAAAATCCATAATTTTGATTTCGCCATGTTTAGCTTCTTGAAGTCTCTTGTCAGACGAAATCTCACTCATGTACTTGGTTACTTCACTGAAACGGATTCATTTCCACTCATGACTGAAACGCGCACTTGATAACACTACCTTCGGCTTTTACCGCGCCTCTCGCCGAAGTTAACTTTTAAAATGATGGTATTTTGAATTTGTCAGCTAACCTAACATATATCTTGGAGGTGAAATGAAGTGACATACACACAATTATTTACATGAAACATACGTTCAGTCATAGTAACAGAAATGTTGGGTCATCTGATGATAAAGTTGGAATGTTATAACTCTGATGAAATTTTAAAATACAAGCAAACATAAACTCGTTTGCTTCTCAGAAGCACTGTAGAACAGGTGTTAATTTAACTTATGTTTCATTAATATTTTCACGACCGATATCTTGAACACGATATATTTCAATACTTAACCTAGCATATCGAAATGACATAATTTATAATATAAAAATGTCTAGAAAATTGGTTTATGAACAACATTGGGAGAAACAGATGCAGCACAATTCAACTATGTAACGGATCCTTGCAGCATACCGTATTGACATCAATTTTCTCTCGTATGTTGACATAACGTTTCCGTCTTGAGTTGGCAAACCTTTTTTAGTTTGTCAAAACTCCAAAAACTAAAACATCCCAATTCAGTCATGTTATGGACCCTTGCAGCAAACCGAAATGATCTAATTTATACAAAAAATTTCTAAAAAATTTCATAAACAACATTGGGATAAAAATGCTCCAAGAAGTATAACACTACAATCTTGGAGGTGAAACGAAGTGACATACACACAATTATTTACATGAAACATACGTTCAGTCATAGTAACAGAAATGTTGGGTCATCTGATGATAAAGTTGGAATGTTATAACTCTGATGAAATTTTAAAATACAAGCAAACATAAACTCGTTTGCTTCTCAGAAGCACTGTAGAACAGGTGTTAATTTAACTTATGTTTCATTAATATTTTCACGACCGATATCTTGAACACGATATATTTCAATACTTAACCTAGCATATCGAAATGACATAATTTATAATATAAAAATGTCTAGAAAATTGGTTTATGAACAACATTGGGAGAAACAGATGCAGCACAATTCAACTATGTAACGGATCCTTGCAGCATACCGTATTGACATCAATTTTCTCTCGTATGTTGACATAACGTTTCCGTCTTGAGTTGGCAAACCTTTTTTAGTTTGTCAAAACTCCAAAAACTAAAACATCCCAATTCAGTCATGTTATGGACCCTTGCAGCAAACCGAAATGATCTAATTTATACAAAAAATTTCTAAAAAATTTCATAAACAACATTGGGATAAAAATGCTCCAAGAAGTATAACACTACAATTCAGCTATGTAATGGACTCTTGTGGCTTACCGAAATTATACAGTGCATACTATAAAAATGTCTCGAAAATTGGTTTATAAACAACATTTGTAAAAAAAAACTCCAAAATCTGAAACACCACAATTCGACTGCGTAATGGGTCCTTCAGCACACCGAAATGACATAATTTATACTATAAAAATGTCTAGAAAATTGAGATAAAAATGCTCTAGGAAGTGTAACACTACAATTCAGCTATGTAATGGACCCTTGTGGCTTACCGAAATGATACAGTGCATGCTATAAAAATGTCTAGAAAATTGGTTTATAAACAACATTTGTAAAAAAAACTCCAAAATCAAACACTACAATTCAACTACGTAATGGGTCCTTGCGGCCTACCGAAATGACATAATTTATACTATAAAAATGTCAAGAAAATTGGTTTATAAACAACAATTGTAGAAGAATGCTCTAAGAACTGTAACACTACAATTTAGCTATGTAATGGACCCTTGTGGCTTTCCGAAATGAAACAGTGCATACTATCAAAATGACTAGGAAATTGGTTCAAAAGCAATATTTATAAAAAAAACTCCAAAAAATGAAACACTCCAATTCAGTCATGTTATGGACCCTTGCAGCAAACCGAAATGACCTAATTTATACAAAAAATTTCTAAAAAATTTCATAAACAACATTGGGATAAAAATGCTCTAAGAAGTGTAACACTACAATTCAGCTATGTAATGGACTCTTGTGGCTTACCGAAATGATACAGTGCATACTATAAAAATGTCTAGAACATTGGTTTATAAACAACATTTGTAAAAAAACTCCAAAATCTGTAACACTACAATTCGACTGCGTAATGGGTCCTTGCGAAATGACATAATTTATACTATACAAATGTCTAGAAAATTGAGATAAAAATGCTCTAGGAAGTGTAACACTACAATTCAGCTATGTAATGGACCATTGTGGTTTACCGAAATGATACAGTGCATGCTATAAAAATGTCTAGAAAATTGGTTTATAAACAACATTTGTAAAAAAAACTCCAAAATCAAACACTACAATTCAACTACGTAATGGGTCCTTGCGGCATACCGAAATGACATAATTTAAATTTAAAAATGTCAAGAAAATTGGTTTATAAACAACAATTGTAGAAAAATGCTCTAAGTACTGTTACACTACAATTTAGCTATGTAATGGACCCTTGTGGCTTTCCGAAATGAAACAGTGCATACTATCAAAATGTCTAGGAAATTGGTTCAAAAGCAATATCTATAAAAAAACTCCAAAAACTGAAACACTCCAATTCAGTCATGTTATGGACCCTTGCAGCAAACCGAAATGACCTAATTCGTACAAAAAATTTCTAAAAAATTTCATAAACAGCATTGGGATAAAAATGCTCTAAGAAGTGTTACACTACAATTCAGCTATGTAATGAACTCTTGTGCCATACTATAAAAATGTCTAGAAAATTGGTTTATAAACAACATTTGTAAAAAAACTCCAAAATCTGTAACACTACAATTCGACTGCGTAATGGGTCCTTCCGGCACACCAAAATGACATAATTTATACTATAAAAAATGTCTAGAAAATTGAGATAAAAATGCTCTAGGAAGTGTAACACTTCAATTCAGCTATGTAATGGACCCTTGTGGCTTACCGAAATGATACAGTGCATGTTATAAAAATGTCTAGAAAATTGGTTTATAAACAACATTTGTAAAAAAAACTCCAAAATCTGTACCACTACAATTCAACTACGTAATGGGTCCTTGCGGCATACCGAAATGACATAATTTATACTATAAAAATGTCAAGAAAATTGGTTTATAAACAACAATTGAAGAAAAATGCTCTAAGAAGTGTAACACTACAATTTAGCTATGTAATGGACCCTTGTGGCTTTCCGAAATGAAACAGTGCATACTATCATAATGTCTAGGAAATTGGTTCATAAGCAATATTTATAAAAAAACTCCAAAAACTGAAACACTCCAATTCAGTCATGTTCTGGACCCTTGCAGCAAACCGAAATGACCTAATTTATACAAAATATTTCTAAAAAATTTCATAAACAACATTGGGATAAAAATGCTCTAAGAAGTGTAACACTACAATTCATCTATGTAATGGACTCTTGTGGCTTACCGAAATGATACAGTGCATACTATAAAAATGTCTAGAAAATTGGTTTATAAACAACATTGGTAAAAAACTCAAAAATCTGTAACACTACAATTCAACTACGTAATGGGTCCTTGCGGCACACCGAAATGACATAATTTATACTATAAAGATGTCTAGAAAATTGGTTTATAAACAACACTGGGATAAAAATGCCCCAAGAAGTGAAACACTACAACTCAGCTATGTAATGGACCCTTGTGGCTTACCGAAATGAAACAGAGCATGATATAAAAATGTCTAGAAAATTGATTTATGAACAACATTGGGAGAAAAATGGTCTACGATGCAGCACAATTCAACTATGTAATGGATCCTTTCGGCACACCGAAATGACAAAATTTATACAAAAAATTTCTAGAAAATAGATTCATAAACAACATTGGGATAAAAATGCTCTAAGAAGTGGAACACTACAATTCAGCTATGTAATGGACCCTTGTGGCTTACCGACATGATACAGTGCATACTATAAAAATGTCTAGAAAACTGACTTTCGGGGTATACCATTCTTGTGATAAAAAAATGTCCATGATACTGATCCTTGTAACATTAAAATTTTACTTATTAGTTCACTTTAAAATATTTTCAATATAAACCTAACATATCCCGCTATTTTATTTATCTCGTTTACTTCAACAGCTGTGAAATTTCACATAACTCCATCTGTGACAAAAAAAATATGTATTCACACAAAAACTTCAACATTTGAGCATATATTGCTAGTTTACAGTTCTGAAAGCATGTCAGACGACGTTCTTTACCGCGAATTTTCACAATGTACCTGTTTATATAAAAAGTTGTAAAATGTACCTACTTTAGATTCAATAAAAAAACTCTTCTCTGGTAAGTTAACGATTTTAAACCACTGCAATGACACTGCACCAATGTCTAATCGTTCAATGTTATATCTAGCAGTCTCTTTGCCTTTCGCCGTCATCAACTGTTCGCAATAACCTTGGACTAAATAACTTCAAACAAGTTACTAGGAAATGTTTTAAATAAATGACCAATCTATCAGTAAAAAAAGAGCTGGACATATTTAAACTGCTACAATTCTCAATATTTCGTTTACATCACAGAGTGTGATCATAATAGTCGAATTTTTCGGAAATGATTTTATTTAATGCATGCATATTATCTGTAATTGCCCGGGAGAAGGCGACAGAAAAGAACATATTATTTCTACAAAGCTAGTTTTTTTCAGTTCATTGTTTTGATGTAACAAGTATGGAAACAATATGAGAGCCTACCACCACATTAATAACAGCTAGTTTATTAATTCCCATACAATAGAAAAAACATTCTCCTCAGTGCGTTTGTAACAGTTATTGAACTTTTCATTTTTCATAGATTTTCTTGAAAATGGACAATACTTTGTATTGTGAAGCTATCAATAGGTACCGTTTTTGATTATTCAGCGCGAATTTGCTTATAGGTCCCACCGATACGGATTCTTATATTATTATTATTGAAGTGAATAATATTCAACGATTCCTGAAAAAATGTACTTTATTGTCGCGACGCTATGAATATTATCGGTGAAACATTTGAATACTGGTTATTTGCAGCAGAAAACACAAAGTGGTTCTCTGAATACATCACACAGGTTTTAGCTGAAATATTACACAACTCATCTAAATAATTACTTGCAGATTCCTATATCTGAACACGAAGCTAAGGGTTCTTTTGGGAGATCGTAGGTATAATAATAATAACTTTTTGCTCTTTTGACTCCCTGTTATCACAACGTAGGCTTAAAATGGTAAATACTTGGCAGAAAACAACTACTCCCTCGGCTAATACCACGATGATTATTGAAAAAATATATCTCTCTTGACTATTACTGCGGCAGGAATTGAATCTAAGTTGAAAATTACGTTTTCTGACACACGCTACGTTACTTGCGCCTCTCAGCGAAGCTTTGATAGTGTTTCAAAGTTGACTATGACGATGTATTCTGTCACGTTTCTCCTATATTTTTTGGTTTTGTCTGTTGGCTAGGCTAACACTATGACGGATATTGAAACAACTAGTTTCCTAGCTACGATGGATATTAAGTAAAAGAACTACTTCACTGGCTAATACTATGACGGGAATTGAAATAACTACTTCCTTGGTTGATACTACAAACGATATTGGAAGAACTACGTCACTGGCTAATACTATGACAGGTATTGGAACAACTACTTCCCTGGCTAATACTGCGATGGATATGGAGCTAATACTACGAGTGCAAAGCTTGAAAATGGTCAAAACTTCCTCACAAATGCTCAAAACGCATATAAAACGCACACTGTCAGGAATAATCGCCCCTAAAAATGCTCGCTACCACTGGCTAATTTCAATCGTTTTCTCAATCTCAAATCAAAGTTGTGATGTTAGAGTACCCGCACGCCGTTGTATATTCAATAATAACAAAGTTAGCCGCCTATGACCTTTTGGCAATGGAAAATGCTCAAATATGTGTCTTGGCATTGAGACGAATCCATTAATGCCAAAATTACCAAAATCTGACAACTGGTAGTGGAAACCGAAAGTGGTCATTTTATTGAAGATTTGGACTCTCCTCGATGTGGACTATCCGAATTAAGTATTAGTTTTCTCCTATCTCAATTTTTACAAACCGGAATTGCTTATTTTCCGATGATTCGTGAATATCCGAAACATCACAGACTAATGTATAGGTCACCTCGACGATAGATGGTGACTGCCATAGTTTTTCTGATATTTTTTGGTATACGTTAATCTGCCATATTTTTTGTCTACACGATGTATTTTGAGACACCTTGAATCTGCCATGTTTTTTGTCTACACGATGTATTTTGAGACACCTTGTTGTTTTTTTCTCTTAATTGATGTGTTTTGAGACACTCTGTATACAATATGATTTTTTGACAAGCAGCCGCCATGTTTTTTCTCTTAACTGATATGTTGGTACACCCAATATAGCATTTGACAAACAGTCGCCATGTTTTTCTTTTAAATGATGTGTTTTTAGACACCATGTTGTTTTTTCTCTTACATGATGCGTTTTGAAACACCCTGTATACAATATGATGTTTTGATAAGTAGCCGCCACGTTCTTCTCTTAAATGAAATGTTGGTACTCCCAGTATAGCATTTGACAAACAGTCACCATGTTTTTTCCTCTTAAATGATGTGTTTTGAGACACCCGGTATAATATATGAACGGAATATTTTGAAACGTCCTATGTACTTACGTTACGTTACGTTTCTTGAACGCTGTATTTCGAAACACTCTGTATAACGAATCTATATTTTTCTTCAACGTACTTGCCAATGACAGCAGACATGTTTTTTTTTATACGACGTATTTTGAGACATCCTCTATACGTTTTCTTTCTTTTTTGATACATTTCACATGACACTATGTATGCGGTGTTATGAAAAGTATCCTATACGCTATGATTGGGGTATTTTTTTCATTGAACAAAGGGCACTGAGCGAGTAAATGTGATAACTACCCTTACTCCATACGTCAACACTTTTCAAATGGGAAGGGGGGGGGTACGCTATAATTGGGGTATTTTTTCATGAAACGAAGGGTACTATGGGACCAAATGAGAATTGTCATACTACAATTTTCTATACTCCATATGTCAACACTTTTGAAATGGGGGTGCTCTACGTTATGATTGGGGAATTTTTTGTTGAACAAAGGGCACTGAGCAAGTAAACGACGGCGATTGCCAATGATTGCTGACAGATGTCACGTATGAGTCGCCGCCATTTTGAGACACTTTGTATACGTTGAATCGTCAATTTTTTTCTGTTCGTAAATGCTGTATTCTGAGACTCCCTGTATACATTGCTAGCGCACGTTAAATCGACCTTCGTTAAACCGACATGTTTTTTTTTCTTGAAAGAAGTACTTTGAGACACTCTGTATACCAAATCTTGGAACACTCAGTATGACACCTATTTTTTTAAACGATGTTGTCAATGACAGCTGGTAGATGTCACGTACTGATCTTTGCAGACTACCTCGCGACGAACGCCAAGCAGCGACGCGTGACCTTGAAGTGGACTAAAAATTGCAAAATCGAGCTTAGCCTTTTTAACATGTAAATGTTCATAAGGAAAATTCTTGAACATATATAGCCCATTTACTAACAACAACCTGTGAGAACAAATAACCAGAATAATCTGAAAATGTAAATATTAATTTACACAAAGGTTTTTGAAAGTTAGGGCCACCACACTGCGCGCGGCGGAACTGCTTTCTCGAGCGAAACGCTACCGGTCAGGTAGCTATCCTCTAATGGAAGCAGAAACAATCGAGAACAAAAAACGTTATTTTCACAAAATGAATCAAAGAACGAAATATCAGCAATCTGGGTCGAAGGACCATTATGTTCGGATTGGTTTCAATTGCCTTTTCCCGAACACAGGGGAATTATTCATTTTCGGCTTCGATGTTAAGTGGACTGGATTCTCTCTAGTTACTGGGGTTTAAATTAATTGATGCCGATCATTTCGCTAACTAAATTTAATTGTTTATTCCTGGACAGCGACCATCTACACGAAATATTGACATTACCACGTAAAGTGGGCGTTGGCAAATTGCTTCTCTTCAATTATCAGTTTTGAAATTACCTACTTACAGATTCCCTCTTCAAATGACACAATGCACATTCACTTAAAATAACTTATTGCGTAAATTCACCCCTGGTTTAGTTTACTGAATACAAACACCGAAATGAATTCGAGCGTCGTGGAGGTATAGGATTAGAAATAATATCGACTCAAATCTCGACTAGGACGACTTCTCACTTCGGAAGTAAGTCTCAGAGTCCCGTGCTTGTACCGTTCCTTTGGGAAGATGCAAAAGCAGGGTAGGCGGCGAAGACGGGAGGAGAGGTGAGGAAATTGGTATTTCTTAGAATTCGTCTAAAGAAAGTTAGTGGGTTACAGACATGAAATGTTGGGGCAACCAAAGAATTGACTGAGCGCGATCAGGGACGGCTCAAGAATGTTTTAGAAAAAATTGATAGAAAGCTTGTTGGAAGCTGTGATTCCAACAGGGGGTCATTTGACCCAGCATGAAACAAATTCAGAACGATGCTGCTATATGAAAAAATAACGTTAGTAACTATGCCGCCAATTCTTGGTGGTGCAAATGACTGTAATAATAATAATACTAATTTTTCATCTGAAGATGTGCTTTTCCAACAAAATATTCCTGTACGGCATTCCTCACGTTGGTTGATTATGAAATAATAATCTCCTAGAACATACTGCCGTACAAAAATAATGGAACCGGAATCCAGGATTTTTTTTAAATTTTTGGTTATTGAAAACTTTTCCTGGCTTCCAGTCCCATTATTTTTGTACGGTAGTAGGTTCTAGGAGATTATTATTTCATAATCTACCAACGTGAGGAACGCAAAACATGATTATTTAGTCGGAAAAGCTCATCTTCAGATGAAAAATTATTATTATTATTACAGTCATTTGCACCACCAAGAATTGACGACATAGTGACTAAAGTTATTTTTTCATATAGCAGCATCGTTCTGAGTATGTTTCATGCTGGGTCAAATGACCCGTCCAAATTGTTATATGGGCTTGTAGTCTATACCTGCGGTCCTGCGGATTGGTCCGTCCGATCATAAAGTTAACATGTGACTCCTTTCAATTTTAAAAAAAGGGCCTGTTGTGTTTGGTTTTGTTCATTTCATAATTATTTTGTTAAAAGTGATATAGTATTGATACAAGGAAACTAAACGTTATTTAACAAGGAGAGTGTAATCCCCATAAGACAATGGGGACACTGATAGAAAGAGATGAAAGAACATTTGTGACAAAATGTGACTTGGACGTGTCATGGCCACCGTTCTCTATAGACAGTGACGGACTAGCTCTTGGTATATGAGAGTTACTGCTGACAGTTTTGTTGCTTGGTTCGAGTTCGACTCTGTTCTCATATCCATAAGTACGTCACTATGACGCGTTGATGCTACAAGACTCTGATTTGCTAGAGCTTATTAAACTCTCCTTGTTAGTAGTTATAGAAGGCCGGTTTGAAATGTAATTAGAGGAGTGTAATAAGAGTGTATAATTAGAAAAAGTACTTTGAGGGAGTACTTAGAGTCATATCCAGTAATGAGAGGGAGTACTTAGAGGTATCTAGAAGTACTTAGAGACCTAATTACATGTAATTAGAGGTGTGTAGGTGTATCTAGAAGTATTGCGGGTAATTGGGATTGTAGATTTGTACTCGAGAAATGTAATGAGAGGTATTTAAAATGTTGTGGGTAATTGTAGATAGAGTTTGTATATGTACTTGCTAGTGGTTACTTTTTTTTCCAATACGCAATTGCTTATTGGCCTTGTGTGCCTCTCAAGTAGTCTTAAAGTATAATGAGAGCCTTATCCAGTAATGCGAGGGAGTACTTAGAGGTATGTAGAATTACTTAGAGACCTTATTACATGTAATTAGAGGTGTATAGGTGTATCTAGAAGTATTGCGGGTAATTGGGATTGTAGATTTGTAAAAATGTTGTGGGTAATTGTAGATTTAGTTTATATATGTACTTGCTAGTGGTTACTTTTTTTTCAATACACAATTGCTTATTGGCCTTGTGTGCCTCTCAAGTACTCTTAAAGTATAATGAGAGCCATATCCAGTAATGAGAGCCATTTGTACTTAGAGATATTGTGGGTAATTGGGGTAAGGTAATGGAACTCATTTCTGACATACACCCCATAACTGACACTTTCGTAGTAATCGTCAGAAAATAAGGAATATTTAGAAGTAACAGCAACGCTGGATGCATCAAAAGGAGCTTTGAACTATTTTAGTGCTGCAGTTGGCGTCACTGCTTCTCCACAATGAATTGTCTCAAACGCCATTTGATTTTCTAACGAAATATTCGTTCTGTGGCTTGCGAAGCGGTTTCCGTTAACAAAATTGTTAAGGGCAATAAAATAGTGTTTAACGTTTGCTGATAGAAATTGATGATTGGAGGTAAGTTTTGTATTCACTACTATCAATATAGACCTCAGAAATACAACTGTGTCAAACTTTAATCATTTACTGATAATTTTGGGGTTAGAAGAGGGTTGTCAGCTAAAGGGTACCCTAAGATCATTGATTATCCATTAGCTGACATGAACGTCAGATACTGGTGTCTTCAATTTCCAATAGCAAAGTGGTGAAAAATAGTTTGAATACATTCCTTTTTGATGTGAAACACGTTTGTGGTTGAGACTTATTGATATTAATCTCTGTTCCGGTAGCTGACACCTCTGTCAGGTATTGGGTTTCGAAAGTGTCAGATGCTAGTTATTGGATCAAGAAACTTATGTCCTTCCATGATTGATCTATTTTCACTTTATTTTTTGTTTTTAGAATCACAATGCCGAAGATTAAACCAAAATCAATACTGAGATATTCCCAAGATAATCTTCGTAATGCTCTTCGAGAGATTGATAGAGGAATGCCAGTTGCCACAGCAAGCAAGCAATTTGGTATTCCCAGAACAACACTACTACATAAAAAGACTGGGAAATATCCTAGAGAATGTCGAAAAGGCCCACCTACTAATCTAACTGCATTGGAGGAGAAATCCCTGGTGAGATGGCTTTTTCATATTGCTGATCGGGGTTTCCCAGCAACAAAACTACAGCTAATAGATTCGGTTGAGATGATGTTCAAAGAGAATAAGAGGGAGAATAATTTTAATGCTGGAAGTCCATGTTAAAAATGGTATTCTTCATTTATGCAGAGACATCCAGAAATCAGTAATACAGTTTCTAAAAATTTATCATCTGGGCGGGTAGCTGTTAATGAGGGAAAAATTCGTAATTGGTTCAATGAAATAACAACTTACTTTGAAGAAAATAATTATATGACAATTTTAAAAGAACCTACTCGGATTTTCAATGCAGATGAATCTGCTTTTTTATGTCACCTAAAGGTAACACAGTACTGGTGAAAAAAGGGACATCAACAGTCTATAACTTCTCTGCTAATAATGATAAGGAGTGTATGACTGCTTTATTGAATGCAAACGCAGCTGGTATGATCGCTCCTCCAATGGTTCTTCACCAATATGAAAGGATACCTCCACACGTAACCAATAAAATGCCTGCTGGTTGGGTGGCTGGATGACTGCCCAAACTTTCTTCGAGTACCTACATAGCCAATATTTTTCTGCCATGGTTGAGAGAAAATAATATTGTTCTGCCAATAATTTTTTTTGTTGGTGGTCATTCCAGTAACTTAACCCTTCCACTCAGTAATTTATGTACAGAAAATGGAATTATTCTGATTGCTTTATGCCCTAATTCAACCCACATCACTCAACCTATGGATGTGCCTGTTGTTCGTACTTTGAAAAGTGTTTGGAGGAATGCAGTCCAGCAGTGGAAAATTGATAATAATGGCTGTAAGGTGAAGATAGAGGACTTTGCACCCATACTAGAAAATTCAATATTGACGTCAGTTACTCCAGAAGTACTAGCCAATGGATTTAAATCAACTGGACTACATCCACTTGATTCAAGTGCTATCAAATACGAAAAATATTTCAAAGCAGGCCATTTCCGTTCTCTTGCTGATTCTACGAGTCTTTTGAAAAAATCTACATCAAATGATAAATTATCATATTTAGAAAAGTTTATTGAGAAAGAAACATTGATAGAATTTCGGAATACGATTGGAGATCAGTGTGAAAAAACACATCGCTTTATTTTGTTTGGAGAACGATAAAAAATGACAATGAAAAAGATGACACGAATATCACCATTCCCTGTGAGACCAAGCAAGGAACAGAAAGCCAAGATTTAGAAATGAATGGGGCTAGAGAACCAGTTGAAATTGAGAGACCAACTGAAACAAATGAATAACAAATTATCCCATCTGCCAATATCAATCAGGAGCCCCAACCATCTTCATCTGTTGATAATCATGAGGAAGGAACACCACTCAAAAATGTACCAACCATTAAAAAAATGTCTGTTTTGGCCTAAGTCAGATAAAAACGAGGTGAAAAAGAGATCGAAAGAAAAGTTACCAGCAGTAGCATCATCCTCCAAATGGAAAGAATATCACTTGAAGGAACAAAAAATCAAAGAAGATGAAGAAAAAGCTAAACAGGATAGAAAACTGCAAAGGGAAATGAAGCAAAAAGCAGAAAAAGAAAAAATGAAACAAGTCAAAAGAAGAGTTTTGTCATCGTCTTCATCTGAATTCAGTAGAGAACTCCAGTTAGAATCAGAAGAAGAACTTTATTATGAGAATGATGAACTTCCGAATCCGATATCTGATCCTAGTTCGCTTTGCGTTGGTGACCATGTAATAGTGTCATATGAGGAGGACTATTTTCCTGGAGTTATTAAGGAAATAAACAAGTCAAATGCATTTGTAAGTGTTATGCAAAAAAGTCTTGCCAACACCTGGAAGTGGCCTCAAAGACAGGACAGCTTGTGGTATGATTTCAAGGATATTATGGAAAAAATTGAAGAACCTGCTAAGGCCAATGAGAGAGGAGCATTTCGTGTACCAGAATTCCTTAACTATTCAGATTACATTTGAATTGTAACTACAATGAATCAATAAAGCTATTTCAACATATTTGCTCGAAGGTGTCAGTTATTGGTTTGTCTATTGGTTATTCCCAACATCATGTATGTCAGTTACTGGAGAAAGTACAGCTCTGTATGTTAATTAGCAGGAAAAAAAACAACTTTTTGAAAAAACATTATCATACATCATTTAAGGACATATATATGATATGAATATGAATTTGCAATAAGCTGCTACTGGCCTATTTGTTGAATGTTCGGAGATTTAAAATTTTATCGATTTTTTTTTCTTTAAAGTGTCTCTTAATGGTTCCATTACCTCACTTGAAGGTGTTCGAAGGTTACATGTGATAAGAGGTACGGTGTATTTAGAAGTATCGCTGGTAATTGTGGTAATTGAAGTTGTTTGTGACCTTGTGTAATAGGGGTATTTGAAGGTGTTCCGTCTACGTGAATATCTCTCAAACAGACAATCAGTTGACGGGTGATGTTGGACATTCGAAATATGCCCACACCTCTTTCCAACAAAATACCCCCACCACTCAGTGATTATATAAAAGGCAAGTGAGGTGCTATTTCATCACAGTTTTTTCAGTTGAGCGGCTAGTTTTTTTTGCTTTGCAAACATGTTTCCCTGCACTTGTGGTAAATCTTTTACAAGAAGTGACAATCGCCTTCGGCATCAACGAAACAGTTGCTCATCCACATCTTCATCGGCAAAACAAACATACAATGCATCTTTATTTGGAGATCTATATTTTAAACAAATAGAGTTGGCAGCGAAAAAACGTGTGAAAGTGGGCAATGCAGCATCCACTAGTAGTAGTGATTGGGTTCAAAACAATCACGAAGATGTGCGTCAGATTTGTCCTTCGAAAAAACGCATAGAAACTCCAGTAGTACCAGCTTATAAGTGTGGTACCTGTAATGTGGTTATTCCGCATTCTCAGATCAACTCGCACAATAGGACGCTCAAAAACAGATCGAATGCATGTGTCAATTTGAGTGATGGAGTACAACTTATTAAAAGTGCATTGAGATGTCGGACTGCCAGCTACAGGGTATTCGCAGAGAACATTTATAGCGAGTATGCTCCATTCTTCAGTGAAATTAGATGTAAAGTAGTCGATTCATTGAAAAACAACATCAAATTGCACTACAGCGTCAAGATCAACATGGAGGCATTTGGTAGTTACATTATCCAAACCCAGGAAGTGATGGATATCAAGTCATTCAATTCAAAAAAACGTATAGCTGGTTCATCTACTGATTCGAATGAATTATTTGACGCCTTCAGAGACAGTATAATTGCTCAAGCATCAGAATTTGAGGGACGTGATTCAGGTTTGTGGGAAAATGATTTTTTCAAAAAATAATAGGTCTAACAATTGAATCTTTTCAGGATGGAGTTGTGAGAAAGTTCTGTTTCTGGTGGTGAACATAAACAGGTATAACCCCTTGGGAGGATCATCATACATCAAGCTACCACGATTCATTGAGAGGAAGATGGCAGTTGTCAATGTGAAGAATTATGATCAACACTGCTTTGCGTGGGCCATAACATCAGCATTATTTCCTGCCAATGATAATGCTTCGCTAGTATCTTCATATCCCCACTACAGCACTGATTTGAATTTAACAGGTATGAATTTTCCAGTTAAATTACGTGATATCAAATCGTTTGAGAAATTTAATGATATTTCAGTCAATGTGTATGGTTTAGAATCAAAATTCGAAGACAATAAAGTCACTTATGATGTTCTGGGTCCATTACGATACTCTCAGAGAAAACTCACAAGGCATGTCAATTTGTTGCTTATCACAGACGATGTGGGAAGTAGCCACTATTGTTGGATAAAAAATCTTTCACGTTTGGTGAGTAGCCAAATCTCATCTTATGAAAAGCAAAAATATTTTTGCGATGGTTGTTTAGCATATTTTTCTAAAGAACGATTACTATTACGCCATCAGTTATATGACTGTAATCATGTTTACACAACAACACCACAAATTGATTTGAAAATCAATAAATATGGTAAAATGGTAGCTGGTAATAAACTTATATTTGAAAATTTCAAAAGGCAAATGAAAGTACCCCTTGTGGTGTAAGCAGATTTTGAATCTGTGTTGAACCCCATTCAAACTAGTGAACCGAACCCTGAATTCTCATACACGAATAAAACTCTCAAACATGAGCCCTATTCTTTTGCATATTCGATAAAATGTTCTTTCGATGATAATTCGTCCAAATTCGTTACATATAGAGGTGCTGATGCGGCAAAGGTGTTCACAACGCGACTCGAAGATGACTTGAAAAATATTTACCATCAACATTTACGCTTTGTGAAACCAATGCATAAACAAACCTCACAAGAGGAAGAAGAGTATAATAATGCCACCATATGTGGTATATGCGAAAAATCCTTCACAGAGGGGGCTGTTAAACTTCGAGATCATTGCCACCTCACTGGAAAAAAAAGATTCCCAGCAGCACACTCTGTATGTAACTTGAATATCAAAGTTCCTAAGTTTATCCCTATTTTATGTCATAACGTGAGTGGGTACGATTGTCATATGTTCATAAAAGAATTATATGGGGATGAAGACAAGGTTGAGGTTATAACCCAAACTAAGGAAAAGTGTGTTTCTATTACTAAATCCGTATACACACATAGTTATCAAAATCAAAATGGGGAAACGAAGAAGCATTATTTAAAAATGAGATTCATTGATAGTTTTAAGTTTATGTCTAGCTCATTGGAGAAGTTGCGAACAAATTTAACTGATGAACAATGTTCAGAAATGTCCAAACATTTTCCCGATGTGGATAAATTCAATTTGATGAGAAAAAGGGTGTTTTCCCTATAGTTTTGTTGACAATATCGATAAATTGGATGTTACCTTTTTACCCATTGAAAATCAATTTTATGACAACTTGAATGAAGAACATATATCCGATATAGACTACTTGATGGCTAAACATATTTGGAATTTATTCGAGTGTGAGAGCTTGGGGGGATATTCGGACTTATATTTAAAATCTGACGTACTGTTGCTCTGTGATGTATTTGAAAATTTCAGAAGGATATGTTTGAATACATATAAATTGGATCCAGCTCAGTATTATAGTGCACCAGGTTTATCTTGGGATGCAATGCTGAAATACACTGATATCGAGTTGGAACTTCTTACTGATATTGATATGATACATTTTTTCAAAAAAGGGATACGCGGAGGCATAATCCAATGTAGTAAAAGAAAGCACATAGCCAATAATAAGTTTTTACCCGATTTCAATCCTAATGAACCATCATTTTTCATCTCATATTCAGACGCCACTAATCTTTATGGTCATAGCATGTCACAGGCATTACCTACTCACGATTTCAAATGGTTAACTCCAGAACAAATGTCAAATTTAGATTTGATGGGTGTAGGTGACAATGATTCATATTGGTATCTCCTTGAAGTTGATGTTCATTACCCACAAGAGTTGCATGATCACCATGCTGATCTCCCATTTCTGGTAGAAAGGATGATTCCACCAAATTCCAAGTGTAAAATTTCGAAATTTCAAACTTGCGTGATAAACAGAAGTACATAGTGCACTATAAAAACTTGATACAGGCAATTAACAATGGTTTGATTGTAATGTCCACACACAGAGTACTCAGATTCAAACAGTCATGTTGGATGAAACCTTACATCGATCTCAATACCCAAATGCGTAATTGCTCAACCAATAAGTCTGAGAAAGATTTTTATAAATTAATGGTCAATTCAGTTTATGGTAAGACGATGGAAAACGTCGACAATAGGATAGATGTAAGGTTTGCCCCACATTGGAAAGATATCCGCAGAATGAAAACATCCGTATATGTGATATGATGGTCGAATCTCTGTTCGATGAAATTAATATGGAACCTGAGAGTTGACTCGATTATCTAATCACACTGCTGGATGCTGAAATAGCTGAATAATATCATTTAAAATACTAAAAATTTTCTTTCCGCTGATCTAACTGGAAAATTCATATTTACTATGGTCAAAAAATTGTTTATACATCACTCAAATATCGTTTTTTATATTAGAACATGTTTTTTGTTGATTCAGAGGTGGAGGGTATTTATATTATGTGTCATTGGAGTGTAATTTTATACTTAATTGGAATATATACTTTTCTTCAAAATTTCTGTACACTTATACTCGAGTATTGAAATATATATATCAGTGAACTTGATGGTTATATAGAAAATTATTTCTTATCATTGTCATTGTTAAAGTAACTTTGTGAGAAGGAAGATGAATAGAGGCATAGATAAATTTGGAGGTAAGAGAAAATGTGGATACGTGGACCTGCCGGTATCGGTTTTAAGTTGTCAACAGATGGGCAATATGATATGCAGGGGAAAACGCTGAAAAATACCGGTACACCTGTTGATGGAGAGGATTGTGTAATACGTTCATATCTCGATGATGAAATAAAAAACGTAAAGGACCTACAGATCTACAAACGTAAGGATGCAGCTGTAAAAGCTTTCATGTATTCGATAGAATCGATGAAACATGTTGATCATATTCAAGTTTTCAACATAGGAAGACTTGGGAGCATGCAGAGAAAAATTAATACAGAGAAAAATTGATTGATGGGACCTGTATAATATTCATATAAAAAATTTAAATAAAGATGAGTTTCATCATAATCGTGTTTTATTCTTTATTTTTATGAAAAACGTTAGATGACAAATTGATTAATATATGAGATCCTACACTGAATGTTGAGTGAGTCAAATTTGACATGGCTATATCTTTTCCTTTGAATCAAAATTCTTCATTTTCATCACTTTTAATAAATTGTATGTGAAAAAAACGAGTGTATGTTTTCCATAGTTTATTAATAATTATACAAAATAAAATGTAATACAATTAAATGAGAATATGAAATCATAGCACTTTTATCTATCCATGAATTATGTTCACTGGGGAAGCCTAACCACTTGACATTTAGTTTATTATTTTTTCTTCTCAATACTCTTTCAACTAGATATACATCAGGATTATGCGTTTTCAATAGTTCTGTTTCATAAAAACATCCTTTAATCGGGCTTCCATCCATGCCTTCAAGAATATAAGTAATGGGGTGTGTTTGGTTAATTTTAACAATTTTAAATAGTTCTGTAGTAAAATTGGCAGTAACCCCTTTCGAAAATATTCTTGTACTTGCTTATACGTACAGTATCATTCATTCGGAATTTAGGTATCTTTTGTTTCTTGTTAAATTTATGTGCACCCAGTCTCTTCATTCCTTTGAATTTTATTTTTGTTGTAGACTTCACATCGATGGGTTTCATACCTATCGTACGATGTATTTTGTTGATATATTTCTTTGTTAAAATAGGTAGAATATCTAACCATTTGTGATGTCCCATCATTGAAAATTTTCTGTAAAGCCACGTCTTTATTGTTCGAATTACTCTTTCTGCTATGGCAGCCTTCATAGTACTAAATGTGAAATAATGGTTGATGTTATATTTCCGCATAAGAGATGAGAAACTACTTTTGAAAAATTCTCTCCCATGGTCGCTTTGTACATGTTTCGGAGAATATTTGACTCCTTTCAATACAATTGCCATTGCATCGGTGACAGCGGCACCTGTTTTAGTTTTAACGGGTACTGTCCATAGGTATTTGGAGTAGCAATCAATCACCACAAGAATATAACGATGTCCTTTGTTACTTTTAGCATAGGGTTGTAATTCAGCAAGATTAATTTGCCATAAATCTGCAAAACCTTTGATATTGGCCATTCTTGTAGTTTCACATCACTTATTTCATTATCCATCCTGTCTTTCGATAATGTTACCGCAGCAAATGATGAGGACAAACTGATGAAATGTTTGTGATTGCATCAATATATTATACCTTCTTCTCGTATTTCCTCAATTATTTCATTATCATGCCCTGTATGTCCAGCTGCTTTTGAAGCTATCAATAGCCGTAGACGGTCCACTAACTCTTTAGGTGAGTTCCAGTAAACATAATTCACAGGTTTGCGATGAAATATTTTCTGCATTTTTTTTTTCGATTGAATCCAGCTCCTTCTTTTGTTCGCCTCCTAATCGGATAATGTGATGAGTATAACAATGGTTTGATTACTTCACGAATTTTTTTGGAATTTGTATGTTTGAATCAATTCTTCAATTGGTGTTGTTTATATGGAGCATTCGTTACTTTCAATATCTTGGCATATGTTTTATGAATTTTCTCATCGTCGACATGATGTGGATTTTTCAGAAATATTATATCATATGAAGCTACACTACTTGGGCATTCAAGTTTCTTCACTTTTTCAGCATTCCAAAACGAAATGTTCCTACTTTTTTGAAAACGTACCTCGAGACTTCCCATTTTCAGTTTTTTAGTAGTGGGATCCAAACGTATACCAAATATTGTATCATATGCTGCATTTTTGATTTTGACATTATTCAAATGATTTTTCAATACATTTTCAAGGTTTTCTTCAAGATTGGAAGGAGACATGTCCAGATCCGATGAACTGATTCCAGATGATGAAGGTGTTTCATATAGTGTTGTTTCCACTTCATCTTCCAATGTATCCGTATCACTGTCAGCAGAAGATACACTCCCAAAAAATTTGTTTTTCACTATTGGAGTACTTATTGCATGTAACGGAGTAAGCGGAGAGTTCCCTTGATTAATTGACAAGACTGATGGTGGTTTCATGGTAGCAGCTGAAGATAGAACGTTTAATGGTTTCGTTATGGGATCATATAATTTTTCGAGTGCCATCCGATTTTCAATTTTTCCACTCTTAATTGAGTTGAATTTCTGCCGTACAGCTTCTGTTATCTCAACCAATTGACGTTTCAAATCAATTTCTTTATTTTCAACATTTGAATCATTATCAGTCTTCATTTTTCTCATCTTTTTAATAGAGAGAATACATTAAAGCAGTTACTCTATGGAATTCAACAATCAAGTGGATCTCTAATGCAGGTCATGGATATATAAAACTATCGAATCCCATACGATATCTACCTTCATGTATTTTTTTATCCTTATCGATGACAAGAAATCCATATTGATCTTCCCAACATTTAATACACATCAATTGAAACTGATTAAATGTTACATAGGGAGATACATGATCGGAAAATATATGGTGAAGATTTGTATCATCCTGTTTGAATATCACAATAAAATTGATATTATCACGCACTGTGCAAGATAAAAACAGTCCACATCCCTATGGCGTCCATACAGAAATATGATCTAATGATATCCTGTTTTTCACATATCACATCGTCAAATAAGAAGACGGAGTTTGGTTTGGCATAGGACGGTTCCACTATTTCTGCATTATTACTGAATGTATAGAAGCCTAACCCCTTTATGGGATCCAATACGTTTCGTAGATACTGATATTTGGGCTGATTGAGTGATTTCGAATACAGGTAAACATTTGTGAATCTCAAGCCTTGGGGATGTGTTAATAGTGAGATCATTGCATTCGTCTTTCCGCAATTTGATGGTCCAATTATGAGTTCTCGAACAGATGATGGAAGTAGTGGACCATGTCGCAATGATTTCTGACCATTCAATCCACACCCGAATTTTTCATCTAGATTGTCTACGGTGAACTTTTCTTTCTGCTGTACAATGCGCATCTTACCGCGGTCGGAGACTATGTAAGCAATGACGTGATGAACATTTCATTTAAATGGCTACCACCAAACGATACAGACGTACTATTAGTAAAAGGAGAAAGAAAGGTCGTGGATTTGTTAATACATTAATAAACAAACTACCGTTCGAGCTACATTTACCTGCAGGTTATCAATACTGTGGACCAGGTACAAAATTGCAAGAGCGTTTAGCTCACAACTATCCCGGAATCAATAAATTGGATATTGCGTCACGACATCCAATATTCAAAATATCCATCCGATCTCACATCGAGACATATAGCAGACAGAGAACTTGAATTCGCAGCTTGGGATAGAGTTAAATCAAAGGAAGCTGGGATTGGAGAAAGGGCATTTGCTCTACTAGTGACCAACATCATGAAAACAAAGAGACGTTTCGTTATGGGATGCAGTGTATGCTAGCAAGAAAAAAAGGCGAAATCGCCCCAAAAAAACAAAAAATAAAATAAGAAAAGTTGATCTTGAATTTTTGAAAATAATTGGACTCAAATTGAAGAAATAATAATGGTGTTTGAAACAAATAATGAGGAGTTGAACATATTTGATGACCCAGTGCTTCATCATTCCCTCACAAGTTTACATGAGCACACATACAAACCATATGGATCACCATTGTTTAGAAATTCAGATGAAATCCGTATCGCGATCAATAACCAAGATGTTATACTTGATATTGCTGAGAGTTTCATTTATATAGAAGGAAAATTCACTCCCAAAGAGGTCAACAAACAATGCTATCTTTCGAACAATGCCATTGCATTTCTGTTTGATGAAATTTGCTATGAAATGGGAGGTGAGCAGTGGCTGTTGTTGGAAAACCAGGAATTACATCCACAATGAAAACCATGATTTCATTTGGACAATCACATGCTAATACATTATTGACAACTGGATGGGGTCCCTCAGAAGTCAAACAGGATATCTTGGATGATACTAGTCATGTATTCAGTGGTAAATCACCACTCAAATATTTGATGGGTTTCGCAGAAGATTACAATAAAAGCATCTTGAATGCCAAACAGGAATTGATTCTAATCATTGCACGATCTTTCAAAAACTCATATATTGGCGAGGTTGATGCTGATATAGAAATAAATAAAATTGAATGGAAAATAAGACACATAGTTCCCGAAGATAAACACAAACTCAAACTTTTGAGTAGGATCAACAAAAGCGGTTTGAATGCAACAATTAAGTTGGTGTATCGCATGTGGGATCTTTATGAACTTCGATCACTACGTGGAACATCTTCAGACATATGGGCTATGAAGACGACAAATGCTCTAGAAACACCTCGTTACGTCATCATCGGATTCCAAAACACTACCATATCTGAAGATAGAACAAGAGACATCACAAAATTCATAACTGCCGAAATCAATAACATTCGAGTGTATTTGAACTCTGAAGTATATCCATATGAATGTTGGAATTTGGATTTCGATAGAAAACTCGATACTTCAGCATATTATGCCTATGAGAGATTTCAACGAAGTTATTATGACAAAGACATGAGTAAACCTCTAATGGATATTGGACAATTCTGACAGAATCCACTATTCGTGATCGATTGTTCACATCAACCGAATGCTACAAAATCATCAACTATTGATATAAAACTTGAGTTTGAAACCAGAAAGGTTAAGTTTCCAGACAATACTAAAGTATATGCACTCATTTTGCATGATACATTTCTAACTTACAACGCATTGGATGGAACATTCATGGCAGATATTGACGAAACACACACACTCACATTTATATATATATATATATATATATATATATATATATATATATATATAGCTCTCGAAATCGAAACGAATCCACTCAAGAATTAATACCGTGAGGCAAGACAGAATATAACAGGAAGTTATTCATGACATCTACAGTCACTAGTTGAAACTTAATTTGACACGAACCAAGGAATCCAAAAGTAGAGGTTTGTCCACAAATTGACAGGCAGCCAACAATTCGTTGTTCTGACCAACCCAAGGTTCAATCAAGTTTCTAATACGTTATGAGGAACGCAAGCAGAATCTAAGTGAAAATAGAGTATATTTCGTTTTAATTCCGAGAGTTCTAACCTTTGACAGCTGTTTCGTGCTAACGCACTCATCAGAAAGGATTTATGGATCTCTCGAAATCAAAACGAATCCACTCAACAATTAATACCGTGAGGCAAAACAGAATATAACAGGAAGTTATTCATGACATCTACAGTCACTAGTTGAAACTTAATTTGACACGAACCAAGGAATCCAAAAGTAGAGGTTTGTCCACAAATTGACAGGCAGCCGACAATTCGTTGTTCTGACCAACCCAAGGTTCAATCAAGTTTCTAATACGTTATGAGGAACGCAAGCAGAATCTAAGTGAAAATAGAGTATATTTCGTTTTAATTCCGAGAGTTCTAACCTTTGACAGCTGTTTCGTGCTAACGCACTCATCAGAAAGGATTTATGGATCTCTCGAAATCAAAACGAATCCACTCAAGAATTAATACCGTGAGGCAAAACAGAATATAACAGGAAGTTATTCATGACATCTACAGTCACTAGTTGAAACTTAATTTGACACGAACCAAGGAATCCAAAAGTAGAGGTTTGTCCACAAATTGACAGGCAGCCAACAATTCGTTGTTCTGACCAACCCAAGGTTCAATCAAGTTTCTAATACGTTATGAGGAACGCAAGCAGAATCTAAGTGAAAATAGAGTATATTTCGTTTTAATTCCGAGAGTTCTAACCTTTGACAGCTGTTTCGTGCTAACGCACTCATCAGAAAGGATTTATGGATCTCTCGAAATCAAAACGAATCCACTCAAGAATTAATACCGTGAATGCAAGACAGATATAACAGAAAGTTAATTATGACATCTACAGTCACTAGTTGAAACTTAATTTGACACGAACCAAGGAATCCAAAAGCGGAGGTTTGTCCACAAATTGACAGGCAGCCAACAATTCGTTGTTCTGACCAACCCAAGGTTCAATCAAGTTTCTAATACGTTATGAGGAACGCAAGCAGAATCTAAGTGAAAATAGAGTATATTTCGTTTTAATTCTGAGAGTTCTAACCTTTGACAGCTGTTGTTGAATTGTTGGCTGCCTGTCAATTTGTGGACAAACCTCCGCTTTTGGATTCCTTGGTTCGTGTCAAATTAAGATTCAACTAGTGACTGTAGATGTCATAATTAACTTTCTGTTATATCTGTCTTGCCTTCACGGTATTAATTCTTGAGTAGATTCGTTTTAATTTCGAGAGCTCCATAAATCCTTCCTGATGAGTGCGTTAGCACGAAACAGCTGTCAAAGGTTAGAACTCTCAGAATTAAAACGAAATATACTCTATTTTCACTTAGATTCTGCTTGCATTCCTCATAACGTATTAGAAACTTGATTGAACCTTGGGATTTTCACTTATATATATATATATATATATATACATATATATATATATATATATATATATATATATACATATATATATATATTTATATATATATATATATATATATATATATATATATATATATATATATATCAGGAAGTTATTCATGACATCTACATATAAATAAGGATGGATTTAGCGAGGGGCAATATATGAAAATATAAGTAGAAAAGTTATTGGGTATAACCCTCAAAATATTCTGCAACCGTAGACACGTGTTTCGAGCTTAAGCTCTCATCAGTACGGTAAAATCAAGTGCGAAGATGTACAACACTTGGATGTAAAAATAAAAACAAAGGAAGTCATCAACAGGAAGCCAACCACACATTTGTGGCTTCGGTCAGAAGACCTTGTGCTTACAAGGCAACAACGAACGTCGCCACGGAGGCAGCTATAGCTACCAGCGTGACAATCCTACCCAGGAAAATACAAATAAGGATGGATTTAGCGAGGGGCAATATATAAAAATATAAGTAGAAAAGTTATTGGGTATAACCCTCAAAATATTCTGCAACCGTAGACACGTGTTTCGAGCTTAAGCTCTCATCAGTACGGTAAAATCAAGTGCGAAGATGTACAACACTTGGATGTAAAAATAAAAACAAAGGAAGTCATCAACAGGAAGCCAACCACACATTTGTGGCTTCGGTCAGAAGACCTTGTGCTTACAAGGCAACAACTAACGTCGCCACGGAGGCAGCTATAGCTACCAGCGTGACAATCCTACCCAGGAAAATACAAATAAGGATGGATTTAGCGAGGGGCAATATATGAAAATATAAGTAGAAAAGTTATTGGGTATAACCCTCAAAATATTCTGCAACCGTAGACACGTGTTTCGAGCTTAAGCTCTCATCAGTACGGTAAAATCAAGTGCGAAGATGTACAACACTTGGATGTAAAAATAAAAACAAAGGAAGTCATCAACAAGAAGCCAACCACACATTTGTTGCTTCGGTCAGAAGACCTTGTGCTTACAAGGCAACAACTAACGTCGCCACGGAGGCAGCTATAGCTACACAAATAAGGATGGATTTAGCGAGGGGCAATATATGAAAATATAAGTAGAAAAGTTATTGGGTATAACCCTCAAAATATTCTGCAACCGTAGACACGTGTTTCGAGCTTAAGCTCTCATCAGTACGGTAAAATCAAGTGTTGTACATCTTCGCACTTGATTTTACCGTACTGATGAGAGCTTAAGCTCGAAACACGTGTCTACGGTTGCAGAATATTTTGAGGGTTATACCCAATAACTTTTCTACTTATATATATATATATATATATATATAAATTTTTTTATATATTTTTATATAAATTTCATTTACATCATTTCGCCTTATTTTTAGTTTCAAATATGTATGCTGTAATTTATTTAGGTACAGTTTTATTTTTCTGATATTTATTGATGCGCCTCAAATCAAATACATCATTGTTGCAGATAGGGGGGTGACATTTTCCATTCGATGGATAGATATTTTTCATAATTTTTACGGATTTTTCCGATTTTGTTTTCGCAACTTTCTTGAAAAGAGGGGAGGGAGCGAGCCCTCCAGCAGACATATTTTTTGTCGTAATTTTCCATGTATGAAACCGTTGAATTTTTTTCCCCGAATTTCTACCCGATCTCTATCTAGCTTTCGAGAGGGGAAGAAGGGTGATTTTTTTTTAAAATCGTATTTATCAATGGTCAGATAATTTTCACTATTTTTACGGATTTTTTCGTAGAAACATTTTCCGAATTCCTTTGCATTCTCTATCTACATTCTGAGGGGAATAGCGGAGGGAAATTATTTCAGAAAATAATATTTGACCGCCAGATACTTTTCACTATTTTTACCGATTTTTACCGATTTTTACCGAATTTTCCGATTTCAATTTCGCGAGTTTTATCACTGTTTTAGAAAAAAGAGAGGCAAGCCATCTCTACCTAATTTTTCTTCGCTATAATTGTTGACGTCCAAATCCGTCAAGAAAACTTACGCGTTCTCTATCTAGCTTTCGGGGGTCACGGGGAGACAATTTCTTCGATATTAATGTATGTCATCGGAACTGAACCAACATATGAAATTTCAGTTCCATAGGATGAGAGGAAGTGGTTCCAATTTAGCTTGCAAGATTTGTACCCATCTAATAAACTCACACACAGAGCAAGTTAAATTAAAGCTTTTAAAAATAAAAATCGACATTTCGGGATTTGTCTCCAAAGTCGACTATTCGTGAAAAAATTTAATTATTGCATAATTTTGCACCTCACTGTATGTGCAACAATGGAGATCATCTTCATAAACGAGTAATTTTTTTGTGCTGAATGAATAATTGTTTGGTCTCCTAAAAACTCAAAATTTGAGCAATTATTTCAATAAACTTTGATAAAACATTTCATCTACTTCATTGTTCATGTAATACCTACACTATACGATCTTCAAAAACGCGAACCTTTCAAGAGATGAGGAATTGTCTCGGAGCCAAATATGAAAATAGCGATCCCTCCACCATCATAAAAATTATGTTTGAAGGTCAAATAAGTTTGGCAACACTGTCGGAGGCGTTTTGGTAAAAATTCGTGTAGAAATATATACAGAAGAGGCCATTTCGTCAGCTTGTATCTGGAGGAGTGCTGCATTGAAACCTATGTCGAGAATCTGTATATTTTGTGAAGCATTTTTCTCTTCCCCTCTCTTGGTGCTCGCATAGACGATATAAATTATGTACTATCTGTCTACAGTATACACCTTCGATGGTATTCTTTAGATAGGAGGCGTGGGTGCCTGTTCGGCGTATGGATGCACCTAAGATAGCCGTGCACGTATATATATATATATATATATATATACCGGGTGACACAGCAGACATGTAGCCAAATTGAAAAAAACATGTTCCTATCTCAGTTTTCGCAATATCGTGAGTTATTTTCAGATGTTTTTTCTTTTTATTAAAGAAATTATTGACAATCTGTAGGAAGTTATCAGGTATGGAAAAAACTGAAATTATATCGTTTAACTGATACTCTTTGGGTTTCCAAGCCTACCAAGCATCGAAAGATTATCGAATTCGGGTAACAGCCAGCTTGATGTTTTTCAATAAAATGCAATTAATCTGCGAATTGAGAAACGAATGCCACTTTGTGATACACGGTTGAATAGAGAATTTCAAGACAAATAAGATAGGCTGGATAAATATACAGGGTGTCATTAAAAAAAAAGAAGTTGGAGTTACTGCCGATCAAACAGGTAGTTGAAAAAAGTTGTCGTTAGATTGAAATGGAGCGCTATTATTGATTACGTAACTTCAACAAATTTCAAATCTTCATCTCTTCAAATAAAAAAACTACAGGCTGCTACATGTCTGCTGTGTCACCCGGTATATATATATAACTAGTGACTGTAGATGTCATGAATAACTTCCTATATATATATATATATATATATATATATATAGATATATATATATATATATATATATATATATATATATATATATATACATGCAAATTAAGTTTCAACTAGTGACTGGTGATGTCATAAGTAACTTTCTGTTATATATATATATATATATATATATATATATATAACAGAAAGTTAATTATGACATCTACAGTCACTAGTTGAAACTTAATTTGACTTAATTAATTCTTGAGTGGATTCGTTTTGATTTCGAGAGCTCCATAAATCCTTTCTGATGAGTGCGTTAGCACGAAACAGCTGTCAAAGGTTAGAACTCTCGGAATTAAAACGAAATATACTCTATTTTCACTTGGATTCTGCTTGCGTTCCTCATAACGTATTAGAAACTTGATTGAACCTTGGGTTGGTCAGAACAACGAATTGTTGGCTGCCTGTCAATTTGTGGACAAACCTCTACTTTTGGATTCCTTGGTTCGTGTCAAATTAAGTTTCAACTAGTGACTGTAGATGTCATGAATAACTTCCTGTTATATTCTGTCTTGCCTCACGGTATTAATTCTTGAGTGGATTCGTTTTGATTTCGAGAGCTCCATAAATCCTTTCTGATGAGTGCGTTAGCACGAAACAGCTGTCAAAGGTTAGAACTCTCGGAATTAAAACGAAATATACTCTATTTTCACTTAGATTCTGCTTGCGTTCCTCATAACGTATTAGAAACTTGATTGAACCTTGGGTTGGTCAGAACAACGAATTGTTGGCTGCCTGTCAATTTGTGGACAAACCTCTACTTTTGGATTCCTTGGTTCGTGTCAAATTAAGTTTCAACTAGTGACTGTAGATGTCATGAATAACTTCCTGTTATATTCTGTCTTGCCTCACGGTATTAATTCTTGAGTGGATTCGTTTTGATTTCAAGAGCTCCATAAATCCTTTCTGATGAGTGCGTGAGCACGAAACAGCTGTCAAAGGTTAGAACTCTCGGAATTAAAACGAAATATACTCTATTTTCACTTAGATTCTGCTTGCGTTCCTCATAACGTATTAGAAACTTGATTGAACCTTGGGTTGGTCAGAACAACGAATTGTTGGCTGCCTGTCAATTTGTGGACAAACCTCTACTTTTGGATTCCTTGGTTCGTGTCAAATTAAGTTTCAACTAGTGACTGTAGATGTCATGAATAACTTCCTGTTATATTCTGTCTTGCCCCACGGTATTAATTCTTGAGTGGATTCGTTTTGATTTCGAGAGCTCCATAAATCCTTTCTGATGAGTGCGTTAGCACGAAACAGCTGTCAAAGGTTAGAACTCTCGGAATTAAAACGAAATATACTCTATTTTCACATAGATTCTGCTTGCGTTCCTCATAACGTATTAGAAACTTGATTGAACCTTGGGTTGGTCAGAACAACGAATTGTTGGCTGCCTGTCAATTTGTGGACAAACCTCTACTTTTGGATTCCTTGGTTCGTGTCAAATTAAGTTTCAACTAGTGACTGTAGATGTCATGAATAACTTCCTGTTATATTCTGTCTTGCCTCACGGTATTAATTCTTGAGTGGATTCGTTTTGATTTCGAGAGCTCCATAAATCCTTTCTGATGAGTGCGTTAGCACGAAACAGCTGTCAAAGGTTAAAACTCTCGGAATTAAAACGGAATATACTCTATTTTCACTTAGATTCTGCTTGCGTTCCTCATAACGTATTAGAAACTTGATTGAACCTTGGGTTGGTCAGAACAACGAATTGTTGGCTGCCTGTCAATTTGTGGACAAACCTCTACTTTTGGATTCCTTGGTTCGTGTCAAATTAAGTTTCAACTAGTGACTGTAGATGTCATGAATAACGTCCTGTTATATTCTGTCTTGCCTCACGGTATTAATTCTTGAGTGGATTCGTTTTGATTTCGAGAGCTCCATAAATCCTTTCTGATGAGTGCGTTAGCACGAAACAGCTGTCAAAGGTTAGAACTCTCGGAATTAAAACGAAATATACTCTATTTTCACTTAGATTCTGCTTGCGTTCCTCATAACGTATTAGAAACTTGATTGAACCTTGGGTTGGTCAGAACAACGAATTGTTGGCTGCCTGTCAATTTGTGGACAAACCTCTACTTTTGGATTCCTTGGTTCGGTCAAATTAAGTTTCAACTAGTGACTGTAGATGTCATGAATAACTTCCTGTTATATTCTGTCTTGCCTCACGGTATTAATTCTTGAGTGAATTCGTTTTGATTTCGAGAGCTCCATAAATCCTTTCTGATGAGTGCGTTAGCACGAAACAGCTGTCAAAGGTTAGAACTCTCGGAATTAAAACGAAATATACTCTATTTTCACTTAGATTCTGCTTGCGTTCCTCATAACGTATTAGAAACTTGATTGAACCTTGGGTTGGTCAGAACAACGAATTGTTGGCTGCCTGTCAATTTGTGAACAAACCTCTACTTTTGGATTCCTTGGTTCGTGTCAAATTAAGTTTCAACTAGTGACTGTAGATGTTATGAATAACTTCCTGTTATATTCTGTCTTGCCTCACGGTATTAATTCTTGAGTGGATTCGTTTCGATTTCGAGAGCTCCATAAATCCTTTCTGATGAGTGCGTTAGCACGAAACAGCTGTCAAAGGTTAGAACTCTCGGAATTAAAACGAAATATACTCTATTTTCACTTAGATTCTGCTTGCGTTCCTCATAACGTATTGGAAACTTGATTGAACCTTGGGTTGGTCAGAACAACGAATTGTTGACTGCCTGTCAATTTGTGGACAAACCTCTACTTTTGGATTCCTTGGTTCGTGTCAAATTAAGTTTCAACTAGTGACTGTAGATGTCATGAATAACTTCCTGTTATATTCTGTCTTGCCTCACGGTATTAATTCTTGAGTGGATTCGTTTCGATTTCGAGAGCTCCATAAATCCTTTCTGATGAGTGCGTTAGCACGAAACAGCTGTCAAATGTTAGAACTCTCGGAATTAAAACGAAATATACTCTATTTTCACTTAGATTCTGCTTGCGTTCCTCATAACGTATTAGAAACTTGATTGAACCTTGGGTTGGTCAGAACAACGAATTGTTGGCTGCCTGTCAATTTGTGGACAAACCTCTACTTTTGGATTCCTTGGTTCGTGTCAAATTAAGTTTCAACTAGTGACTGTAGATGTCATGAATAACTTCCTGTTATATTCTGTCTTGCCTCACGGTATTAATTCTTGAGTGGATTCGTTTCGATTTCGAGAGCCCCATAAATCCTTTCTGATGAGTGCGTTAGCACGAAACAGCTGTCAAATGTTAGAACTCTCGGAATTAAAACGAAATATACTCTATTTTCACTTAGATTCTGCTTGCGTTCCTCATAACGTATTAGAAACTTGATTGAACCTTGGGTTGGTCAGAACAACGAATTGTTGGCTGCCTGTCAATTTGTGGACAAACCTCTACTTTTGGATTCCTTGGTTCGTGTCAAATTAAGTTTCAACTAGTGACTGTAGATGTCATGAATAACTTCCTGTTATATTCTGTCTTGCCTCACGGTATTATTTCTTGAGTGGATTCGTTTTGATTTCGAGAGCTCCATAAATCCTTTCTGATGAGTGCGTTAGCACGAAACAACTGTCAAAGGTTAGAACTCTCGGAATTAAAACGGAATATACTCTATTTTCACTTAGATTCTGCTTGCGTTCCTCATAACGTATTAGAAACTTGATTGAACCTTGGGTTGGTCAGAACAACGAATTGTTGGCTGCCTGTCAATTTGTGGACAAACCTCTACTTTTGGATTCCTTGGTTCGTGTCAAATTAAGTTTCAACTAGTGACTGTAGATGTCATGAATAACTTCCTGTTATATTCTGTCTTGCCTCACGGTATTAATTCTTGAGTGGATTCATTTTGATTTCGAGAGCTCCATAAATCCTTTCTGATGAGTGCGTTAGCACGAAACAGCTGTCAAAGGTTAGAACTCTCGGAATTAAAACGAAATATACTCTATTTTCACTTAGATTCTGCTTGCGTTCCTCATAACGTATTAGAAACTTGATTGAACCTTGGGTTGGTCAGAACAACGAATTGTTGGCTGCCTGTCAATTTGTGGACAAACCTCTACTTTTGGATTCCTTGGTTCGTGTCAAATTAAGTTTCAACTAGTGACTGTAGATGTCATGAATAACTTCCTGTTATATTCTGTCATGCCTCACGGTATTAATTCTTGAGTGGATTCGTTTTGATTTCGAGAGCTCCATAAATTCTTTCTGATGAGTGCGTTAGCACGAAACAGCTGTCAAAGGTTAGAACTCTCGGAATTAAAACGAAATATACTCTATTTTCACTTAGATTCTGCTTGCGTTCCTCATAACGTATTAGAAACTTGATTGAACCTTGGGTTGGTCAGAACAACAAATTGTTGACTGCCTGTCAATTTGTGGACAAACCTCTACTTTTGGATTCCTTGGTTCGTGTCAAATTAAGTTTCAACTAGTGACTGTAGATGTCATGAATAACTTCCTGTTATATTCTGTCTTGCCTCACGGTATTCATTCTTGAGCGGATTCGTTTTGATTTCGAGAGCTCCATAAATTCTTTCTGATGAGTGCGTTAGCACGAAACAGCTGTCACAGGTTAGAACTCTCGGAATTAAAACGAAATATACTCTATTTTCACTTAGATTCTGCTTGCGTTCCTCATAACGTATTAGAAATTTGATTGAACCTTGGGTTGGTCAGAACAACGAATTGTTGGCTGCCTGTCAATTTGTGGACAAACCTCTACTTTTGGATTCCTTGGTTCGTGTCAAATTAAGTTTCAACTAGTGACTGTAGATGTCATGAATAACTTCCTGTTATATTCTGTCTTGCCTCACGGTATTAATTCTTGAGTGGATTCGTTTTGATTTCGAGAGCTCCATAAATCCTTTCTGATGAGTGCGTTAGCACGAAACTGCTGTCAAAGGTTAGAACTCTCGGAATTAAAACGAAATATACTCTATTTTCACTTAGATTCTGCTTGCGTTCCTCATAACGTATTAGAAATTTGATTGAACCTTGGGTTGGTCAGAACAACGAATCGTTGGCTGCCTGTCAATTTGTGGACAAACCTCTACTTTTGGATTCTTTGGTTCGTGTCAAATTAAGTTTCAACTAGTGACTGTAGATGTCATGAATAACTTCCTGTTATATTCTGTCTTGCCCCACGGTATTAATTCTTGAGTGGATTCGTTTTGATTTCGAGAGCTCCATAAATCCTTTCTGATGAGTGCGTTAGCACGAAACAGCTGTCAAAGGTTAGAACTCTCGGAATTAAAACGAAATATACTCTATTTTCACATAGATTCTGCTTGCGTTCCTCATAACGTATTAGAAACTTGATTGAACCTTGGGTTGGTCAGAACAACGAATTGTTGGCTGCCTGTCAATTTGTGGACAAACCTCTACTTTTGGATTCCTTGGTTCGTGTCAAATTAAGTTTCAACTAGTGACTGTAGATGTCATGAATAACTTCCTGTTATATTCTGTCTTGCCTCACGGTATTAATTCTTGAGTGGATTCGTTTTGATTTCGAGAGCTCCATAAATCCTTTCTGATGAGTGCGTTAGCACGAAACAGCTGTCAAAGGTTAGAACTCTCGGAATTAAAACGGAATATACTCTATTTTCACTTAGATTCTGCTTGCGTTCCTCATAACGTATTAGAAACTTGATTGAACCTTGGGTTGGTCAGAACAACGAATTGTTGGCTGCCTGTCAATTTGTGGACAAACCTCTACTTTTGGATTCCTTGGTTCGTGTCAAATTAAGTTTCAACTAGTGACTGTAGATGTCATGAATAACGTCCTGTTATATTCTGTCTTGCCTCACGGTATTAATTCTTGAGTGGATTCGTTTTGATTTCGAGAGCTCCATAAATCCTTTCTGATGAGTGCGTTAGCACGAAACAGCTGTCAAAGGTTAGAACTCTCGGAATTAAAACGAAATATACTCTATTTTCACTTAGATTCTGCTTGCGTTCCTCATAACGTATTAGAAACTTGATTGAACCTTGGGTTGGTCAGAACAACGAATTGTTGGCTGCCTGTCAATTTGTGGACAAACCTCTACTTTTGGATTCCTTGGTTCGGTCAAATTAAGTTTCAACTAGTGACTGTAGATGTCATGAATAACTTCCTGTTATATTCTGTCTTGCCTCACGGTATTAATTCTTGAGTGAATTCGTTTTGATTTCGAGAGCTCCATAAATCCTTTCTGATGAGTGCGTTAGCACGAAACAGCTGTCAAAGGTTAGAACTCTCGGAATTAAAACGAAATATACTCTATTTTCACTTAGATTCTGCTTGCGTTCCTCATAACGTATTAGAAACTTGATTGAACCTTGGGTTGGTCAGAACAACGAATTGTTGGCTGCCTGTCAATTTGTGGACAAACCTCTACTTTTGGATTCCTTGGTTCGTGTCAAATTAAGTTTCAACTAGTGACTGTAGATGTCATGAATAACTTCCTGTTATATTCTGTCTTGCCTCACGGTATTAATTCTTGAGTGGATTCGTTTCGATTTCGAAAGCTCCATAAATCCTTTCTGATGAGTGCGTTAGCACGAAACAGCTGTCAAATGTTAGAACTCTCGGAATTATAACGAAATATACTCTATTTTCACTTAGATTCTGCTTGCGTTCCTCATAACGTATTAGAAACTTGATTGAACCTTGGGTTGGTCAGAACAACGAATTGTTGGCTGCCTGTCAATTTGTGGACAAACCTCTACTTTTGGATTCCTTGGTTCGTGTCAAATTAAGTTTCAACTAGTGACTGTAGATGTCATGAATAACTTCCTGTTATATTCTGTCTTGCCTCACGGTATTAATTCTTGAGTGGATTCGTTTTGATTTCGAGAGCTCTATAAATCCTTTCTGATGAGTGCGTTAGCACGAAACAGCTGTCAAAGGTTAGAACTCTCGGAATTAAAATGGAATATACTCTATTTTCACTTAGATTCTGCTTGCGTTCCTCATAACGTATTAGAAACTTGATTTAACCTTGGGTTGGTCAGAACAACGAATTGTTGGCTGCCTGTCAATTTGTGGACAAACCTCTACTTTTGGATTCCTTGGTTCGTGTCAAATTAAGTTTCAACTAGTGACTGTAGATGTCATGAATAACTTCCTGTTATATTCTGTCTTGCCTCACGGTATTAATTCTTGAGTGGATTCATTTTGATTTCGAGAGCTCCATAAATCCTTTCTGATGAGTGCGTTAGCACGAAACAGCTGTCAAAGGTTAGAACTCTCGGAATTAAAACGAAATATACTCTATTTTCACTTAGATTCTGCTTGCGTTCCTCATAACGTATTAGAAACTTGATTGAACCTTGGGTTGGTCAGAACAACGAATTGTTGGCTGCCTGTCAATTTGTGGACAAACCTCTACTTTTGGATTCCTTGGTTCGTGTCAAATTAAGTTTCAACTAGTGACTGTAGATGTCATGAATAACTTCCTGTTATATTCTGTCTTGCCTCACGGTATTAATTCTTGAGTGGATTCGTTTTGATTTCGAGAGCTCCATAAATTCTTTCTGATGAGTGCGTTAGCACGAAACAGCTGTCAAAGGTTAGAACTCTCGGAATTAAAACGAAATATACTCTATTTTCACTTAGATTCTGCTTGCGTTCCTCATAACATATTAGAAATTTGATTGAACCTTGGGTTGGTCAGAACAACGAATTGTTGGCTGCCTGTCAATTTGTGGACAAACCTCTACTTTTTGATTCCTTGGTTCGTGTCAAATTAAGTTTCAACTAGTGACTGTAGATGTCATGAATAACTTCCTGTTATATTCTGTCTTGCCTCACGGTATTAATTCTTGTGTGGATTCGTTTTGATTTCGAGAGCTCCATAAATCCTTTCTGATGAGTGCGTTAGCACGAAACTGCTGTCAAAGGTTAGAACTCTCGGAATTAAAACGAAATCTACTCTATTTTCACTTAGATTCTGCTTGCGTTCCTCATAACGTATTAGAAACTTGATTGAACCTTGGGTTGGTCAGAACAACGAATTGTTGGCTGCCTGTCAATTTGTGGACAAACCCCTACTTTTGGATTCCTTGGTTCGTGTCAAATTAAGTTTCAACTAGTGACTGTAGATGTCATGAATAACTTCCTGTTATATTCTGTCTTGCCTCACGGTATTAATTCTTGAGTGGATTCGTTTTGATTTCGAGAGCTCCATAAATCCTTTCTGATGAGTGCGTTAGCACGAAACAGCTGTCAAAGGTTAGAACTCTCGGAATTAAAACGAAATATACTCTATTTTCACTTAGATTCTGCTTGCGTTCCTCATAACGTATTAGAAATTTGATTGAACCTTGGGTTGGTCAGAACAACGAATTGTTGGCTGCCTGTCAATTTGTGGACAAACCTCTACTTTTGGATTCTTTGGTTCGTGTCAAATTAAGTTTCAACTAGTGACTGTAGATGTCATGAATAACTTCCTGTTATATTCTGTCTTGCCTCACGGTATTAATTCTTGAGTGGATTCGTTTCGATTTCGAAAGCTCCATAAATCCTTTCTGATGAGTGCGTTAGCACGAAACAGCTGTCAAATGTTAGAACTCTCGGAATTAAAACGAAATATACTCTATTTTCACTTAGATTCTGCTTGCGTTCCTCATAACGTATTAGAAACTTGATTGAACCTTGGGTTGGTCAGAACAACGAATTGTTGGCTGCCTGTCAATTTGTGGACAAACCTCTACTTTTGGATTCCTTGGTTCGTGTCAAATTAAGTTTCAACTAGTGACTGTAGATGTCATGAATAACTTCCTGTTATATTCTGTCTTGCCTCACGGTATTAATTCTTGAGTGGATTCGTTTTGATTTCGAGAGCTCCATAAATCCTTTCTGATGAGTGCGTTAGCACGAAACAGCTGTCAAAGGTTAGAACTCTCGGAATTAAAATGGAATATACTCTATTTTCACTTAGATTCTGCTTGCGTTCCTCATAACGTATTAGAAACTTGATTTAACCTTGGGTTGGTCAGAACAACAAATTGTTGGCTGCCTGTCAATTTGTGGACAAACCTCTACTTTTGGATTCCTTGGTTCGTGTCAAATTAAGTTTCAACTAGTGACTGTAGATGTCATGAATAACTTCCTGTTATATTCTGTCTTGCCTCACGGTATTAATTCTTGAGTGGATTCATTTTGATTTCGAGAGCTCCATAAATCCTTTCTGATGAGTGCGTTAGCACGAAACAGCTGTCAAAGGTTAGAACTCTCGGAATTAAAACGAAATATACTCTATTTTCACTTAGATTCTGCTTGCGTTCCTCATAACGTATTAGAAACTTGATTGAACCTTGGGTTGGTCAGAACAACGAATTGTTGGCTGCCTGTCAATTTGTGGACAAACCTCTACTTTTGGATTCCTTGGTTCGTGTCAAATTAAGTTTCAACTAGTGACTGTAGATGTCATGAATAACTTCCTGTTATATTCTGTCTTGCCTCACGGTATTAATTCTTGAGTGGATTCGTTTTGATTTCGAGAGCTCCATAAATTCTTTCTGATGAGTGCGTTAGCACGAAACAGCTGTCAAAGGTTAGAACTCTCGGAATTAAAACGAAATATACTCTATTTTCACTTAGATTCTGCTTGCGTTCCTCATAACATATTAGAAATTTGATTGAACCTTGGGTTGGTCAGAACAACGAATTGTTGGCTGCCTGTCAATTTGTGGACAAACCTCTACTTTTTGATTCCTTGGTTCGTGTCAAATTAAGTTTCAACTAGTGACTGTAGATGTCATGAATAACTTCCTGTTATATTCTGTCTTGCCTCACGGTATTAATTCTTGAGTGGATTCGTTTTGATTTCGAGAGCTCCATAAATCCTTTCTGATGAGTGCGTTAGCACGAAACTGCTGTCAAAGGTTAGAACTCTCGGAATTAAAACGAAATCTACTCTATTTTCACTTAGATTCTGCTTGCGTTCCTCATAACGTATTAGAAACTTGATTGAACCTTGGGTTGGTCAGAACAACGAATTGTTGGCTGCCTGTCAATTTGTGGACAAACCCCTACTTTTGGATTCCTTGGTTCGTGTCAAATTAAGTTTCAACTAGTGACTGTAGATGTCATGAATAACTTCCTGTTATATTCTGTCTTGCCTCACGGTATTAATTCTTGAGTGGATTCGTTTTGATTTCGAGAGCTCCATAAATCCTTTCTGATGAGTGCGTTAGCACGAAACAGCTGTCAAAGGTTAGAACTCTCGGAATTAAAACGAAATATACTCTATTTTCACTTAGGTTCTGCTTGCGTTCCTCATAACGTATTAGAAATTTGATTGAACCTTGGGTTGGTCAGAACAACGAATTGTTGGCTGCCTGTCAATTTGTGGACAAACCTCTACTTTTGGATTCTTTGGTTCGTGTCAAATTAAGTTTCAACTAGTGACTGTAGATGTCATGAATAACTTCCTGTTATATTCTGTCTTGCCTCACGGTATTAATTCTTGAGTGGATTCGTTTTGATTTCGAGAGCTCCATAAATCCTTTCTGATGAGTGCGTTAGCACGAAACAGCTGTCAAAGGTTAGAACTCTCGGAATTAAAACGAAATATACTCTATTTTCACTTAGATTCTGCTTGCGTTCCTCATAACGTATTAGAAACTTGATTGAACCTTGGGTTGGTCAGAACAACGAATTGTTGGCTGCCTGTCAATTTGTGGACAAACCCCTACTTTTGGATTCCTTGGTTCGTGTCAAATTAAGTTTCAACTAGTGACTGTAGATGTCATGAATAACTTCCTGTTATATTCTGTCTTGCCTCACGGTATTAATTCTTGAGTGGATTCGTTTCGATTTCGAGAGCTCCATAAATCCTTTCTGATGAGTGCGTTAGCACGAAACAGCTGTCAAAGGTTAGAACTCTCGGAATTAAAACGAAATATACTCTATTTTCACATAGATTCTGCTTGCGTTCCTCATAACGTATTAGAAACTTGATTGAACCTTGGGTTGGTCAGAACAACGAATTGTTGGCTGCCTGTCAATTTGTGGACAAACCTCTACTTTTGGATTCCTTGGTTCGTGTCAAATTAAGTTTCAACTAGTGACTTTAGATGTCATGAATAACTTCCTGTTATATTCTGTCTTGCCTCACGGTATTAATTCTTGAGTGGATTCGTTTTGATTTCGAGAGCTCCATAAATCCTTTCTGATGAGTGCGTTAGCACGAAACAGCTGTCAAAGGTTAGAACTCTCGGAATTAAAACGGAATATACTCTATTTTCACTTAGATTCTGCTTGCGTTCCTCATAACGTATTAGAAACTTGATTGAACCTTGGGTTGGTCAGAACAACGAATTGTTGGCTGCCTGTCAATTTGTGGACAAACCTCTACTTTTGGATTCCTTGGTTCGTGTCAAATTAAGTTTCAACTAGTGACTGTAGATGTCATGAATAACGTCCTGTTATATTCTGTCTTGCCTCACGGTATTAATTCTTGAGTGGATTCGTTTTGATTTCGAGAGCTCCATAAATCCTTTCTGATGAGTGCGTTAGCACGAAACAGCTGTCAAAGGTTAGAACTCTCGGAATTAAAACGAAATATACTCTATTTTCACTTAGATTCTGCTTGCGTTCCTCATAACGTATTAGAAACTTGATTGAACCTTGGGTTGGTCAGAACAACGAATTGTTGGCTGCCTGTCGATTTGTGGACAAACCTCTACTTTTGGATTCCTTGGTTCGTGTCAAATTAAGTTTCAACTAGTGACTGTAGATGTCATGAATAACTTCCTGTTATATTCTGTCTTGCCTCACGGTATTAATTCTTGAGTGGATTCGTTTTGATTTCGAGAGCTCCATAAATTCTTTCTGATGAGTGCGTTAGCACGAAACAGCTGTCAAAGGTTAGAACTCTCGGAATTAAAACGAAATATACTCTATTTTCACTTAGATTCTGCTTGCGTTCCTCATAACATATTAGAAATTTGATTGAACCTTGGGTTGGTCAGAACAACGAATTGTTGGCTGCCTGTCAATTTGTGGACAAACCTCTACTTTTTGATTCCTTGGTTCGTGTCAAATTAAGTTTCAACTAGTGACTGTAGATGTCATGAATAACTTCCTGTTATATTCTGTCTTGCCTCACGGTATTAATTCTTGAGTGGATTCGTTTTGATTTCGAGAGCTCCATAAATCCTTTCTGATGAGTGCGTTAGCACGAAACTGCTGTCAAAGGTTAGAACTCTCGGAATTAAAACGAAATCTACTCTATTTTCACTTAGATTCTGCTTGCGTTCCTCATAACGTATTAGAAACTTGATTGAACCTTGGGTTGGTCAGAACAACGAATTGTTGGCTGCCTGTCAATTTGTGGACAAACCCCTACTTTTGGATTCCTTGGTTCGTGTCAAATTAAGTTTCAACTAGTGACTGTAGATGTCATGAATAACTTCCTGTTATATTCTGTCTTGCCTCACGGTATTAATTCTTGAGTGGATTCGTTTTGATTTCGAGAGCTCCATAAATCCTTTCTGATGAGTGCGTTAGCACGAAACAGCTGTCAAAGGTTAGAACTCTCGGAATTAAAACGAAATATACTCTATTTTCACTTAGATTCTGCTTGCGTTCCTCATAACGTATTAGAAATTTGATTGAACCTTGGGTTGGTCAGAACAACGAATTGTTGGCTGCCTGTCAATTTGTGGACAAACCTCTACTTTTGGATTCTTTGGTTCGTGTCAAATTAAGTTTCAACTAGTGACTGTAGATGTCATGAATAACTTCCTGTTATATTCTGTCTTGCCTCACGGTATTAATTCTTGAGTGGATTCGTTTTGATTTCGAGAGCTCCATAAATCCTTTCTGATGAGTGCGTTAGCACGAAACAGCTGTCAAATGTTAGAACTCTCGGAATTAAAACGAAATATACTCTATTTTCACTTAGATTCTGCTTGCGTTCCTCATAACGTATTAGAAACTTGATTGAACCTTGGGTTGGTCAGAACAACGAATTGTTGGCTGCCTGTCAATTTGTGGACAAACCCCTACTTTTGGATTCCTTGGTTCGTGTCAAATTAAGTTTCAACTAGTGACTGTAGATGTCATGAATAACTTCCTGTTATATTCTCTCTTGCCTCACGGTATTAATTCTTGAGTGGATTCGTTTCGATTTCGAGAGCTCCATAAATCCTTTCTGATGAGTGCGTTAGCACGAAACAGCTGTCAAAGGTTAGAACTCCCGGAATTAAAACGAAATATACTCTATTTTCACATAGATTCTGCTTGCGTTCCTCATAACGTATTAGAAACTTGATTGAACCTTGGGTTGGTCTGAACAACGAATTGTTGGCTGCCTGTCAATTTGTGGACAAACCTCTACTTTTGGATTCCTTGGTTCGTGTCAAATTAAGTTTCAACTAGTGACTTTAGATGTCATGAATAACTTCCTGTTATATTCTGTCTTGCCTCACGGTATTAATTCTTGAGTGGATTCGTTTTGATTTCGAGAGCTCCATAAATCCTTTCTGATGAGTGCGTTAGCACGAAACAGCTGTCAAAGGTTAGAACTCTCGGAATTAAAACGGAATATACTCTATTTTCACTTAGATTCTGCTTGCGTTCCTCATAACGTATTAGAAACTTGATTGAACCTTGGGTTGGTCAGAACAACGAATTGTTGGCTGCCTGTCAATTTGTGGACAAACCTCTACTTTTGGATTCCTTGGTTCGTGTCAAATTAAGTTTCAACTAGTGACTGTAGATGTCATGAATAACGTCCTGTTATATTCTGTCTTGCCTCACGGTATTAATTCTTGAGTGGATTCGTTTTGATTTCGAGAGCTCCATAAATCCTTTCTGATGAGTGCGTTAGCACGAAACAGCTGTCAAAGGTTAGAACTCTCGGAATTAAAACGAAATATACTCTATTTTCACTTAGATTCTGCTTGCGTTCCTCATAACGTATTAGAAACTTGATTGAACCTTGGGTTGGTCAGAACAACGAATTGTTGGCTGCCTGTCGATTTGTGGACAAACCTCTACTTTTGGATTCCTTGGTTCGTGTCAAATTAAGTTTCAACTAGTGACTGTAGATGTCATGAATAACTTCCTGTTATATTCTGTCTTGCCTCACGGTATTAATTCTTGAGTGAATTCGTTTTGATTTCGAGAGCTCCATAAATCCTTTCTGGTGAGTGCGTTAGCACGAAACAGCTGTCAAAGGTTAGAACTCTCGGAATTAAAACGAAATATACTCTATTTTCACATAGATTCTGCTTGCGTTCCTCATAACGTATTAGAAACTTGATGTAACCTTGGGTTGGTCAGAACAACGAATTGTTGGCTGCCTGTCAATTTGTGGACAAACCTCTACTTTTGGATTCCTTGGTTCGTGTCAAATTAAGTTTCAACTAGTGACTGTAGATGTCATGAATAACTTCCTGTTATATTCTGTCTTGCCTCACGGTATTAATTCTTGAGTGGATTCGTTTTGATTTCGAGAGCTCCATAAATCCTTTCTGATGAGTGCGTTAGCACGAAACAGCTGTCAAAGGTTAGAACTCTCGGAATTAAAACGGAATATACTCTATTTTCACTTAGATTCTGCTTGCGTTCCTCATAACGTATTAGAAACTTGATTGAACCTTGGGTTGGTCAGAACAACGAATTGTTGGCTGCCTGTCAATTTGTGGACAAACCTCTACTTTTGGATTCCTTGGTTCGTGTCAAATTAAGTTTCAACTAGTGACTGTAGATGTCATGAATAACGTCCTGTTATATTCTGTCTTGCCTCACGGTATTAATTCTTGAGTGGATTCGTTTTGATTTCGAGAGCTCCATAAATCCTTTCTGATGAGTGCGTTAGCACGAAACAGCTGTCAAAGGTTAGAACTCTCGGAATTAAAACGAAATATACTCTATTTTCACTTAGATTCTGCTTGCGTTCCTCATAACGTATTAGAAACTTGATTGAACCTTGTGTTGGTCAGAACAACGAATTGTTGGCTGCCTGTCAATTTGTGGACAAACCTCTACTTTTGGATTCCTTGGTTCGGTCAAATTAAGTTTCAACTAGTGACTGTAGATGTCATGAATAACTTCCTGTTATATTCTGTCTTGCCTCACGGTATTAATTCTTGAGTGGATTCGTTTCGATTTCGAGAGCTCCATAAATCCTTTCTGATGAGTGCGTTAGCACGAAACAGCTGTCAAAGGTTAGAACTCTCGGAATTAAAACGAAATATACTCTATTTTCACTTAGATTCTGCTTGCGTTCCTCATAACGTATTAGAAACTTGATTGAACCTTGGGTTGGTCAGAACAACGAATTGTTGGCTGCCTGTCAATATGTGGACAAACCTCTACTTTTGGATTCCTTGGTTCGTGTCAAATTAAGTTTCAACTAGTGACTGTAGATGTCATGAATAACTTCCTGTTATATTCTGTCTTGCCTCACGGTATTAATTCTTGAGTGGATTCGTTTTGATTTCGAGAGCTCCATAAATCCTTTCTGATGAGTGCGTTAGCAGGAAACAGCTGTCAAAGGTTAGAACTCTCGGAATTAAAACGAAATATACTCTATTTTCACTTAGATTCTGCTTGCGTTCCTCATAACGTATTAGAAACTTGATTGAACCTTGGGTTGGTCAGAACAACGAATTGTTGGCTGCCTGTCAATTTGTGGACAAACCTCTACTTTTGGATTCCTTGGTTCGTGTCAAATTAAGTTTCAACTAGTGACTGTAGATGTCATGAATAACTTCCTGTTATATTCTGTCTTGCCTCACGGTATTAATTCTTGAGTGGATTCGTTTCGATTTCGAGAGCTCCATAAATCCTTTCTGATGAGTGCGTTAGCACGAAACAGCTGTCAAATGTTAGAACTCTCGGAATTAAAACGAAATATACTCTATTTTCACTTAGATTCTGCTTGCGTTCCTCATAACGTATTAGAAACTTGATTGAACCTTGGGTTGGTCAGAACAACGAATTGTTGGCTGCCTGTCAATTTGTGGACAAACCTCTACTTTTGGATTCCTTGGTTCGTGTCAAATTAAGTTTCAACTAGTGACTGTAGATGTCATGAATAACATCCTGTTATATTCTGTCTTGCCTCACGGTATTAATTCTTGAGTGGATTCGTTTTGATTTCGAGAGCTCCATAAATCCTTTCTGATGAGTGCGTTAGCACGAAACAGCTGTCAAAGGTTAGAACTCTCGGAATTAAAACGGAATATACTCTATTTTCACTTAGATTCTGCTTGCGTTCCTCATAACGTATTAGAAACTTGATTGAACCTTGGGTTGGTCAGAACAACGAATTGTTGGCTGCCTGTCAATTTGTGGACAAACCTCTACTTTTGGATTCCTTGGTTCGTGTCAAATTAAGTTTCAACTAGTGATTGTAGATGTCATGAATAACTTCCTGTTATATTCTGTCTTGCCTCACGGTATTAATTCTTGAGTGGATTCATTTTGATTTCGAGAGCTCCATAAATCCTTTCTGATGAGTGCGTTAGCACGAAACAGCTGTCAAAGGTTAGAACTCTCGGAATTAAAACGAAATATACTCTATTTTCACTTAGATTCTGCTTGCGTTCCTCATAACGTATTAGAAACTTGATTGAACCTTGGGTTGGTCAGAACAACGAATTGTTGGCTGCCTGTCAATTTGTGGACAAACCTCTACTTTTGGATTCCTTGGTTCGTGTCAAATTAAGTTTCAACTAGTGACTGTAGATGTCATGAATAACTTCCTGTTATATTCTGTCATGCCTCACGGTATTAATTCTTGAGTGGATTCGTTTTGATTTCGAGAGCTCCATAAATCCTTTCTGATGAGTGCGTTAGCACGAAACAGCTGTCAAAGGTTAGAACTCTCGGAATTAAAACGAAATATACTCTATTTTCACTTAGATTCTGCTTGCGTTCCTCATAACGTATTAGAAACTTGATTGAACCTTGGGTTGGTCAGAACAACGAATTGTTGACTGCCTGTCAATTTGTGGACAAACCTCTACTTTTGGATTCCTTGGTTCGTGTCAAATTAAGTTTCAACTAGTGACTGTAGATGTCATGAATAACTTCCTGTTATATTCTGTCTTGCCTCACGGTATTAATTCTTGAGTGGATTCGTTTTGATTTCGAGAGCTCCATAAATTCTTTCTGATGAGTTCGTTAGCACGAAACAGCTGTCAAAGGTTAGAACTCTCGGAATTAAAACGAAATATACTCTATTTTCACTTAGATTCTGCTTGCGTTCCTCATAACGTATTAGAAATTTGATTGAACCTTGGGTTGGTCAGAACAACGAATTGTTGGCTGCCTGTCAATTTGTGGACAAACCTCTACTTTTGGATTCCTTGGTTCGTGTCAAATTAAGTTTCAACTAGTGACTGTAGATGTCATGAATAACTTCCTGTTATATTCTGTCTTGCCTCACGGTATTAATTCTTGAGTGGATTCGTTTTGATTTCGAGAGCTCCATAAATCCTTTCTGATGAGTGCGTTAGCACGAAACTGCTGTCAAAGGTTAGAACTCTCGGAATTAAAACGAAATATACTCTATTTTCACTTAGATTCTGCTTGCGTTCCTCATGACGTATTAGAAACTTGATTGAACCTTGGGTTGATCAGAACAACGAATTGTTGGCTGCCTGTCAATTTGTGGACAAACCCCTACTTTTGGATTCCTTGGTTCGTGTCAAATTAAGTTTCAACTAGTGACTGTAGATGTCATGAATAACTTCCTGTTATATTCTGTCTTGCCTCACGGTATTAATTCTTGAGTGGATTCGTTTTGATTTCGAGAGCTCCATAAATCCTTTCTGATGAGTGCGTTAGCACGAAACAGCTGTCAAAGGTTAGAACTCTCGGAATTAAAACGAAATATACTCTATTTTCACTTAGATTCTGCTTGCGTTCCTCATAACGTATTAGAAATTTGATTGAACCTTGGGTTGGTCAGAACAACGAATTGTTGGCTGCCTGTCAATTTGTGGACAAACCTCTACTTTTGGATTCTTTGGTTCGTGTCAAATTAAGTTTCAACTAGTGACTGTAGATGTCATGAATAACTTCCTGTTATATTCTGTCTTGCCTCACGGTATTAATTCTTGAGTGGATTCGTTTTGATTTCGAGAGCTCCATAAATCCTTTCTGATGAGTGCGTTAGCACGAAACAGCTGTCAAAGGTTAGAACTCTCGGAATTAAAACGAAATATACTCTATTTTCACTTAGATTCTGCTTGCGTTCCTCATAACGTATTAGAAACTTGATTGAACCTTGGGTTGGTCAGAACAACGAATTGTTGGCTGCCTGTCAATTTGTGGACAAACCCCTACTTTTGGATTCCTTGGTTCGTGTCAAATTAAGTTTCAACTAGTGACTGTAGATGTCATGAATAACTTCCTGTTATATTCTGTCTTGCCTCACGGTATTAATTCTTGAGTGGATTCGTTTCGATTTCGAGAGCTCCATAAATCCTTTCTGATGAGTGCGTTAGCACGAAACAGCTGTCAAAGGTTAGAACTCTCGGAATTAAAACGAAATATACTCTATTTTCACATAGATTCTGCTTGCGTTCCTCATAACGTATTAGAAACTTGATTGAACCTTGGGTTGATCAGAACAACGAATTGTTGGCTGCCTGTCAATTTGTGAACAAACCTCTACTTTTGGATTCCTTGGTTCGTGTCAAATTAAGTTTCAACTAGTGACTGTAGATGTCATGAATAACTTCCTGTTATATTCTGTCTTGCCTCACGGTATTAATTCTTGAGTGGATTCGTTTTGATTTCGAGAGCTCCATAAATCCTTTCTGATGAGTGCGTTAGCACGAAACAGCTGTCAAAGGTTAGAACTCTCGGAATTAAAACGGAATATACTCTATTTTCACTTAGATTCTGCTTGCGTTCCTCATAACGTATTAGAAACTTGATTGAACCTTGGGTTGGTCAGAACAACGAATTGTTGGCTGCCTGTCAATTTGTGGACAAACCTCTACTTTTGGATTCCTTGGTTCGTGTCAAATTAAGTTTCAACTAGTGACTGTAGATGTCATGAATAACGTCCTGTTATATTCTGTCTTGCCTCACGGTATTAATTCTTGAGTGGATCCGTTTCGATTTCCAGAGCTCCATAAATCCTTTCTGATGAGTGCGTTAGCACGAAACAGCTGTCAAAGGTTAGAACTCTCGGAATTAAAACGAAATATACTCTATTTTCACTTAGATTCTGCTTGCGTTCCTCATAACGTATTAGAAACTTGATTGAACCTTGGGTTGGTCAGAACAACGAATTGTTGGCTGCCTGTCAATATGTGGACAAACCTCTACTTTTGGATTCCTTGGTTCGTGTCAAATTAAGTTTCAACTAGTGACTGTAGATGTCATGAATAACTTCCTGTTATATTCTGTCTTGCCTCACGGTATTAATTCTTGAGTGGATTCGTTTTGATTTCGAGAGCTCCATAAATCCTTTCTGATGAGTGCGTTAGCACGAAACAGCTGTCAAAGGTTAGAACTCTCGGATTTAAAACGAAATATACTCTATTTTCACTTAGATTCTGCTTGCGTTCCTCATAACGTATTAGAAACTTGATTGAACCTTGGGTTGGTCAGAACAACGAATTGTTGGCTGCCTGTCAATTTGTGGACAAACCTCTACTTTTGGATTCCTTGGTTCGTGTCAAATTAAGTTTCAACTAGTGACTGTAGATGTCATGAATAACTTCCTGTTATATTCTGTCTTGCCTCACGGTATTAATTCTTGAGTGGATTCGTTTTGATTTCGAGAGCTCCATAAATCCTTTCTGATGAGTGCGTTAGCACGAAACAGCTGTCAAAGGTTAGAACTCTCGGAATTAAAACGAAATATACTCTATTTTCACTTAGATTCTGCTTGCGTTCCTCATAACGTATTAGAAACTTGATTGAACCTTGGGTTGGTCAGAACAACGAATTGTTGGCTGCCTGTCAATTTGTGGACAAACCTCTACTTTTGGATTCCTTGGTTCGTGTCAAATTAAGTTTCAACTAGTGACTGTAGATGTCATGAATAACTTCCTGTTATATTCTGTCTTGCCTCACGGTATTAATTCTTGAGTGGATTCGTTTTGATTTCGAGAGCTCCATGAATCCTTCCTGATGAGTGCGTTAGCACGAAACAGCTGTCAAAGGTTAGAACTCTCGGAATTAAAACGAAATATACTCTATTTTCACTTAGATTCTGCTTGCGTTCCTCATAACGTATTAGAAACTTGATTGAACCTTGGGTTGGTCAGAACAACGAATTGTTGGCTGCCTGTCAATTTGTGGAAAAACCTCTACTTTTGGACTCCTTGGTTCGTGTCAAATTAAGTTTCAACTATAGTGACTGTAGATGTCATGAATAACTTCCTGTTATATTCTGTCTTGCCTCACGGTATTAATTCTTGAGTGGATTCGTTTTGATTTCGAGAGCTCCATAAATCCTTTCTGATGAGTGCGTTAGCACGAAACAGCTGTCAAAGGTTAGAACTCTCGGAATTAAAACGAAATATACTCTATTTTCACTTAGATTCTGCTTGCGTTCCTCATAACGTATTAGAAACTTGATTGAACCTTGGGTTGGTCAGAACAACGAATTGTTGGCTGCCTGTCAATTTGTGGACAAACCTCTACTTTTGGATTCCTTGGTTCGTGTCAAATTAAGTTTCAACTAGTGACTGTAGATGTCATGAATAACTTCCTGTTATATTCTGTCTTGCCTCACGGTATTAATTCTTGAGTGGATTCGTTTTGATTTCGAGAGCTCCATAAATCCTTTCTGATGAGTGCGTTAGCACGAAACAGCTGTCAAAGGTTAGAACTCTCGGAATTAAAACGAAATATACTCTATTTTCACTTAGATTCTGCTTGCGTTCCTCATAACGTATTAGAAACTTGATTGAACCTTGGGTTGGTCAGAACAACGAATTGTTGGCTGCCTGTCAATATGTGGACAAACCTCTACTTTTGGATTCCTTGGTTCGTGTCAAATTAAGTTTCAACTAGTGACTGTAGATGTCATGAATAACTTCCTGTTATATTCTGTCTTGCCTCACGGTATTAATTCTTGAGTGGATTCGTTTTGATTTCGAGAGCTCCATAAATCCTTTCTGATGAGTGCGTTAGCACGAAACAGCTGTCAAAGGTTAGAACTCTCGGAATTAAAACGAAATATACTCTATTTTCACTTAGATTCTGCTCGCGTTCCTCATAACGTATTAGAAACTTGATTGAACCTTGGGTTGGTCAGAACAACGAATTATTGTGTGCCTGTCAATTTGTGGACAAACCTCTACTTTTGGATTCCTTGGTTCGTGTCAAATTAAGTTTCAACTAGTGACTGTAGATGTCATGAATAACTTCCTGTTATATTCTGTCTTGCCTCACGGTATTAATTCTTGAGTGGATTCGTTTCGATTTCGAGAGCTCCATAAATCCTTTCTGATGAGTGCGTTAGCACGAAACAGCTGTCAAATGTTAGAACTCTCGGAATTAAAACGAAATATACTCTATTTTCACTTAGATTCTGCTTGCGTTCCTCATAACGTATTAGAAACTTGATTGAACCTTGGGTTGGTCAGAACAACGAATTGTTGGCTGCCTGTCAATTTGTGGACAAACCTCTACTTTTGGATTCCTTGGTTCGTGTCAAATTAAGTTTCAACTAGTGACTGTAGATGTCATGAATAACTTCCTGTTATATTCTGTCTTGCCTCACGGTATTAATTCTTGAGTGGATTCGTTTTGATTTCGAGAGCTCCATAAATCCTTTCTGATGGGTGCGTTAGCACGAAACAGCTGTCAAAGGTTAGAACTCTCGGAATTAAAACGAAATATACTCTATTTTCACTTAGATTCTGCTTGCGTTCCTCATAACGTATTAGAAATTTGATTGAACCTTGGGTTGGTCAGAACAACGAATTGTTGGCTGCCTGTCAATTTGTGGACAAACCTCTACTTTTGGATTCTTTGGTTCGTGTCAAATTAAGTTTCAACTAGTGACTGTAGATGTCATGAATAACTTCCTGTTATATTCTGTCTTGCCTCACGGTATTAATTCTTGAGTGGATTCGTTTTGATTTCGAGAGCTCCATAAATCCTTTCTGATGAGTGCGTTAGCACGAAACAGCTGTCAAAGGTTAGAACTCTCGGAATTAAAACGAAATATACTCTATTTTCACTTAGATTCTGCTTGCGTTCCTCATAACGTATTAGAAACTTGATTGAACCTTGGGTTGGTCAGAACAACGAATTGTTGGCTGCCTGTCAATTTGTGGACAAACCCCTACTTTTGGATTCCTTGGTTCGTGTCAAATTAAGTTTCAACTAGTGACTGTAGATGTCATGAATAACTTCCTGTTATATTCTGTCTTGCCTCACGGTATTAATTCTTGAGTGGATTCGTTTCGATTTCGAGAGCTCCATAAATCCTTTCTGATGAGTGCGTTAGCACGAAACAGCTGTCAAAGGTTAGAACTCTCGGAATTTAAACGAAATATACTCTATTTTCACATAGATTCTGCTTGCGTTCCTCATAACGTATTAGAAACTTGATTGAACCTTGGGTTGGTCAGAACAACGAATTGTTGGCTGCCTGTCAATTTGTGGACAAACCTCTACTTTTGGATTCCTTGGTTCGTGTCAAATTAAGTTTCAACTAGTGACTGTAGATGTCATGAATAACTTCCTGTTATATTCTGTCTTGCCTCACGGTATTAATTCTTGAGTGAATTCGTTTTGATTTCGAGAGCTCCATAAATCCTTTCTGATGAGTGCGTTAGCACGAAACAGCTGTCAAAGGTTAGAACTCTCGGAATTAAAACGGAATATACTCTATTTTCACTTAGATTCTGCTTGCGTTCCTCATAACGTATTAGAAACTTGATTGAACCTTGGGTTGGTCAGAACAACGAATTGTTGGCTGCCTGTCAATTTGTGGAAAAACCTCTACTTTTGGACTCCTTGGTTCGTGTCAAATTAAGTTTCAACTATAGTGACTGTAGATGTCATGAATAACTTCCTGTTATATTCTGTCTTGCCTCACGGTATTAATTCTTGAGTGGATTCGTTTTGATTTCGAGAGCTCCATAAATCCTTTCTGATGAGTGCGTTAGCACGAAACAGCTGTCAAAGGTTAGAACTCTCGGAATTAAAACGGAATATACTCTATTTTCACTTAGATTCTGCTTGCGTTCCTCATAACGTATTAGAAACTTGATTGAACCTTGGGTTGGTCAGAACAACGAATTGTTGGCTGCCTGTCAATTTGTGGAAAAACCTCTACTTTTGGACTCCTTGGTTCGTGTCAAATTAAGTTTCAACTATAGTGACTGTAGATGTCATGAATAACTTCCTGTTATATTCTGTCTTGCCTCACGGTATTAATTCTTGAGTGGATTCGTTTTGATTTCGAGAGCTCCATAAATCCTTTCTGATGAGTGCGTTAGCACGAAACAGCTGTCAAAGGTTAGAACTCTCGGAATTAAAACGAAATATACTCTATTTTCACTTAGATTCTGCTTGCGTTCCTCATAACGTATTAGAAACTTGATTGAACCTTGGGTTGGTCAGAACAACGAATTGTTGGCTGCCTGTCAATTTGTGGACAAACCTCTACTTTTGGATTCCTTGGTTCGTGTCAAATTAAGTTTCAACTAGTGACTGTAGATGTCATGAATAACTTCCTGTTATATTCTGTCTTGCCTCACGGTATTAATTCTTGAGTGAATTCGTTTTGATTTCGAGAGCTCCATAAATCCTTTCTGATGAGTGCGTTAGCACGAAACAGCTGTCAAAGGTTAGAACTCTCGGAATTAAAACGGAATATACTCTATTTTCACTTAGATTCTGCTTGCGTTCCTCATAACGTATTAGAAACTTGATTGAACCTTGGGTTGGTCAGAACAACGAATTGTTGGCTGCCTGTCAATTTGTGGAAAAACCTCTACTTTTGGACTCCTTGGTTCGTGTCAAATTAAGTTTCAACTATAGTGACTGTAGATGTCATGAATAACTTCCTGTTATATTCTGTCTTGCCTCACGGTATTAATTCTTGAGTGGATTCGTTTTGATTTCGAGAGCTCCATAAATCCTTTCTGATGAGTGCGTTAGCACGAAACAGCTGTCAAAGGTTAGAACTCTCGGAATTAAAACGAAATATACTCTATTTTCACTTAGATTCTGCTTGCGTTCCTCATAACGTATTAGAAACTTGATTGAACCTTGGGTTGGTCAGAACAACGAATTGTTGGCTGCCTGTCGATTTGTGGACAAACCTCTACTTTTGGATTCCTTGGTTCGTGTCAAATTAAGTTTCAACAAGTGACTGTAGATGTCATGAATAACTTCCTGTTATATTCTGTCTTGCCTCACGGTATTAATTCTTGAGTGAATTCGTTTTGATTTCGAGAGCTCCATAAATCCTTTCTGATGAGTGCGTTAGCACGAAACAGCTGTCAAAGGTTAGAACTCTCGGAATTAAAACGAAATATACTCTATTCTCACTTAGATTCTGCTTGCGTTCCTCATAACGTATTAGAAACTTGATTGAACCTTGGGTTGGTCAGAACAACGAATTGTTGGCTGCCTGTCAATTTGTGGACAAACCTCTACTTTTGGATTCCTTGGTTCGTGTCAAATTAAGTTTCAACTAGTGACTGTAGATGTTATGAATAACTTACTGTTATATTCTGTCTTGCCTCACGGTATTAATTCTTGAGTGGATTCGTTTCGATTTCGAGAGCTCCATAAATCCTTTCTGATGAGTGCGTTAGCACGAAACAGCTGTCAAAGGTTAGAACTCTCGGAATTAAAACGAAATATACTCTATTTTCACTTAGATTCTGCTTGCGTTCCTCATAACGTATTAGAAACTTGATTGAACCTTGGGTTGGTCAGAACAACGAATTGTTGGCTGCCTGTCAATATGTGGACAAACCTCTACTTTTGGATTCCTTGGTTCGTGTCAAATTAAGTTTCAACTAGTGACTGTAGATGTCATGAATAACTTCCTGTTATATTCTGTCTTGCCTCACGGTATTAATTCTTGAGTGGATTCGTTTTGATTTCGAGAGCTCCATAAATCCTTTCTGATGAGTGCGTTAGCACGAAACAGCTGTCAAAGGTTAGAACTCTCGGAATTAAAACGAAATATACTCTATTTTCACTTAGATTCTGCTTGCGTTCCTCATAACGTATTAGAAACTTGATTGAACCTTGGGTTGGTCAGAACAACGAATTGTTGGCTGCCTGTCAATTTGTGGACAAACCTCTACTTTTGGATTCCTTGGTTCGTGTCAAATTAAGTTTCAACTAGTGACTGTAGATGTCATGAATAACTTCCTGTTATATTCTGTCTTGCCTCACGGTATTAATTCTTGAGTGGATTCGTTTTGATTTCGAGAGCTCCATAAATCCTTTCTGATGAGTGCGTTAGCACGAAACAGCTGTCAAAGGTTAGAACTCTCGGAATTAAAACGAAATATACTCTATTTTCACTTAGATTCTGCTTGCGTTCCTCATAACGTATTAGAAACTTGATTGAACCTTGGGTTGGTCAGAACAACGAATTGTTGGCTTCCTGTCAATTTGTGGACAAACCTCTACTTTTGGATTCCTTGGTTCGTGTCAAATTAAGTTTCAACTAGTGACTGTAGATGTCATGAATAACTTCCTGTTATATTCTGTCTTGCCTCACGGTATTAATTCTTGAGTGGATTCGTTTTGATTTCGAGAGCTCCATAAATCCTTCCTGATGAGTGCGTTAGCACGAAACAGCTGTCAAAGGTTAGAACTCTCGGAATTAAAACGAAATATACTCTATTTTCACTTAGATTCTGCTTGCGTTCCTCATAACGTATTAGAAACTTGATTGAACCTTGGGTTGGTCAGAACAACGAATTGTTGGCTGCCTGTCAATTTGTGAAAAAACCTCTACTTTTGGACTCCTTGGTTCGTGTCAAATTAAGTTTCAACTATAGTGACTGTAGATGTCATGAATAACTTCCTGTTATATTCTGTCTTGCCTCACGGTATTAATTCTTGAGTGGATTCGTTTTGATTTCGAGAGCTCCATAAATCCTTTCTGATGAGTGCGTTAGCACGAAACAGCTGTCAAAGGTTAGAACTCTCGGAATTAAAACGAAATATACTCTATTTTCACTTAGATTCTGCTTGCGTTCCTCATAACGTATTAGAAACTTGATTGAACCTTGGGTTGGTCAGAACAACGAATTGTTGGCTGCCTGTCAATTTGTGGACAAACCTCTACTTTTGGATTCCTTGGTTCGTGTCAAATTAAGTTTCAACTAGTGACTGTAGATGTCATGAATAACTTCCTGTTATATTCTGTCTTGCCTCACGGTATTAATTCTTGAGTGGATTCGTTTTGATTTCGAGAGCTCCATAAATCCTTTCTGATGAGTGCGTTAGCACGAAACAGCTGTCAAAGGTTAGAACTCTTGGAATTAAAACGAAATATACTCTATTTTCACTTAGATTCTGCTTGCGTTCCTCATAACGTATTAGAAACTTGATTGAACCTTGGGTTGGTCAGAACAACGAATTGTTGGCTGCCTGTCAATATGTGGACAAACCTCTACTTTTGGATTCCTTGGTTCGTGTCAAATTAAGTTTCAACTAGTGACTGTAGATGTCATGAATAACTTCCTGTTATATTCTGTCTTGCCTCACGGTATTAATTCTTGAGTGGATTCGTTTTGATTTCGAGAGCTCCATAAATCCTTTCTGATGAGTGCGTTAGCACGAAACAGCTGTCAAAGGTTAGAACTCTCGGAATTAAAACGAAATATACTCTATTTTCACTTAGATTCTGCTTGCGTTCCTCATAACGTATTAGAAACTTGATTGAACCTTGGGTTGGTCAGAACAACGAATTGTTGGCTGCCTGTCAATTTGTGGACAAACCTCTACTTTTGGATTCCTTGGTTCGTGTCAAATTAAGTTTCAACTAGTGACTGTAGATGTCATGAATAACTTCCTGTTATATTCTGTCTTGCCTCACGGTATTAATTCTTGAGTTGATTCGTTTCGATTTCGAGAGCTCCATAAATCCTTTCTGATGAGTGCGTTAGCACGAAACAGCTGTCAAATGTTAGAACTCTCGGAATTAAAACGAAATATACTCTATTTTCACTTAGATTCTGCTTGCGTTCCTCATAACGTATTAGAAACTTGATTTAACCTTGGGTTGGTCAGAACAACGAATTGTTGGCTGCCTGTCAATTTGTGGACAAACCTCTACTTTTGGATTCCTTGGTTCGTGTCAAATTAAGTTTCAACTAGTGACTGTAGATGTCATGAATAACTTCCTGTTATATTCTGTCTTGCCTCACGGTATTAATTCTTGAGTGGATTCGTTTTGATTTCGAGAGCTCCATAAATCCTTTCTGATGGGTGCGTTAGCACGAAACAGCTGTCAAAGGTTAGAACTCTCGGAATTAAAACGAAATATACTCTATTTTCACTTAGATTCTGCTTGCGTTCCTCATAACGTATTAGAAACTTGATTGAACCTTGGGTTGGTCAGAACAACGAATTGTTGGCTGCCTGTCAATTTGTGGACAAACCTCTACTTTTGGATTCCTTGGTTCGTGTCAAATTAAGTTTCAACTAGTGACTGTAGATGTCATGAATAACTTCCTGTTATATTCTGTCTTGCCTCACGGTATTAATTCTTGAGTGGATTCGTTTTGATTTCGAGAGCTCCATAAATCCTTTCTGATGAGTGCGTTAGCACGAAACAGCTGTCAAAGGTTAGAACTCTCGGAATTAAAACGAAATATACTCTATTTTCACTTAGATTCTGCTTGCGTTCCTCATAACGTATTAGAAACTTGATTGAACCTTGGGTTGGTCAGAACAACGAATTGTTGGCTGCCTGTCAATTTGTGGACAAACCTCTACTTTTGGATTCCTTGGTTCGTGTCAAATTAAGTTTCAACTAGTGACTGTAGATGTCATGAATAACTTCCTGTTATATTCTGTCTTGCCTCACGGTATTAATTCTTGAGTGGATTCGTTTCGATTTCGAGAGCTCCATAAATCCTTTCTGATGAGTGCGTTAGCACGAAACAGCTGTCAAATGTTAGAACTCTCGGAATTAAAACGAAATATACTCTATTTTCACTTAGATTCTGCTTGCGTTCCTCATAACGTATTAGAAACTTGATTTAACCTTGGGTTGGTCAGAACAACGAATTGTTGGCTGCCTGTCAATTTGTGGACAAACCTCTACTTTTGGATTCCTTGGTTCGTGTCAAATTAAGTTTCAACTAGTGACTGTAGATGTCATGAATAACTTCCTGTTATATTCTGTCTTGCCTCACGGTATTAATTCTTGAGTGGATTCGTTTTGATTTCGAGAGCTCCATAAATCCTTTCTGATGGGTGCGTTAGCACGAAACAGCTGTCAAAGGTTAGAACTCTCGGAATTAAAACGAAATATACTCTATTTTCACTTAGATTCTGCTTGCGTTCCTCATAACGTATTAGAAACTTGATTGAACCTTGGGTTGGTCAGAACAACGAATTGTTGGCTGCCTGTCAATTTGTGGACAAACCTCTACTTTTGGATTCCTTGGTTCGTGTCAAATTAAGTTTTAACTATAGTGACTGTAGATGTCATGAATAACTTCCTGTTATATTCTGTCTTGCCTCACGGTATTAATTCTTGAGTGGATTCGTTTTGATTTCGAGAGCTCCATAAATCCTTTCTGATGAGTGCGTTAGCACGAAACAGCTGTCAAAGGTTAGAACTCTCGGAATTAAAACGAAATATACTCTATTTTCACTTAGATTCTGCTTGCGTTCCTCATAACGTATTAGAAACTTGATTGAACCTTGGGTTGGTCAGAACAACGAATTGTTGGCTGCCTGTCAATATGTGGACAAACCTCTACTTTTGGATTCCTTGGTTCGTGTCAAATTAAGTTTCAACTAGTGACTGTAGATGTCATGAATAACTTCCTGTTATATTCTGTCTTGCCTCACGGTATTAATTCTTGAGTGGATTCGTTTTGATTTCGAGAGCTCCATAAATCCTTTCTGATGAGTGCGTTAGCACGAAACAGCTGTCAAAGGTTAGAACTCTCGGAATTAAAACGAAATATACTCTATTTTCACTTAGATTCTGCTTGCGTTCCTCATAACGTATTAGAAACTTGATTGAACCTTGGGTTGGTCAGAACAACGAATTGTTGGCTGCCTGTCAATTTGTGGACAAACCTCTACTTTTGGATTCCTTGGTTCGTGTCAAATTAAGTTTCAACTAGTGACTGTAGATGTCATGAATAACTTCCTGTTATATTCTGTCTTGCCTCACGGTATTAATTCTTGAGTGGATTCGTTTTGATTTCGAGAGCTCCATAAATCCTTCCTGATGAGTGCGTTAGCACGAAACAGCTGTCAAAGGTTAGAACTCTCGGAATTAAAACGAAATATACTCTATTTTCACTTAGATTCTGCTTGCGTTCCTCATAACGTATTAGAAACTTGATTGAACCTTGGGTTGGTCAGAACAACGAATTGTTGGCTGCCTGTCAATTTGTGGAAAAACCTCTACTTTTGGACTCCTTGGTTCGTGTCAAATTAAGTTTCAACTATAGTGACTGTAGATGTCATGAATAACTTCCTGTTATATTCTGTCTTGCCTCACGGTATTAATTCTTGAGTGGATTCGTTTTGATTTCGAGAGCTCCATAAATCCTTTCTGATGAGTGCGTTAGCACGAAACAGCTGTCAAAGGTTAGAACTCTCGGAATTAAAACGAAATATACTCTATTTTCACTTAGATTCTGCTTGCGTTCCTCATAACGTATTAGAAACTTGATTGAACCTTGGGTTGGTCAGAACAACGAATTGTTGGCTGCCTGTCAATTTGTGGACAAACCTCTACTTTTGGATTCCTTGGTTCGTGTCAAATTAAGTTTCAACTAGTGACTGTAGATGTCATGAATAACTTCCTGTTATATTCTGTCTTGCCTCACGGTATTAATTCTTGAGTGGATTCGTTTTGATTTCGAGAGCTCCATAAATCCTTTCTGATGAGTGCGTTAGCACGAAACAGCTGTCAAAGGTTAGAACTCTCGGAATTAAAACGAAATATACTCTATTTTCACTTAGATTCTGCTTGCGTTCCTCATAACGTATTAGAAACTTGATTGAACCTTGGGTTGGTCAGAACAACGAATTGTTGGCTGCCTGTCAATATGTGGACAAACCTCTACTTTTGGATTCCTTGGTTCGTGTCAAATTAAGTTTCAACTAGTGACTGTAGATGTCATGAATAACTTCCTGTTATATTCTGTCTTGCCTCACGGTATTAATTCTTGAGTGGATTCGTTTTGATTTCGAGAGCTCCATAAATCCTTTCTGAAGAGTGCGTTAGCACGAAACAGCTGTCAAAGGTTAGAACTCTCGGAATTAAAACGAAATATACTCTATTTTCACTTAGATTCTGCTTGCGTTCCTCATAACGTATTAGAAACTTGATTGAACCTTGGGTTGGTCAGAACAACGAATTGTTGGCTGCCTGTCAATTTGTGGACAAACCTCTACTTTTGGATTCCTTGGTTCGTGTCAAATTAAGTTTCAACTAGTGACTGTAGATGTCATGAATAACTTCCTGTTATATTCTGTCTTGCCTCACGGTATTAATTCTTGAGTGGATTCGTTTCGATTTCGAGAGCTCCATAAATCCTTTCTGATGAGTGCGTTAGCACGAAACAGCTGTCAAATGTTAGAACTCTCGGAATTAAAACGAAATATACTCTATTTTCACTTAGATTCTGCTTGCGTTCCTCATAACGTATTAGAAATTTGATTGAACCTTGGGTTGGTCAGAACAACGAATTGTTGGCTGTCTGTCAATTTGTGGACAAACCTCTACTTTTGGATTCCTTGGTTCGTGTCAAATTAAGTTTCAACTAGTGACTGTAGATGTCATGAATAACTTCCTGTTATATTCTGTCTTGCCTCACGGTATTAATTCTTGAGTGGATTCGTTTTGATTTCGAGAGCTCCATAAATCCTTTCTGATGAGTGCGTTAGCACGAAACAGCTGTCAAAGGTTAGAACTCTCGGAATTAAAACGAAATATACTCTATTTTCACTTAGATTCTGCTTGCGTTCCTCATAACGTATTAGAAACTTGATTGAACCTTGGGTTGGTCAGAACAACGAATTGTTGGCTGCCTGTCAATTTGTGGACAAACCTCTACTTTTGGATTCCTTGGTTCGTGTCAAATTAAGTTTCAACTAGTGACTGTAGATGTCATGAATAACTTCCTGTTATATTCTGTCTTGCCTCACGGTATTAATTCTTGAGTGGATTCGTTTTGATTTCGAGAGCTCCATAAATCCTTTCTGATGGGTGCGTTAGCACGAAACAGCTGTCAAAGGTTAGAACTCTCGGAATTAAAACGAAATATACTCTATTTTCACTTAGATTCTGCTTGCGTTCCTCATAACGTATTAGAAACTTGATTGAACCTTGGGTTGGTCAGAACAACGAATTGTTGGCTGCCTGTCAATTTGTGGACAAACCTCTACTTTTGGATTCCTTGGTTCGTGTCAAATTAAGTTTTAACTATAGTGACTGTAGATGTCATGAATAACTTCCTGTTATATTCTGTCTTGCCTTACGGTATTAATTCTTGAGTGGATTCGTTTTGATTTCGAGAGCTCCATAAATCCTTTCTGATGAGTGCGTTAGCACGAAACAGCTGTCAAAGGTTAGAACTCTCGGAATTAAAACGAAATATACTCTATTTTCACTTAGATTCTGCTTGCGTTCCTCATAACGTATTAGAAACTTGATTGAACCTTGGGTTGGTCAGAACAACGAATTGTTGGCTGCCTGTCAATATGTGGACAAACCTCTACTTTTGGATTCCTTGGTTCGTGTCAAATTAAGTTTCAACTAGTGACTGTAGATGTCATGAATAACTTCCTGTTATATTCTGTCTTGCCTCACGGTATTAATTCTTGAGTGGATTCGTTTTGATTTCGACAGCTCCATAAATCCTTTCTGATGAGTGCGTTAGCACGAAACAGCTGTCAAAGGTTAGAACTCTCGGAATTAAAACGAAATATACTCTATTTTCACTTAGATTCTGCTTGCGTTCCTCATAACGTATTAGAAACTTGATTGAACCTTGGGTTGGTCAGAACAACGAATTGTTGGCTGCCTGTCAATTTGTGGACAAACCTCTACTTTTGGATTCCTTGGTTCGTGTCAAATTAAGTTTCAACTAGTGACTGTAGATGTCATGAATAACTTCCTGTTATATTCTGTCTTGCCTCACGGTATTAATTCTTGAGTGGATTCGTTTCGATTTCGAGAGCTCCATAAATCCTTTCTGATGAGTGCGTTAGCACGAAACAGCTGTCAAATGTTAGAACTCTCGGAATTAAAACGAAATATACTCTATTTTCACTTAGATTCTGCTTGAGTTCCTCATAACGTATTAGAAACTTGATTGAACCTTGGGTTGGTCAGAACAACGAATTGTTGGCTGCCTGTCAATTTGTGGACAAACCTCTACTTTTGGATTCCTTGGTTCGTGTCAAATTAAGTTTCAACTAGTGACTGTAGATGTCATGAATAACTTCCTGTTATATTCTGTCTTGCCTCACGGTATTAATTCTTGAGTGGATTCGTTTTGATTTCGAGAGCTCCATAAATCCTTTCTGATGAGTGCGTTAGCACGAAACAGCTGTCAAAGGTTAGAACTCTCGGAATTAAAACGAAATATACTCTATTTTCACTTAGATTCTGCTTGCGTTCCTCATAACGTATTAGAAACTTGATTGAACCTTGGGTTGGTCAGAACAACGAATTGTTGGCTGCCTGTCAATTTGTGGACAAACCTCTACTTTTGGATTCCTTGGTTCGTGTCAAATTAAGTTTCAACTAGTGACTGTAGATGTCATGAATAACTTCCTGTTATATTCTGTCTTGCCTCACGGTATTAATTCTTGAGTGGATTCGTTTTGATTTCGAGAGCTCCATAAATCCTTTCTGATGAGTGCGTTAGCACGAAACAGCTGTCAAAGGTTAGAACTCTCGGAATTAAAACGAAATATACTCTATTTTCACTTAGATTCTGCTTGCGTTCCTCATAACGTATTAGAAACTTGATTGAACCTTGGGTTGGTCAGAACAACGAATTGTTGGCTGCCTGTCAATTTGTGGACAAACCTCTACTTTTGGATTCCTTGGTTCGTGTCAAATTAAGTTTCAACTAGTGACTGTAGATGTCATGAATAACTTCCTGTTATATTCTGTCTTGCCTCACGGTATTAATTCTTGAGTGGATTCGTTTTGATTTCGAGAGCTCCATAAATCCTTCCTGATGAGTGCGTTAGCACGAAACAGCTGTCAAAGGTTAGAACTCTCGGAATTAAAACGAAATATACTCTATTTTCACTTAGATTCTGCTTGCGTTCCTCATAACTTATTAGAAACTTGATTGAACCTTGGGTTGGTCAGAACAACGAATTGTTGGCTGCCTGTCAATTTGTGGACAAACCTCTACTTTTGGACTCCTTGGTTCGTGTCAAATTAAGTTTCAACTATAGTGACTGTAGATGTCATGAATAACTTCCTGTTATATTCTGTCTTGCCTCACGGTTTTAATTCTTGGGTGGATTCGTTTTGATTTCGAGAGCTCCATAAATCCTTTCTGATGAGTGCGTTAGCACGAAACAGCTGTCAAAGGTTAGAACTCTCGGAATTAAAACGAAATATACTCTATTTTCACTTAGATTCTGCTTGCGTTCCTCATAACGTATTAGAAACTTGATTGAACCTTGGGTTGGTCAGAACAACGAATTGTTGGCTGCCTGTCAATTTGTGGACAAACCTCTACTTTTGGATTCCTTGGTTCGTGTCAAATTAAGTTTCAACTAGTGACTGTAGATGTCATGAATAACCTCCTGTTATATTCTGTCTTGCCTCACGGTATTAATTCTTGAGTGGATTCGTTTTGATTTCGAGAGCTCCATAAATCCTTTCTGATGAGTGCGTTAGCACGAAACAGCTGTCAAAGGTTAGAACTCTCGGAATTAAAACGAAATATACTCTATTTTCACTTAGATTCTGCTTGCGTTCCTCATAACGTATTAGAAACTTGATTGAACCTTGGGTTGGTCAGAACAACGAATTGTTGGCTGCCTGTCAATTTGTAGACAAACCTCTACTTTTGGATTCCTTGGTTCGTGTCAAATTAAGTTTCAACTAGTGACTGTAGATGTCATGAATAACTTCCTGTTATATTCTGTCTTGCCTCACGGTATTAATTCTTGAGTGGATTCGTTTTGATTTCGAGAGCTCCATAAATCCTTTCTGATGAGTGCGTTAGCACGAAACAGCTGTCAAAGGTTAGAACTCTCGGAATTGAAACGAAATATACTCTATTTTCACTTAGATTCTGCTTGCGTTCCTCATAACGTATAAGAAACTTGATTGAACTTTGGGTTGGTCAGAACAACGAATTGTTGGCTGCCTGTCAATTTGTGGACAAACCTCTACTTTTGGATTCCTTGGTTCGTGTCAAATTAAGTTTCAACTAGTGACTGTAGATGTCATGAATAACTTCCTGTTATATTCTGTCTTGCCTCACGGTATTAATTCTTGAGTGGATTAGTTTTGATTTCGAGAGCTCCATAAATCCTTTCTGATGAGTGCGTTAGCACGAAACAGCTGTCAAAGGTTAGAACTCTCGGAATTAAAACGAATTATTCTCTATTTTCACTTAGATTCTGCTTGCGTTCCTCATAACGTATTAGAAACTTGATTGAACCTTGGGTTGGTCAGAACAACGAATTGTTGGCTGCCTGTCAATTTGTGGACAAACCTCTACTTTTGGATTCCTTGGTTCGTGTCAAATTAAGTTTCAACTAGTGACTGTAGATGTCATGAATAACTTCCTGTTATATTCTGTCTTGCCTAACGGTATTAATTCTTGAGTGGATTCGTTTTGATTTCGAGAGCTCCATAAATCCTTTCTGATGGGTGCGTTAGCACGAAACAGCTGTCAAAGGTTAGAACTCTCGGAATTAAAACGAAATATACTCTATTTTCACTTAGATTCTGCTTGCGTTCCTCATAACGTATTAGAAACTTGATTGAACCTTGGGTTGGTCAGAACAACGAATTGTTGGCTGCCTGTCAATTTGTGGACAAACCTCTACTTTTGGATTCCTTGGTTCGTGTCAAATTAAGTTTTAACTATAGTGACTGTAGATGTCATGAATAACTTCCTGTTATATTCTGTCTTGCCTCACGGTATTAATTCTTTAGTGGATTCGTTTTGATTTCGAGAGCTCCATAAATCCTTTCTGATGAGTGCGTTAGCACGAAACAGCTGTCAAAGGTTAGAACTCTCGGAATTAAAACGAAATATACTCTATTTTCACTTAGATTCTGCTTGCGTTCCTCATAACGTATTAGAAACTTGATTGAACCTTGGGTTGGTCAGAACAACGAATTGTTGGCTGCCTGTCAATATGTGGACAAACCTCTACTTTTGGATTCCTTGGTTCGTGTCAAATTAAGTTTCAATTAGTGACTGTAGATGTCATGAATAACTTCCTGTTATATTCTGTCTTGCCTCACGGTATTAATTCTTGAGTGGATTCGTTTTGATTTCGAGAGCTCCATAAATCCTTTCTGATGAGTGCGTTAGCACGAAACAGCTGTCAAAGGTTAGAACTCTCGGAATTAAAACGAAATATACTCTATTTTCACTTAGATTCTGCTTGCGTTCCTCATAACGTATTAGAAACTTGATTGAACCTTGGGTTGGTCAGAACAACGAATTGTTGGCTGCCTGTCAATTTGTGGACAAACCTCTACTTTTGGATTCCTTGGTTCGTGTCAAATTAAGTTTCAACTAGTGACTGTAGATGTCATGAATAACTTCCTGTTATATTCTGTCTTGCCTCACGGTATTAATTCTTGAGTGGATTCGTTTCGATTTCGAGAGCTCCATAAATCCTTTCTGATGAGTGCGTTAGCACGAAACAGCTGTCAAATGTTAGAACTCTCGGAATTAAAACGAAATATACTCTATTTTCACTTAGATTCTGCTTGCGTTCCTCATAACGTATTAGAAACTTGATTGAACCTTGGGTTGGTCAGAACAACGAATTGTTGGCTGCCTGTCAATTTGTGGACAAACCTCTACTTTTGGATTCCTTGGTTCGTGTCAAATTAAGTTTCAACTAGTGACTGTAGATGTCATGAATAACTTCCTGTTATATTCTGTCTTGCCTCACGGTATTAATTCTTGAGTGGATTCGTTTTGATTTCGAGAGCTCCATAAATCCTTTCTGATGGGTGCGTTAGCACGAAACAGCTGTCAAAGGTTAGAACTCTCGGAATTAAAACGAAATATACTCTATTTTCACTTAGATTCTGCTTGCGTTCCTCATAACGTATTAGAAACTTGATTGAACCTTGGGTTGGTCAGAACAACGAATTGTTGGCTGCCTGTCAATTTGTGGACAAACCTCTACTTTTGGATTCCTTGGTTCGTGTCAAATTAAGTTTTAACTATAGTGACTGTAGATGTCATGAATAACTTCCTGTTATATTCTGTCTTGCCTCACGGTATTAATTCTTGAGTGGATTCGTTTTGATTTCGAGAGCTCCATAAATCCTTTCTGATGAGTGCGTTAGCACGAAACAGCTGTCAAAGGTTAGAACTCTCGGAATTAAAACGAAATATACTCTATTTTCACTTAGATTCTGCTTGCGTTCCTCATAACGTATTAGAAACTTGATTGAACCTTGGGTTGGTCAGAACAACGAATTGTTGGCTGCCTGTCAATATGTGGACAAACCTCTACTTTTGGATTCCTTGGTTCGTGTCAAATTAAGTTTCAACTAGTGACTGTAGATGTCATGAATAACTTCCTGTTATATTCTGTCTTGCCTCACGGTATTAATTCTTGAGTGGATTCGTTTTGATTTCGAGAGCTCCATAAATCCTTTCTGATGAGTGCGTTAGCACGAAACAGCTGTCAAAGGTTAGAACTCTCGGAATTAAAACGAAATATACTCTATTTTCACTTAGATTCTGCTTGCGTTCCTCATAACGTATTAGAAACTTGATTGAACCTTGGGTTGGTCAGAACAACGAATTGTTGGCTGCCTGTCAATTTGTGGACAAACCTCTACTTTTGGATTCCTTGGTTCGGTCAAATTAAGTTTCAACTAGTGACTGTAGATGTCATGAATAACTTCCTGTTATATTCTGTCTTGCCTCACGGTATTAATTCTTGAGTGAATTCGTTTTGATTTCGAGAGCTCCATAAATCCTTTCTGATGAGTGCGTTAGCACGAAACAGCTGTCAAAGGTTAGAACTCTCGGAATTAAAACGAAATATACTCTATTTTCACTTAGATTCTGCTTGCGTTCCTCATAACGTATTAGAAACTTGATTGAACCTTGGGTTGGTCAGAACAACGAATTGTTGGCTGCCTGTCAATTTGTGGACAAACCTCTACTTTTGGATTCCTTGGTTCGTGTCAAATTAAGTTTCAACTAGTGACTGTAGATGTTATGAATAACTTCCTGTTATATTCTGTCTTGCCTCACGGTATTAATTCTTGAGTGGATTCGTTTCGATTTCGAGAGCTCCATAAATCCTTTCTGATGAGTGCGTTAGCACGAAACAGCTGTCAAAGGTTAGAACTCTCGGAATTAAAACGAAATATACTCTATTTTCACTTAGATTCTGCTTGCGTTCCTCATAACGTATTAGAAACTTGATTGAACCTTGGGTTGGTCAGAACAACGAATTGTTGGCTGCCTGTCAATTTGTGGACAAACCTCTACTTTTGGATTCCTTGGTTCGTGTCAAATTAAGTTTCAACTAGTGACTGTAGATGTCATGAATAACGTCCTGTTATATTCTGTCTTGCCTCACGGTATTAATTCTTGAGTGGATTCGTTTTGATTTCGAGAGCTCCATAAATCCTTTCTGATGAGTGCGTTAGCACGAAACAGCTGTCAAAGGTTAGAACTCTCGGAATTAAAACGGAATATACTCTATTTTCACTTAGATTCTGCTTGCGTTCCTCATAACGTATTAGAAACTTGATTGAACCTTGGGTTGGTCAGAACAACGAATTGTTGGCTGCCTGTCAATTTGTGGACAAACCTCTACTTTTGGATTCCTTGGTTCGTGTCAAATTAAGTTTCAACTAGTGACTGCAGATGTCATGAATAACTTCCTGTTATATTCTGTCTTGCCTCACGGTATTAATTCTTGAGTGGATTCGTTTTGATTTCGAGAGCTCCATAAATCCTTTCTGATGAGTGCGTTAGCACGAAACAGCTGTCAAATGTTAGAACTCTCGGAATTAAAACGAAATATACTCTATTTTCACTTAGATTCTGCTTGCGTTCCTCATAACGTATTAGAAACTTGATTGAACCTTGGGTTGGTCAGAACAACGAATTGTTGGCTGCCTGTCAATTTGTGGACAAACCTCTACTTTTGGATTCCTTGGTTCGTGTCAAATTAAGTTTCAACTAGTGACTGTAGATGTCATGAATAACTTCCTGTTATATTCTGTCTTGCCTCACGGTATTAATTCTTGAGTGGATTCGTTTTGATTTCGAGAGCTCCATAAATCCTTTCTGATGGGTGCGTTAGCACGAAACAGCTGTCAAAGGTTAGAACTCTCGGAATTAAAACGAAATATACTCTATTTTCACTTAGATTCTGCTTGCGTTCCTCATAACGTATTAGAAACTTGATTGAACCTTGGGTTGGTCAGAACAACGAATTGTTGGCTGCCTGTCAATTTGTGGACAAACCTCTACTTTTGGATTCCTTGGTTCGTGTCAAATTAAGTTTCAACTAGTGACTGTAGATGTCATGAATAACTTCCTGTTATATTCTGTCTTGCCTCACGGTATTAATTCTTGAGTGGATTCGTTTTGATTTCGAGAGCTCCATAAATCCTTTCTGATGAGTGCGTTAGCACGAAACAGCTGTCAAAGGTTAGAACTCTCGGAATTAAAACGAAATATACTCTATTTTCACTTAGATTCTGCTTGCGTTCCTCATAACGTATTATAAACTTGATTGAACCTTGGGTTGGTCAGAACAACGAATTGTTGGCTGCCTGTCAATTTGTGGACAAACCTCTACTTTTGGATTCCTTGGTTCGTGTCAAATTAAGTTTCAACTAGTGACTGTAGATGTCATGAATAACTTCCTGTTATATTCTGTCTTGCCTCACGGTATTAATTCTTGAGTGGATTCGTTTTGATTTCGAGAGCTCCATAAATCCTTTCTGATGAGTGCGTTAGCACGAAACAGCTGTCAAAGGTTAGAACTCTCGGAATTAAAACGAAATATACTCTATTTTCACTTAGATTCTGCTTGCGTTCCTCATAACGTATTAGAAACTTGATTGAACCTTGGGTTGGTCAGAACAACGAATTGTTGGCTGCCTGTCAATTTGTGGACAAACCTCTACTTTTGGATTCCTTGGTTCGTGTCAAATTAAGTTTCAACTAGTGACTGTAGATGTCATGAATAACTTCCTGTTATATTCTGTCTTGCCTCACGGTATTAATTCTTGAGTGGATTCGTTTTGATTTCGAGAGCTCCATAAATCCTTTCTGATGAGTGCGTTAGCACGAAACAGCTGTCAAAGGTTAGAACTCTCGGAATTAAAACGAAATATACTCTATTTTCACTTAGATTCTGCTTGCGTTCCTCATAACGTATTAGAAACTTGATTGAACCTTGGGTTGGTCAGAACAACGAATTGTTGGCTGCCTGTCAATTTGTGGACAAACCTCTACTTTTGGATTCCTTGGTTCGTGTCAAATTAAGTTTCAACTAGTGACTGTAGATGTTATGAATAACTTCCTGTTATATTCTGTCTTGCCTCACGGTATTAATTCTTGAGTGGATTCGTTTCGATTTCGAGAGCTCCATAAATCCTTTCTGATGAGTGCGTTAGCACGAAACAGCTGTCAAAGGTTAGAACTCTCGGAATTAAAACGAAATATACTCTATTTTCACTTAGATTCTGCTTGCGTTCCTCATAACGTATTAGAAACTTGATTGAACCTTGGGTTGGTCAGAACAACGAATTGTTGGCTGCCTGTCAATTTGTGGACAAACCTCTACTTTTGGATTCCTTGGTTCGTGTCAAATTAAGTTTCAACTAGTGACTGTAGATGTCATGAATAACGTCCTGTTATATTCTGTCTTGCCTCACGGTATTAATTCTTGAGTGGATTCGTTTTGATTTCGAGAGCTCCATAAATCCTTTCTGATGAGTGCGTTAGCACGAAACAGCTGTCAAAGGTTAGAACTCTCGGAATTAAAACGGAATATACTCTATTTTCACTTAGATTCTGCTTGCGTTCCTCATAACGTATTAGAAACTTGATTGAACCTTGGGTTGGTCAGAACAACGAATTGTTGGCTGCCTGTCAATTTGTGGACAAACCTCTACTTTTGGATTCCTTGGTTCGTGTCAAATTAAGTTTCAACTAGTGACTGCAGATGTCATGAATAACTTCCTGTTATATTCTGTCTTGCCTCACGGTATTAATTCTTGAGTGGATTCGTTTTGATTTCGAGAGCTCCATAAATCCTTTCTGATGGGTGCGTTAGCACGAAACAGCTGTCAAATGTTAGAACTCTCGGAATTAAAACGAAATATACTCTATTTTCACTTAGATTCTGCTTGCGTTCCTCATAACGTATTAGAAACTTGATTGAACCTTGGGTTGGTCAGAACAACGAATTGTTGGCTGCCTGTCAATTTGTGGACAAACCTCTACTTTTGGATTCCTTGGTTCGTGTCAAATTAAGTTTCAACTAGTGACTGTAGATGTCATGAATAACTTCCTGTTATATTCTGTCTTGCCTCACGGTATTAATTCTTGAGTGGATTCGTTTTGATTTCGAGAGCTCCATAAATCCTTTCTGATGGGTGCGTTAGCACGAAACAGCTGTCAAAGGTTAGAACTCTCGGAATTAAAACGAAATATACTCTATTTTCACTTAGATTCTGCTTGCGTTCCTCATAACGTATTAGAAACTTGATTGAACCTTGGGTTGGTCAGAACAACGAATTGTTGGCTGCCTGTCAATTTGTGGACAAACCTCTACTTTTGGATTCCTTGGTTCGTGTCAAATTAAGTTTCAACTAGTGACTGTAGATGTCATGAATAACTTCCTGTTATATTCTGTCTTGCCTCACGGTATTAATTCTTGAGTGGATTCGTTTTGATTTCGAGAGCTCCATAAATCCTTTCTGATGAGTGCGTTAGCACGAAACAGCTGTCAAAGGTTAGAACTCTCGGAATTAAAACGAAATATACTCTATTTTCACTTAGATTCTGCTTGCGTTCCTCATAACGTATTATAAACTTGATTGAACCTTGGGTTGGTCAGAACAACGAATTGTTGGCTGCCTGTCAATTTGTGGACAAACCTCTACTTTTGGATTCCTTGGTTCGTGTCAAATTAAGTTTCAACTAGTGACTGTAGATGTCATGAATAACTTCCTGTTATATTCTGTCTTGCCTCACGGTATTAATTCTTGAGTGGATTCGTTTTGATTTCGAGAGCTCCATAAATCCTTTCTGATGAGTGCGTTAGCACGAAACAGCTGTCAAAGGTTAGAACTCTCGGAATTAAAACGAAATATACTCTATTTTCACTTAGATTCTGCTTGCGTTCCTCATAACGTATTAGAAACTTGATTGAACCTTGGGTTGGTCAGAACAACGAATTGTTGGCTGCCTGTCAATTTGTGGACAAACCTCTACTTTTGGATTCCTTGGTTCGTGTCAAATTAAGTTTCAACTAGTGACTGTAGATGTCATGAATAACTTCCTGTTATATTCTGTCTTGCCTCACGGTATTAATTCTTGAGTGGATTCGTTTTGATTTCGAGAGCTCCATAAATCCTTTCTGATGAGTGCGTTAGCACGAAACAGCTGTCAAAGGTTAGAACTCTCGGAATTAAAACGAAATATACTCTATTTTCACTTAGATTCTGCTTGCGTTCCTCATAACGTATTAGAAACTTGATTGAACCTTGGGTTGGTCAGAACAACGAATTGTTGACTGCCTGTCAATTTGTGGACAAACCTCTACTTTTGGATTCCTTGGTTCGTGTCAAATTAAGTTTCAACTTTAGTGAATGTAGACGTCATGAATAACTTCCTGTTATATTCTGTCTTGCCTCACGGTATTAATTCTTGAGTGGATTCGTTTTGATTTCGAGAGCTCCATAAATCCTTTCTGATGAGTGCGTTAGCACGAAACAGCTGTCAAAGGTTAGAACTCTCGGAATTAAAACGAAATATACTCTATTTTCACTTAGATTCTGCTTGCGTTCCTCATAACGTATTAGAAACTTGATTGAACCTTGGGTTGGTCAGAACAACGAATTGTTGGCTGCCTGTCAATTTGTGGACAAACCTCTACTTTTGGATTCCTTGGTTCGTGTCAAATTAAGTTTCAACTAGTGACTGTAGATGTCATGAATAACTTCCTGTTATATTCTGTCTTGCCTCACGGTATTAATTCTTGAGTGGATTCGTTTTGATTTCGAGAGCTCCATAAATCCTTTCTGATGAGTGCGTTAGCATGAAACAGCTGTCAAAGGTTAGAACTCTCGGAATTAAAACGAAATATACTCTATTTTCACTTAGATTCTGCTTGCGTTCCTCATAACGTATTAGAAACTTGATTGAACCTTGGGTTGGTCAGAACAACGAATTGTTGGCTGCCTGTCAATTTGTAGACAAACCTCTACTTTTGGATTCCTTGGTTCGTGTCAAATTAAGTTTCAACTAGTGACTGTAGATGTCATGAATAACTTCCTGTTATATTCTGTCTTGCCTCATGGTATTAATTCTTGAGTGGATTCGTTTTGATTTCGAGAGCTCCATAAATCCTTTCTGATGAGTGTGTTAGCACGAAACAGCTGTCAAAGGTTAGAACTCTCGGAATTAAAACGAAATATACTCTATTTTCACTTAGATTCTGCTTGCGTTCCTCATAACGTATTAGAAACTTGATTGAACCTTGGGTTGGTCAGAACAACGAATTGTTGGCTGCCTGTCAATTTGTGGACAAACCTCTACTTGTGGATTCCTTGGTTCGTGTCAAATTAAGTTTCAACTAGTGACTGTAGATGTCATGAATAACTTCCTGTTATATTCTGTCTTGCCTCACGGTATTAATTCTTGAGTGGATTCGTTTTGATTTCGAGAGCTCCATAAATCCTTTCTGATGAGTGCGTTAGCACGAAACAGCTGTCAAAGGTTAGAACTCTCGGAATTAAAACGAAATATACTCTATTTTCACTTAGATTCTGCTTGCGTTCCTCATAACGTATTAGAAACTTGATTGAACCTTGGGTTGGTCAGAACAACGAATTGTTGGCTGCCTGTCAATTTGTGGACAAACCTCTACTTTTGGATTCCTTGGTTCGTGTCAAATTAAGTTTCAACTAGTGACTGTAGATGTCATGAATAACTTCCTGTTATATTCTGTCTTGCCTCACGGTATTAATTCTTGAGTGGATTCGTTTTGATTTCGAGAGCTCCATAAATCCTTTCTGATGAGTGCGTTAGCACGAAACAGCTGTCAAAGGTTAGAACTCTCGGAATTAAAACGAAATATACTCTATTTTCACTTAGATTCTGCTTGCGTTCCTCATAACGTATTAGAAACTTGATTGAACCTTGGGTTGGTCAGAACAACGAATTGTTGGCTGCCTGTCAATTTGTGGACAAACCTCTACTTTTGGATTCCTTGGTTCGTGTCAAATTAAGTTTCAACTAGTGACTGTAGATGTCATGAATAACTTCCTGTTATATTCTGTCTTGCCTCACGGTATTAATTCTTGAGTGGATTCGTTTTGATTTCGAGAGCTCCATAAATCCTTTCTGATGAGTGCGTTAGCACGAAACAGCTGTCAAAGGTTAGAACTCTCGGAATTAAAACGAAATATACTCTATTTTCACTTAGATTCTGCTTGCGTTCCTCATAACGTATTAGAAACTTGATTGAACCTTGGGTTGGTCAGAACAACGAATTGTTGGCTGCCTGTCAATTTGTGGACAAACCTCTACTTTTGGATTCCTTGGTTCGTGTCAAATTAAGTTTCAACTAGTGACTGTAGATGTCATGAATAACTTCCTGTTATATATATATATATATATATATATATATATATATATATATATATATATATATATATATATATATATATATTGATGCCTGTTAAGTTGTGGCTTCCGGTATTTTAAAAGGGCGACCTGACTTCCAGGTCTATTCAAAGATATTTATTGACGAATTTTAGATATATATGTTGAGGGGAACTCCAGGAATACGAATCTCAAGAGAGGGGAAGAGATTTTAAATTTTTTGAAATATAATTTTTCCACATATACAAGATATGAACTCGCTTCCGCATATATACCGGTATATATATATTCTCACGAAGAATATATTATTATAGCTTTATCACTTCCATTCAGTTTCCATTCCCTACGAATATTGTGTTCAATGTTGTCGACAATTTCGTATCCAATGAGTATATTGAAATCCTGAAAAATTATATGATTGCTATAATTGTCAAAATACGTGTCTTTCTTATCACCATTAACCCAATTTTATTGAAGAATATAATTTAGTTTTTGCTTACATTTGCCGGTTCGAAAAAATCACTTTCATTTGTAAAAGTGGTTTGCTAGTAGTTCACAATCGTAAAAACAATTTTATTCATCTACCTCTGCCACTTTCAAATTTCCGGACAATTACACTATTCAAATGTAAACAAAAACACGTTATATATTTCGAAAAAAACTACTTTGGTTTCGCAGCATCTCCAAAGAATAATCATATGTAATTTGACATAATTATGTCAGATAATATTTGGAATATTCAAAACTGAACACGATTATCGACAACGGGTTCGTATTTCACTATCTTTGTGTAAAATACAAATACTTGCTCTATTCTGAATCAACTTTTAATGAATAAAATGGAAATCTAGATTTCACTACTGGAACAGTTCTGCAAATTCCAGTCTTTTTGATGAAATCTTTTAAATTTTGTGTTGACGAGTAGATCTTTTTTGTTATGCGAAATCTGAAGTTCTCTTGAAGCAAAGCAAACTCTTCAACTGACCAACCTAAAATTTTCAGTCATGTTATCTAACAACATCATAATAACGATTTCAGCAAACCTTTCTTTTTGATGATTTTCTTTTTGTCAAGATCTTCTTCATCTGATGAATCTAAATTTTAATGAAGTTATTTTCAAAATAGAAAATATACCCAAAATTATAAAAAGTGATGCAATATTCGAAACAGCAATACCTTCAATTTTTGAAGATCTTTTTTTTTGAAAGGACCATATCATCATCTGAAACTGAAATATTTGGTAAGTATATAAACGTCGAATTGATCTAATTTTAGGATTGCCTTATGATTGTAAGTACTTGAATAATTTTCAGAATCGATGATGTTCGCAAAATACCCAAAGCAGGAAAACGACTATCTATATACAGTGAGCACGTAAAGATTGCAATAGATTCCCTAAACTCATTACAGGACCAGAAGAGAAAAATTGATCAGACACGTCATTACATTCAAAGAGTCATGAAAAATAGTTTCATTCTATTTTCTAGGAGTCATTCCAAAATGAATGTGCTATCGCACATACGCCGTGTATCTAATTACCGGTTGTGAAAGCAGCAAAGGTTTTCCTAGCAATGGTTTTTTTAATTTTTATTTCGCTTATGGTATTTAAAAATAACCGTTGCTCGAGGTGTTTCAACGGAAATGAACTATTGAAAACCTTATGAATGCGTTCCATAGGGTGATATGATTTGTGAACCAAAAACTATACCTCAACAACCCTCCAAATTAGAAAAATCTTGACAAAGTTGAAAAACCCATTGCTCGAGTTTTTTTTGACGGAAATGCATTATTCTACAGCTACTGACCACGCTCTATGGGGTGAAATAATTTTGAACCAAAAACTATCCCCTGCAACCCTAGGAAGTAGAAAATTCTTGAAATTCAACAGTTTCAAGAATTTTCTACTTCCTAGCTTCGTTGCTCGAGGTTTCTTCTCGGAAATATATTATTCTGCAGCTACTGAACACGCACCATGAGGTGACATATTTTGTGAACCAGAAACTACCCATTACCAACCCACCAAAGTACAAAAATCTTGACACTGGTAAAATATAATATAAAATATAGTTGAATAATGCATATACGTCAAACAACTTCGAGCACCGGGTATTTCAACAGTTTCAAGATTTTTCTACTTCATAGGGGAGTTGAGGGGTAGTTTTTTGTTCACAAATTATTTCACCCTATAGAGCGTGTTCAGTAGCTGTAGAAGAATTCATTTCCTTTAAAAAACATCGGGCAACGGGTTTTTAAACTGTTTCGGGATTTTTTCACTTCGGAGGGTTGTTGAAGGGTTGTTTTAGATTCACAAAGCATTTCACCCAATAGAGCGTGCTCGGTAGCTGTATAGTAATGCATTTCCGTCAAAAACCCTCGACCAATGGGTGTTTCAACAGTTTCAAGATTTAACCAATTCAGAGCGGTGTTGAGGAGTAGTTTTTGCTTCACAAATTATTTTACCTCATGGAGGGTGTTCAGTAGTTGTGAATTAATGCATTTCCGTCAAAAATCTCAAGCAACGGGTTTTTCAACTGATTCAAGATTTTTCTATTTCAGAGGGTTGTGAGAGGTAGTTTTTGGTTCACAAATTATTTCACCCTATATAGCGTGTTCAGTATCTGTAAAATAACAAATTTTCGCCAAAAAACCCCAATCATTTTGTTTTTCAACTGTTTCAGGATTTTTCTACTTCAGAGGGGTGTTGAGGGGTATTTTTAATTCACAAATTATTTCACTACAGAGGGCGTATTCAGTAACTGTAGAATTTCCGTCAAGAAATTTCGAGCAACGGGTATTTTAACAATTTCAAGAATTTTATACTTCGGAGGGTTGTAAAGGGGTAGTTTTTCATTAACAAATCATTTTACCCTATAGAGCGTGTTCAGTATCTGTAAAATAATACATTTCTATCAAAAAATCTCGAACAACTTGTTTTTCAACTGTTTCAAGATTTTTCTACTTCAGAGGGGTGATGAGGGGTAGGTTTTGTTTCACAAATCATTTCACCCTATAGAGCATGTTCAGTAGCTGTAGAATAATACATTTCCGTCAAGAAACTTCGAGCAACGGGCACCGGAGGGTTGTTGAGGGGTAGTTTTTGGTTCACAAATTGTTTCATCCTATGGAACGTATTCAGCAGATTCAGAATAGTTCGTTTCAAAACATGAAGCAACGGTTATTTGTGAATACCTTAGCGGAAATAAAAAATAACTGTTGCTAGGAAAACCGTTGCTGCTTTCAAACCCGTCCATGTCCATAGGTATGAATCTGATATTTCCGCGCCTAGTTCTAAACATTGGTACCAAGCGAATCAAATGTTAATTTGTTCATTATATTAGTAGTTGTACTTACCATTGTTTTTGGCCATTGCCACCATCAATTTACCCCTATTCATTTTAAACAATAATCTTCAATACACACACTCACACGAATGATTATGACCCAGAAGCAACAGCGTACCTTTAAGATGGCGGAAGTGCCAACGCGTTAGCTGAATCTGCGAATGGGGGAATAACCGCGACCGCAGCGCCATCGATATACTCGTGAACTAAAACTGTAACTTTTGAGTACCGGGAGACTTAAATGACTTCCATTACAATTTTTGATATGTTGACTAGAACCCCATCTAGATTTGAAATCCGACGAAAACAAGGCAAAACGTTATGACTTCCAACGTCGGAAGTCAAAACGGTATTTATGAGGTGCCGTGGTACCCTGCGTATCTACTTTGGAAGCGGGAGGATATCATTCATTCATATATATATATATATATATATATATATATATATATATATATATATATATATATATATATATATATATATATATATATATATATATATATATATATATATATATATATATATATATATATATATATATATATATATATATATATATATATATATATATATATATATATATATATATATTATTATTTATGACATCTACAGTCACTAGTTGAAATATACTCTATATATATATATATATATAAATCAGGATGGATTTATCGAAGGGCAATATATAAAAATATAAATAGAAAAGTTATTGGGTATAACCCTCAAATTTATATTTGATGTATTTTTCTCATTTGTGTTAATTTTTTTCTTTCTTTATTGATGTAAAAGAAAAATAGGTAAATAAAAAGATGAATAAATGATTTTAGGTTTTCTATTCAAATATCACTAGATTACAATTCAATCAGTTTTGGGTATATGTAGACAATCCAAAATAATTTCTTCTTCGTCGTCACTATTTTCTTGACCATCTTCGATTTCATTATCGCTTTGATCATCCAGCTGGTACTTTTGGATGATCCCTCCAGGTAGGTATGGCAGCAGGCGGTGGAGAAATCTCCTCAGCTCACACACAATCATACTATTGCAGAATTGATCCAAATCCAAATAAATATCTGAATATTTCTCGCAAAGATCCACACCCTTCTTGTAGTTCTCATAGTCTCGCAAGCAGAATTCAATTTGCTCTTCATCATAACATACACTCAAGTCGCAAATGGTGGCATGGTGAGCGTCCTCGGCCAAGGCATACAGCTCTGAAGACAACCTTGCAACAGCTGAATCGATATCTGTGGCTTTGCTCCAATGTTCGCTGGCATATTGCATCCACATCTCTTGAGAATGAAACTGAAATCGAATAAAAATTATTGAAATAATTATGCTTTCGATAGAATCATTAATACTCGCATTAAACTTTCGACGATCAGACTATCGGTGATACACAACAAAGAGTGTGTTTGAAGATTTATAAAAAAATGTCTATATTCTCCTCACAATTATCATCTATAATATAAATAATCAGAATTAGCTTATGATAAGTGGAAAGTAACTATTACTATTATTCAATGGGGTTGAATTTGACCAACGATCGCGTTCTCATGCCAACAAAACTCTTTTGACTTTGACCCAAATTTGCTACAATAAACAATTTTCAAAAGAAAAACTCACTCACTATACTTTATATAGGACACTCAATAACTCTTCACCACTTGCTAACTACTATGATTATACTTTTTTACTGAATCTGCATCAAACTCATTTCTTTTATAATCAAAAGTAGGCGACCCCCCTCCACTATGAATAGAAGTAGCGTCCTCTGACCCCCACCAATGTGGCTCGAAGGTCATGTCTTACGTCATCGAGCTCATGACACCCTCTGACACCCACAAAAACTCCATGAAGGTCGGTGGAAGGTTGAACAGATAACCAAGGACATATAGGGTGTGACCAAGTACACGTAGGGTGTGACTAACTTCACCCATGTACTGTGATTGGTTCAAATTGAAATACCCCCACATCAAAGTTGTTGCCATTCAAGAGTATGAATACAGGCTTTGGGATATATCCATCTCAAATCGAGAGACACCTTCGTGCCGTTTCAAACAAACTTTAATCTGATTGATGACTGGCTTGAAAAGTTTCCACCGTGCCGTCATGAACATTGAAAGTCTACTGGAAAAGCATTTGGCAAACATAAGAATACTTCAAATCAAAATTCAACAGTATGAAGACAAAATTGAAATGATGAAGAAATTCAACAATATAACCCTGGAAACGGTGAGAGCGTGCCACGATGTTTTCACAGAACCACGAAATTGTGTCAATTACAGTGTGTACCATAAGGAAAAATGTATCTACCCTAAAAAAAATTGACAAATATGTTTTTTATATATAAACCCATTCAAAGATTTAATTATGTTGGGACTTTGTCACCAAGTACATATTATAGGCTATGACTGATCCACGTAATTGAAGTCATTTGAAGGTGGTCGAGTAAAAAGCAATTGCAATAGTGTATGGAAAAATCTAAATGCTGAGTAATTCTAGATACATCTAAGTACTCCCTCTCATTACTGGATATGGTTCTCATTATACTTTAAGAGTACTTGAGAGGCACACAAGGCCAATAAGCAATTGCGTATTGGACAAAAAGTAAGCACTAGCGAGTACTTATACAAACTCTATCTACAATTACCCACAACATTTTAAATACCTCTCATTACATGTCTCGAGTACAAATCTACAATCCCAATTAACCGCAATACTTCTAGATACACCTACACACCTCTAATTACATGTAATCAGGTCTCTACTTCTAGATACCTCTAAGTACTTCCTCTCATTACTGGATATGAGTCTAAGTACTCCCTCAAAGTACTTCCTCTAATTACACTCTTATTACACTCCTCTAATTACATTTCAAACCGGCCTTCTATAACTACTCTTGTTAGTTTAGTATCTTTGGTATGGACATGGATGATGCCATTCTGATCGATCTTGTTCGACAGTTTCCCATTATACAGGGTGGGGCACCGTATACGAAACAGATCGAATATCTTCAAAACGCATGTGTTGTGAATAAAATGAAAAAACAAGTCGATTTTAATAAAAGGGGGACATCTTTCTATCATAACCTCAACTGCCATACCTCTCCCCCCACCCCTTGGTCACTATCACCTAAACAATTTGAATAGGGAAAGTAGTAAGTGTGACACATCACTAAAATGGTTATTTTATAAGGAATTCAGCTGTCAATTTTTGCCACCTAACTTTTAATTTTGGCGCCCTCTTGCGGGAAAAATAACTGTTCCGAATTCCAAATCATGATACTGCATTTGCAAGGTATTTTGACATAAATTCTAAGAGAAAAAATAAAATGGCGGTTCCAAAAAGGGCGGACATGATTTGCAATTATGATCTGATTCGATTAAAAATTGATATGTGGTGGTTTTCAAGGTCGAAAATTATGATTTGTTTGTCAATGCAAAAAACCAAGATGGTGGCTCCAAGATGACGGACGTAATTTTTTGTAATTCTGGTGCGATTTGAATCAAAATCAGTATGTGTGGATTTTTAGGGTGAAAAATTATAATGTTTTTGTCACTGCAAAAAACCAAGATGGTTGAGAAATTTGTAACTGTGGTTCGATTCGATTTAAAATTGGCATATGTGGGTTTTAAAAGTTTTCAGTATAACTAAACTGAATTAATTGAATTGATAAAAAAGCTTTTATACAAATGCGCTAAAAAGGAAATAATATTTTTTTTAGATGTGTGACGTAGGTTATTCTATGCGTAACAGAATCAAAATTTTACCTCTCAAAAATACCTATTTTGTACTCGCGGCAAGCTTTCGAATCTGTTACGCACAGAATAACCTACGTCACACATCTAAAAAAAAATTCCTTTTTAGCGCATTTGTATAAAAGCTTTTATATCAGTTTAAATCATACTGTCATACTGAAAACTTGTAAAACCCCCATATGCCAATTTTGAATCGAATCGAACCACAATTACAAATTTCGTCTAACATATTGGTTTTTGCATTGACAAAAACATCATAATTTTTACCCTGAAAATCCCCACATACTAATTTTGATTCGAATCGGACCAGAATTACAAACTTCATCCGCCATCTTGGAGACACCATCTTGTTTTTTTGCGTTGACAAACAAATCATAATTTTCGACCTTGAAAACCACCACATATCAATTTTCAATCGAATCAGACCGTAATTGCAAAAAAATTCCATAATGCATTATCATCGAATTTATGTCAAAATAGCTTGCAAATGCAGGGAATTCGGAACAGTTGTTTTTCCCGCAAGAGGGCGCCAAAATAAAAAGTCAGGTTGCAAAAATTGACATGGCCGAATTCCTTATGAAATTTCCTTTTTAATTATGTGTCACACTCACTACTTTCCCTATTCAAATTGTTTGGGTGATAGTGCACAAGGGGTGGGGGAAGAGGTATGACAGTTGAGGTTATGATAGAATAAAGATATCCCCCTTGAATTAAAAATCGACTTGTTTTTGCATTTTATTCACAACACATGCGTTTTGAAGATATTCGATCTGTTTCGTTTTCGGTTCCCCACCCTGTATATGATAGTCCATATTATATGACAGCCCATATTATATGACAGCCCATGCATCTACTTTTCCTCCCTTTTTCCAATATGATAGGTATTAATAAATGAAAAAGATTCAGCTTCTTCAATTTCACTGTACATTTTAAAAATAGTATACCTTTTTCCATTTTCCAGTACACAAAGAGAGTAAATAGACATGTGAAAAATGTAAGGTTACTTATGACCGAGATCTCGTACTTGTGCGAGTTCTAATTATTATATTCTCCTAATTTATGGTTGTGTCTGCATAAATGATGGCATTTTCTGTTTGTTAGTTGATAAATGTTAAATGATAAATGTTAATTGGTGCTGCATAAATCCACACTTTAGTCATTGTCTAATGGTGGATTTATGCAGCAGTCATAAGTTTTAAGTCATGAGAAAGAATATTCGTCAATGATTGGTTGGTCCGTTTATTCCAACCAATCACTGACAAATATTCTTTTCTTATGACTTAAAACTTATGACTCATGACTGCTGCATAAATCCACCATAACTTTAGGCAATGTTTTAGTGATGCCAAATGTTACGAATTGTTCACAATTTTCTTCTCGTTAGTGTCGCCACAGTATACCTTCTTTAGCCAAATTCTGGTTGGAATTTTCATTGCGCACACCCAGGAGTTTCATATCCTGGGTGTGCGCAAACGCCGCAAACGACGAATTCAAAGAAGGATGCAATCCATACATGGTTGCCGCATTTCAGAAGTTTTGCCCATTCTACAGTTGTCAGCGTTGCCAACTCTAGGACTTTACGTAGATCTACGTACATCAGGCCTTTCATGCAAACCTACGAAATTCAGTACCAGAATCTACGTATTTTTTACCAGATTGTACAAATTTTCAAAATAACATAACTCGTTAGGCTGAATGGGCATAATTTTCGTTTCTCTCGCAAAAAAAATTGTGCCTGTGTAACACAAAACGTATCATTGTGAACTTTGAAGGAGACTCGTTGTTTGCGATTAAGATATGTTTCAGCTTCCAGCTCAATCAAATTGAATTCAAATATGGAAATGAGCCGGGGCTTTGCTGCCGAGTTGAACAAATTTTTTTGCCGATTTTCAAATTACAATTCCCACAATCTCTTCATACAGTCGTGGTAAATTTAATACAAAATCTATAGAAACCGCAGTTGGTGATTGAGAAGTTTTGTTAGTATAGAAATGTCAATAATCACCGTAGAAAAATTATTTGTTGCTTGAAAGCAGTTATCATACGAAGGCGTAGAAGGGCCACGAGCAATTTTTTTTTGGAATCCCGACTTTAATCTCGGACCCCCGGCTTTAATCTCGGGGGTCCGACTTCAATCTCGGACCCACGACTTTAATCTCGGACCCCCGACTTTTATCTCGGTGGTCTGACTTTAATCTCGGACCCCCGACTTTAATCTCGGGGGTCCGACTTTAATATCGGACCCCCGACTTTAATCTCAGACCCACGACTTTAATCTCGGGGGTCCGACTCAAATCTCGGACCCCTGACTTTAATCTCGGACCCCCGACTTTAATCTTGGGGGTCTGAGAATAAAGTCGGACCCCCGATATTAAAGTCGGGGGTCTGAGATTAAAGTCGGGGGTCCGAGATTAAAGTCGGGGGTCCGAGATTAAAGTCGGGGGTCCGAGATTAAAGTCGGACCCCCGAGATTAAAGTCATGGGTCCGAGATAAAAGTCGGGGGTCCGATATTAAAGTCGGGGCTAGGACCCCCGACTTTAATATCGGGGGTCCGACTTTATTCTCGGACCCCCGAGATTAAAGTCGGGGGTCCGACATTTTCAAATTACAATTCCCAGAATCTCTTCATACAGTCGTGGCAAATTTAATACAAAATCTATAGAAATCGCAGTTGGTGACTGAGAAGTTTTGTTTGTATAGAAATGTATATGTCAATAATCACCGTAGAAAAATTATTTGTTGCTTGAAAGCAGTTATCCTACGAAGGCGTAGAAGGGCCACGAGCAATTTTTTTTTGGAATCCCGACTTTAATCTCGGACCCCCGACTTTAATCTCGGGGGGTCAGACTTCAATCTCGGACCCCCGACTGTTATCTCGGTGGTCTGACTTTAATCTCGGACCCCCGACTTTAATCTCGGACCACCGACTTTAATATCGGACCCCCGACTTTAATCTCAGACCCCCGACTCCAATCTCGGGGGTCCGACTTTAATCTCGGACCCCCGACTTTAATCTCAGACCCCCGACTTTAATATCAGGGGTCCGACTTTAATATCGGACCCCCAAGATTAAAGTCGGTGGTCCAAGATTAAAGTGGGGGGTCCGACATTAAAGTTGGGGGTCCCAGAATAAAGTCGGGGGTCCGAGATTTAAGTCGGACCCCCGAGATTAAAGTCGTGGGTCTGAGATTAAAGTCGGGGGTCCGAGATTAAAGTCGGGGGTCCGAGATTAAAGTCAGACCCCCGAGATAAAGTCAGACCCCCGAGATAAAGTCGGGGGTCCGAGATTAAAGTCAGGGGTCCGAGATTAAAGTCGGGGGTCCGAGATTGAAGTCGGACTCCCGAGATTAAAGTCGGGGGTCCGAGATTAAAGTCAGGATTCCAAAAAAAAATTGCTCATGGCCCTTCTACGCCTTCGTAGGATAACTGCTTTCAAGCAACAAATAATATTTCTACGGTGATTACTGACATATACATTTCTATACTAACAAAACTTCTCAATCACCAACTGCGATTTCTATAGATTTAGTATTAAATTTACCACGACTGTATGAAGAGATTGTGGGAATTGTAATTTGAAAATCGGCAAAAAAATTTGTCGACTCAGCAGCAAAGCCCCTGCTCATTTCCATATTTGAATTCAATTTGATTGAGCTGGATGCTGAAACATATCTTAATCACAAACAACGAGTCTCCTTCAAAGTTCACAATGATACGTTTTGTGTTACACAGGCACAGCCTGAATGGAATGGGCAATTTGTTTATTAAATAAATGACGCGACGTGTGGTGTGGCGTGTGAGCATTAGTATGAAATGGAACAGAACGTCTTTTAAATTTTTTTCGCGAGAGAAAAGAAAATTATGCCCATTCATACAATTTGGTAAAAAATACGTAGATTCTGGTACTGAATTTCGTATGTTTGCATGAAAGGCCTGATGTACGTAGATCTACGTAAAGTCCTAGAGTTGGCAACGCTGACAACTGTAGAATGGGCAAAACTTCTGAAATGCGGCAACCATGTACGGATTGCATCCTTCCTTGAATTCGTCGTTTGCGGCGTTTGCGCACACCCAGGATTTGAAACTCCTGGGTGTGCGCAATGAAAATTACAACCAGAATTTGGCTAAAGAAGGTATACTGTGGCGACACTAACGAGAAGAAAATTGTGAACAATTCGTAACATTTGGCATCACTAAAACATTGCCTAAAGTTATGGTGGATTTAGGCAGCAGTCATGTGCCAGTGATTTTTTGGAATAAACGGACCAACCTATCATTGACGAATATTCTTTCTCATGACTTAAAACTTATGACTTATGACTGCTGCATAAATCCACCATTAGACAATGACTAAAGTGTGGATTTATGCAGCACCAATTAACATTTATCATTTAACATTTATCAACAACAATTACAAAAATGCAGACACAACTATAAATTAGGAGAATATAATAATAAGCACGCGCACAAGTACGAGATCTCGGTCATAAGTAACCTTACATTTTTCACATGTCTACTCTCTTTGTGTACTGGAAAATGGAAATAGGTATACTATTTTTAAAATGTACAGTGAAATTGAAGAAGCTGAATCTTGTTCATTTATTAATACCTATCATATTGGAAAAAGGGAGAAAAAGTAGATGGGCTGTAATATAATATGGGCTGTCATATAATATGGACTATCATATACAGGGTGGGGCACCGAAAACGAACCAGATCGAATATCTTCAAAACGCATGTGTTGTGGATACAATGCAAAAATATGTCGATTTTTAATAAAAGGGAGACATCTTTGTATCATAACCTCAACTGTCATACCTCTTCCCCCACCCCTTGGGCACTATCACCCAAACAATTTGAATAGGGAAAGTAGTAAGTGTGACACATTAAATAGGAAATTACATAAGGAATTCGGCCATGTCAATTTTTGCAACCTGACTTTATTTTGGCGCCCTCTTGCGGGAAAAACAACTGTTCCGAATTCCAAATTATGATACTGCATTTGCAAGCTATTTTGACATAAATTCGATGATAATGCATTATGGAATTTTTCTAAGAGAAAAAACAAAATGGCGGCTCCAAAATGGCGGACATAATTTGCAATTACGGTCTGATTCGATTCAAAATTGATATGTGGTGGTTTTCAAGGTCGAAAATTATTATTTGTTTGTCAACGCAAAAAAAACAAGATGGTGTCTCCAAGATGGCGGATGAAGTTTGTAATTCTGGTCCGATTCGAATCAAAATTAGTATGTGGGGATTTTCAGGGTAAAAATTATGATGATTTTGTCAATGCAAAAACCAATATGTTGGACGAAATTTGTAATTGTGGTTCGATTCGATTCAAAATTGGCATATGGGGATTTTACAAGTCTGACAGTGTGATTTAAATTGATACAAAAAAGCTTTTATACAAATGCGCTAAAAAGGAAATATTTTTTTTAGATGTGTGACGTAGGTTATTCTGTGCGTAACAGATTCGAAAGCTTGCCGCGAGTACAAAATAGGTATTTTTGCGAGGTAAAATTTTGATTCTGTTACGCATAGAATAACCTACGTCACACATCTAAAAAATGTATTATTTCATTTTTAGCGCATTTGTATAAAAGCTTTTTTATCGATTCAATTAATTCAGTTTAGTTATTCTGAAAACTTTTAAAACTCACATATGCCAATTTTAAATCGAATCTAACCACAATTACAAATTTCTCCACCATCTTGGTTTTTTGCATTGACAAAAACATCATAATTTTTACCCTAAAAATCCACACATACTGATTTTGATTCGAATCGGACCAGAATTACAAATTACGTCCGTCATCTTGGAGCCACCATCTTGGTGCCACCATCTTGGTTTTTTGCATTGACAAACAAATCATAATTTTTTACCTTGAAAACCACTACATATCAATTTTAAATCGATTCAGACCATAATGGGCCGTGGTGGCCGTGTGGGTAGAGCGTTCGCCTTTGGAGCGAAGGGTCGAGGGTTCAAAGCCTCGCATGGTCATCGGTCTCGTGCTTGGCATCACACGTTAAAAGGTAAGGGCTGCGTCTTCCCTAGCTCACACAAGTCTCTCGAAGACTTCCAAGGGTTGCGCGTAGGGGTGCAATCGGTTGACGGAAATAACAATAACAACAACAGTAACAATTTTTTTTTTAACAGAAAACAACAATTGCAAATCATGTCCGCCATTTTGTTTTTTCTCTTAGAAAATTTGAATAATTCATTGTCACCGAATTTATGTCAATATAGTTTGCAAATGCAGTATCATAATTTGGAATTCGGAACAGTTGTTTTTCCCGCAAGAGGGCGCCAAAATAAAAAGTAAGGTGGCAAAAATTATCATGGCTGAATTCCTTATGAAATTACCTTTCAGTGATGTGTTACACTCACTACTTTCCCCATTCAAATTGTTTGGGTGATAGTGACTGAGGGGTGGGGGAAGAGGTATGACAGTTGACGTTATGATAGAAAGATGTCCCCCTTGGAATAATAATCGACGTTTTTTGCATTTTATTCACAACACATGCGTTTTGAAGATATTCGATCTGTTTCGTATACGGTGCCCCACCCTGTATAATGGGAAACTTTTTTTGGATTGACGTGGCCTTTACTTGATGGAAATTTATAGTATATGACACTAAGGTAAACACGATTAAATTTCCACAGATTTATTGATGTATAACATTCGCTTGAAAAAGATACAGTGTATCGAGACATGTCGCGAAGACAATAAATTTGTGGAAATTTAATCGTGTTTACCTTAGTGTCATATAATGGGAAATTGTCGAACAAGATCGATCAGAATGGCATCATCCATATCCATACCAAAGAGACTAAACTAACAAGAGTAGTTATAGAAGGCCGGTTTGAAATGTAATTAGAGGAGTGTAATAAGAGTGTAATTAGAGGAAGTACTTTGAGGGAGTACTTAGAGTCACATCCAGTAATGAGAGGGAGTACTTAGAGGTATCTAGAAGTACTTAGAGACCTAATTACATGTAATTAGAGGTGTGTAGGTGTATTTAGAAGTATTGCGGGTAATTGGGATTGTAGATTTGTACTCGAGACATGTAATGAGAGGTATTTAAAATGTTGTGGGTAATTGTAGATAGAGTTTGTATATGTACTTGCTAGTGGTTACTTTTTTTCCAATACGCAATTGCTTATTGGCCTTGTGTGCCTCTCAAGTACTCTTAAAGTATAATGAGATTGTTGGTTTGAAGAAAGTCGAATGTCATGTCAGTTAGTCGGTTGTTACGATAGAAGAAGCCACCTATTATACAGGGTGGGTCAAAAATAGCGACAATTTAGGATATTTTGTCAATCTTTATCAACGGTTCCTATGGTGAGACCGAGCATTTATCATTAGGAAAATACCTATTGGGATTCTTTTCTCACGACAAGAAGATTTTATCTAAAAGTTTAGACTTTTTTACAACACAGTATACTACATGTTTTTAACATTATCCTATACTTGAAATCGGTTTTGTACGTAATATATATGTTTGTTAATTATTTTTGAATGGATCTCCCAATTCGAATAATATTTTTCAGTTATACTTCCAAGTAAATTACCCTGCACTCGGGTAAGTTTCATTCATTTCCTATGTCTGATTTTTGAACTATAATTTTCATCAAGAAATAAGAATGGATAATATCTTCTATAGAATATCAATTTTAATTTATTGTTCAATAGGAAATGAATGAAACTTACCCGAGTGTAGGGTAATTTACTTGGAAGTATAATTGAAAAATATGATTCAAATTGGGAGATCTATTCAAAAATAATTAACAAACATATATATTACGTACAAAACCGATTTCAACTAATATTTGTAAACAGCCCCCGTATAAAATGTGATCGTAACTTTTTGAAGGTGATTATATTGAGCAATTACTATAAGCCTTTCTCAAATACTTTTGGCTCCAAAGCGGATTTATTGACTCAAAAAGGCTATTTTGTGTGGCTATTGTTAAAAACATGTAGTATAAAAAACAAACATTTGAAAAAAATTACTGTGTTGTAAAAAAGTCTAAACTTTTAGAGAAAATCTTCTTGTAGTAAGAAAAGAATCCCAATACGTATTTTCCTAATGAAAAATGCTCGGTCTCACCATAGGGACCGTTGATAAAGATTGGCAAAATATCCTAAATTGTCGCTATTTTTGACCCACCCTGTATAATAGGTGGCTTCTTCTATCGTAACGACCGACTAACTGACACGACATTCGACTTTCTTCAAACCAGCAATGCTACTATTTTGTTACTAATCATCTAAAAAGTAATACTTTTGGATGAGTGAACCTTGCGATGTTTTGATAAAACAGAAATTTTTATGATTTTCAAAAATTCGTATCTCCGAAACTGGACATAGAAACTAATTCAAACTTGCATGTGTAACTTCTAGTGACTTGTACTACAATATCCCAAAAAATTATCAAAATTGGCTGAAAGCTATTTTCCCCATGTATTTGGTGCGGAGTCCTATCCTTTCTTGATAGTGATAAGACAATTATTTTGAGTTTTAAAGTAAAATAAATTGTATTTAGAGATAATATGAGGTGGGTTTCTCGTAGAACAGGTATTTTATAAGGTGTAGGAGGTTTTTCATTGTTGTTTGACTATACTTGATGTAAATTTGGCTGAATCTGAATTTTAATTTATAATAAAAAGATTATCATCAGTATTTCATTTTTTGTTAGATTTTCAAATTATAGCCTAGAATCCTACTGAGGTTGAGAGTTTTTCATGTTTCATGACTGAGTTGTAAAAAAAACAAATAAAAAAAATTGAATTGAATAAATTTAAAACTAAATTTATTAAAATAATTCAAAATAAAGGTAAATAAAATAAATTAAAGTAATTTAAAATTTAATAAATTGTAATAAATTAAATTAAAAGAAAATAAATAAATTATAATAATAATAATAAAAAATTTATTAAATTTAAATAAAATAAAAAATATAGAAAATAAAATAAATTAAAAATAAAATAAATTAAAATAAAACAAAACAACAAAACGAAACGAAATTGAAATTGAAATTGAAATTGAAATTGAAATTGAAATTGAAATTGAAATTGAAATTGAAATTGAAATTGAAATTGAAATTGAAATTGAAATTGAAATTGAAATCGAAATCGAAATCGAAATCGAAATCGTTAACTAAAAAACGATCCTAATAATCACATCAACCACATATATAAACATAATCCGATACCAGCGTCTTTGCTGATTAGGAGTCTTAGTACAAAATCTCATGAGTAAATTTATCATAGCAATTATATGTAATTTTATTTTTTATATGTATGTAGAATTATAAAATTTTGTAAACTATTTGTATAACCTGAAATATGTTTATATCATGTAATGTACCTATACTGATGAATGAATAAATTGTGATATGCTGAAAAAATCGAAATCGAAATCGAAATCGAAATCAAAATCGAAATCGAAATCGAAATCGAAATCGAAATCGAAATCGAAATCGAAATCGAAATCGAAATCGAAATCGAAATCGAAATCGAAATCGAAATCGAAATCGAAATCGAAATCGAAATCGAAATCGAAATCGAAATCGAAATCGAAATCGAAATCGAAATCGAAATCGAAATCGAAATCGAAATCGAAATCGAAATCGAAATCGAAATCGAAATCGAAATCGAAATCGAAATCGAAATCGAAATCGAAATCGAAATCGAAATCGAAATCGAAATCGAAATCGAAATCGAAATCGAAATCGAAATCGAAATCGAAATCGAAATCGAAATCGAAATCGAAATCGAAATCGAAATCGAAATCGAAATCGAAATCGAAATCGAAATCGAAATCGAAATCGAAATCGAAATCGAAATCGAAATCGAAATCGAAATCGAAATCGAAATCGAAATCGAAATCGAAATCGAAATCGAAATCGAAATCGAAATCGAAATCGAAATCGAAATCGAAATCGAAATCGAAATCGAAATCGAAATCGAAATCGAAATCGAAATCGAAATCGAAATCGAAATCGAAATCGAAATCGAAATCGAAATCGAAATCGAAATCGAAATCGAAATCGAAATCGAAATCGAAATCGAAATCGAAATCGAAATCGAAATCGAAATCGAAATGGAAATGGAAATGGAAATGGAAATGGAAATGGAAATGGAAATGGAAATGGAAATGGAAATGGAAATGGAAATGGAAATGGAAATGGAAATGGAAATGGAAATGGAAATGGAAATGAAATGAAATGAAAGGAAATAAAGGAAAGAAACGATAGAAACGATAGAAACGAAACGAAACGAAACGAAACGAAACGAAACGAAACGAAACGAAACGAAACGAAACGAAACGAAACGAAACGAAACGAAACGAAACGAAACGAAACGAAACGAAACGAAACGAAACGAAACGAAACGAAACGAAACGAAACGAAACGAAACGAAACGAAACGAAACGAAACGAAACGAAACGAAACGAAACGAAACGAAACGAAACGAAACGAAACGAAACGAAACGAAACGAAACGAAACGAAACGAAACGAAACGAAACGAAACGAAACGAAACGAAACGAAACGAAACGAAACGAAACGAAACGAAACGAAACGAAACGAAACGAAACGAAACGAAACGAAACGAAACGAAACGAAACGAAACGAAACGAATCGAATCGAATCGAATCGAATCGAATCGAATCGAATAGAATCGAAATGAAATGAAATATTATTTAATACGATATAAAAAAATAATATAACAATATACATATAAAAGTTATATAACTGTCACAGTCACAACAATATAACTTCATACATCAAAAGTCATTGACAGAATAAAAATGTTTATTAATGAGGAGCAATATCAACTTTTTCCTACAGTTTGGGAGAGTTGAACAACATTTTAACTCATTTGGAAACCTGTTGAAAAAAATCAAACCAGAACTATCAGGAGATCGGTATTAGATTGAATATCTGGTTTGCGGAATATGTAAATTATCTTTATACCTAGTGTTTTTATCATGAATTTCTGATCTTTTGATAAATTGATCTTTATTATTGAAAATATAACTTATAATTCAAATATAAAGTGAAGGTAATGTTAGGATATTCAATTTTATAAAAAAATCTCTACAACTATGCCGTCCCGAAACACCAGAGATGGTTCTGATTAGTCGTTTTTGTGCAAGAAAAATTTTATGTACATGTGCGGACCAACCCCAAAAACACCGTATCCCATCCATGATTCCACCTGTACATAGTAAATGTTCCGTGTTTGTTTTGTATTCAAGTTTCTGAGTAAGTAATTGTGATAATTAAGATTTTGGACCAAGTTATCACAGTGACTTTTCCAACCTAGAAATTGAACACTTGTACAATTTTGAGCCACTTGATTATCACTTATTTCGATATACAGTTCTGGGCAAGACCTTTGGTAATTCCGGAATCTAATCTAAGGAAGTCTGTCTTTTCAGAATTTAAATAGGGTTAGCAAAAACCATACATTCAACTCTTGGAAAATGTCACTACACTGTTTTTGTAGTGAAATATCTTTTTTTGGAGATACAACCACTGATATGTGTCATCAGCGTATATGGTAAGTGCATATTGACACGTTTAGTCATTTATATATAAAATAAATAGTACCGGTCCCAACACTGAGCCCTGAGCCCAAGGGAAATGTCAGTTGCTGAGGATTGCTTGGGTATCTATTTTCCTTTTACTCTTTCAAAGTGAAAGTAGGAGAGGAAATATGATTCATGGATGTATAGTTATAAAATACTCTCGTCATTAAATAAAAACTCAATTTTTCATCATTCTATACTTGCTTTCGTACTAGACCCATTAATTTTTCCTGAAGTACGCCAATGTAATTCTGACAGATAACAGACACAATGCGCATGTCCTATGGCCACCAATCAATTTCGTAATTGGATCAATTTCAGTTATATGGTATTTGCAGTCTAGTAATAATATGTCGGTGCTGTGAACCCAAAGAGATTAAACGTCATTTGAGAGTCTAATCCCCATAAGGCAATGGGGGCACTAATAGAAAGAGAGTTAGTTCAGTCGGTTTATAGAAAGAGAGTTAGTTCAGTCGGTTTAGTCTCTTTTGCTGTGAACCGACGTCAACTTTAATTAACAAACAAATCTTGTTTTGAAAATTTATTTGAAGAAGAATACTATTTCAAGTTTTTTACAGGAGTAAAAATTCTACATTATAGTTGTTCGGATCAATTGACGAAATATCAATTCAAAGATGACTATCAAAGAACAAAGAAGAAAGAAGCAACTGATCAAAAATAGCAGTTGTTTGTCGAGTCGATAGTCTTCTACGGAAAGCAGTTCCACGTACAGTGAAGGCTAATATAGTAAATGAAAGTCAAAGAAATCCAATGAACAGACCAAGACGAGAAATTAACATAACATCAGATTTAACAGATAGAAATCTGCGGCAAAACAGATAGCCATCTTGGGCATAACAGAGATAGCCATCTGAGGCATAACAGATCGCCATATTAGTCACAACAGATAGACATCGTAGGTAAAACAAGTAGCCATCTTTGGCATAAAGGATCTTAGTCATAACAGATGCCATCTGAGGCACTATCAAAAAACCCTCTGAGGCTACCATTAGACGTTTTGGCATCTTGTGAAGCAACCATTTTTGATAAAAGAATACTGGCACAAAGTATACCTAATCATGTTTTTTTTCACAGGCACGCCTTTCGAGGACGAAAGATTCGCAGGGTGGCCGTGCATTCCTGAGACCGGATTGCCTGTCAACGCCCGGTATACATGAACGTTCCTATGCTGACTCAGGGACCTGACGCATGATTTCATTACGTGGATAGTATAGATTAAAGAGACATTAATTCGATTGCCAGCAGGCTTATTTTTGTATTATTTTGTTCTTCACTTTCGATATTAATGAATTGTTCGTTATCAAAGAGAGTATATTGATAGAAAATTACATTCACTCAATGTTGTTCTTCTTTACTTTATTATGCAGCCCACCTACATTTTATTTCGTGATTGAAACGTGAAATATTGTGCTTGGTGTCATTGATTTGGTCAACAGTGTAATCGTCATAACCAATCAGACATTTTTCGATGAATTCAAGCTTTTCATTTATATGAGGATAATTTGGCCACTGCATCATCTCTATAGCTCTGATCGGGTTATTATCTTGACATCGGATGACCCCAGAACAAATAAAACTTCAATAGAAACAAAAATTTACAAATGTGTAACAAATTACATTTTAGCCTCAAAAAATTTGGACACCCTATTTTTCAAAAACCAAGTGAATCCGTAGCAGTTTTCAGCAAAATTGTACTATTTAAACAAATTCACTGTAAAATAATTTATTTGACGAAATACAATGCTTCAATAACTTCAACACAATACTCTAATTTAAATAACAATCACTGGACTATTTATGTTCGACTTCTGCTTCACTGACTAACTGACTCTGCTGCGTGGTTCTTTTTATATACACCGTTCATTTCCCCGAACACTCTTGATATTTCTAGTAAGCCTTATATAGGAACGTTCTCCGATTCGACCAGATTCTTCTCGGTGCATAGCGCCTCTGAAGTCATATGCTGTCTGTGTGAGCGTTCAAGTCCGGCATCGCCCGCAGCTTCGCCAGAGTACACTTCAATGATAATGCTTTTTGATGAATATTTTTATTTTGCCGGGAAACTTCAGGAAACACAACTATTTAACTCCGATTTGTCAAAATAAAGAAAGGCAAAAATAGAGAGTGATGAAGAGGTATTTTAAAATTATTGCCCAACATTCCTAATATGATTAGTCCATTTGAAAAGAATGCCTACTCACACAACTTGAAATAAAACTACTGAATTGTAAAACAGTTTTATATAAGGACAACGTGTGAACTTCCAATGATAAAAGAGATCCGACCAACCATGCTACTTAATTTCTGAGAGTAATCTTTCTCTAACTACTTTGATGATAAATCGACTTTTGATAGCCCAGTTCGGTCAAATACTCCACTGTGCGACGTCGAAATGCACTCATGAGTTTGTGTTTCATCAGTACTTTAAAAAATATTATGTTTATAAAAATGTTAACACAGGACTAGAGTTTAAAATATTGTCCTTGGAAGACAAACGGAAATTTTCAGCGATAATGTTTCTACTTTCAGCGCGTCACACCGAACAATCGAATTCCTTCCTCACCCCTCCCAGCTAAGTTTTGTGGGCATACTTATCAAGAGTTGGGGTGAAGATAATGAACTCGTTGAACAAAACAGCCCCTGTCCGTTCTCGATTACAGCGCCAATCAGGTACACATTTCCCGATCGTAGATTCGTTTTTCTAAAAAAACTCAGTGCGAATAAAACCCAAGCATGTCTTTTCTCTAGAAAGGCCGATCTCACAGTGGCCAACGTAAATATGTCAGGAGTCTCCATGTCAGTGAAGTCCTCCATTTCGATGCTCGGTATTACCTTCAGCAGTACCCTGTCATGGGAAAGCCAGTATGGAGTGTAGCCCCTAACATACACTTACCCTTTTAGATTATGTCCGAAAAAGAGCAATCCGTATCGTCGGTGATGCTGAGCTTACAACCTCACTCACTTCTCTTGAACAGCGCAGAAAGGTCGGAAATCTGTCTCTGTTTTACAGATATTTTCCTTAGCGGTCTCATCGAGACTGACCCATTGAGGTCAGTATTCACGCACATCATTGTCATTGTCATTGGAGAGATGCCGAACATATCTTTCCCAGGGCTCGTTCTTCCAACAAACAGCAAAGCTTTGGAACTCACTGCCTCGGGAGGTGTTTCCTGAGGCATAAAGTCTGCAGAAATTCAAGACGAACACCAATTCCTACCTACTTTCCCTCGGCTCTAACGATGTTCTTAGAGAACATTACAGGATTTTCCTCTTCGTGAGAATCTCTCAATTTTTTTATTTCATTTCATCATGTCATTTAAGTTTTTTTTTCTTAAAAATTATAACCAAAAATCACTGAAGTTCCCAAATTTACACAATTTGGTAAAGAAAAAAAATTCTAAAATAAAATTTGTATGCGTAAAACTGATTCCCTGATGAATTGGCTCTAATAAGATTTAATGTTCCACCAAGAAGAACACTTAATCTTACATATTTAATATTCATATCTTACATATTCTGCTGGACCTAATATGTGGCCAGAGCATAATAAACACAAAACTTTGTTGTGACTATGTGTACATTAGCGAAAAATGTATGCTGTCATGGATTTAGAATGGTCTACCTTACAACACATTTCATATGATGCTGTTATGTCATATATTGAATGTGTAATTAATTACCGATGTGTTTGTGCATAAAATGACTATCTCTGTAATTAGACCAGATAGTATTTTTGGGTATAAATAAATAAAACGAATGTTTGTATCTTTCATTATAATGTAACCCATCAACCTGCATATTTTAACCTCAATTTTGAAGTAATAAATTTTAATATTTTACTATCCGGTTTTTGAGTTTAGGTAATTATTTTATTTTGTTTTGACTCATAAAGGTGCATTTAGTCAACATTATTTTAAAATTGTGCTTAAATATATGTTAAAAACAAAAGTTGAATCTGTACTACCAAATGGCACCATTTATACAACAATATTAAGTTTATGCTAAAAACATGTTACTTTGAAAATCCAAATTTTTTGTATAATAATTAGGTCTCATACAAAATTATTTTTAAGGTTAATGCACCTTAAGTGTCATACTACCTGGTGTGATTATTGTCAAATAGGTCTTTCTTTGACAAAAACACTTAGTTTTCTTAGAAGAAATAGAAGAAGTGAACGGAAGAAAAATCGCAGATATCCTGCAACTTTTACTCCTGAGCAATCAACAGTCTAATATCATTACTTTTTCAATCAAAATCATAGGAGAGGCAAGAAAATATTATTATTATTGACTACAATACAAATTTTAATGAAAACCACACATTTTTCGTATAACCTCGTTTCAAATAAAATAATACAAAGAGAAGGGGCCGAATTTTTCAAAATGTGTAGTAGATACCGATATTATTTGCATCCATGTTGAAAATAAATCTTAGAAAACGAAACATTAACAGAATTTAAAAAGTTAACAACTTTCTGGAACCACTAACAACTGCAAAGATACGCAAGTGAAGACAGGATTTGACTTAGCTGTAGCGCCATTTTATCTATGAGTCTGTTTTGGCTAATATTGGCTTATAGATTGTCTGATAGATTGGCTTATAATGTCTAATAAAAGACTATATTCGAACAGCAAAATTATATTCAGATAATAACATAAGAATTACTTTAATAACTTCCTAAAATCAACCGTCACTGTATACAGGGTAAAAAGCAAACTTGTATACAGGATAAAACAATATCAATAATCTTCAACAGAGTCGTCTAACTGGATTAAAAGACGAGACAAATATATACTTTTTTACATTTGTAATTTGGACTTTTGAGCGGCTTCGTTTCAAATAGTACATGTTGGGTATTTGAACCGAGACAGAATCATCTGCATATTAAAATTATCTGTCAGGGAAAGGACCAATGACATATTACCGTTAGACTCCGTTATTTACATTTCGAGCTGCGGTCTATACAGAGTACATCCTGTGCATAATTTTTACTGTCGCTTTTTTCGCGGCAATTATCTGTTGTATGCATTGTATATAAGCAGATAATTCAGCAGAAACTCAGCTTTGCCGACTTTTGGGTTGACTGGCAACTATTTTCCGCGAAACAAGCGGAAATAAAAATTGTGCTTAGAATGTGACCGCAGCTCGAAATGTAAATAACGGAGTCTAGCCGTCATTGGAAATGTACCCCGCAACAAATCTTATGGAAAATAGCTTTCGGTGAAATTGGCTAAAACTTTGGGATATCGTAGGTACCGATGTCCTGTTTAAATGTCTCAATGGGGTTATGAAATGACAGTTTTTGAGACAATTTAGGTCAAAGGCTGTTATATCAGTGGAACAGATCACTTGTTCCAACGACTCCATAGTTCCGAAATTTGAAAACTTGGCTCAGAAAGTTTTCAGTACCGCTGAAATTCAAAAACTCACATTAGTGGTCCCAAAAAACGCTCATTTCTTATATTATCGAAACCCGATGAAGCAGGGTCGCTGATAACTAAACTGTGGCCAGAATTAGAAAATCTAAGTCAGTGGTCCCAATATGTCATGGTTGTTTTTTCGGAATTCTCGGGTTGGATGAAAACATGGCCTAGGGGATTTCAGGGTCGGTTATCACCAGAAACCTCATGGATAAATAAGTTAATCGACATTAGTTTGAACTAATCTTGTTTCTGGTTCGTAAACAGACAGATTTTGCAAATCACTTTAATGATAATCGAATGAAGCTTTCTTACTCAATTAATATTCCACGACTGCAGATTCTTGTTCCAGTTATACATTAGCATCGTCTGTGAGGTTCGATAAACCTGCATCAGGATATTGGTAGTCTCAACCCTTACTGAAATATATTTCAAAATATTCACCACGCAACACGTGACCGGATATTTTGGGTCCATGATCTCGAATCTACATGTCATCGGTCCCATTATGCCCGCCCTCCAAAATGATCCAATTCTTGATTTTACCGAAACTGGATGAAATCTCGAACCAGGGATTTTTTTTCGGGGTCGCTGATCACGAACCTGGAGAAAGCGTTAGAAAATCGACGTCAGTGAACCCAATATGGCCACAAAAATATGACAGTTTTTCGATTTTTCCTGTTAAATCATAATTCTCTAGGAGGTTTTAGGAAGATAGCCGACCTCAAGTGAATTTTCTAATTATGACCCAAAATTCGAGACCCTGAAAACCACTTTGGTCAAATCTTCATCGAGTTTTGAGAAAATTGAAAAATGGATCTTTTTTGGGGGGCCATTTTGAGACCATTGAAATAAATTTTCCAATTCTAACCCCAGATTTGTTATCAGCGACACTAAAAACAACCTGGTTCAAGTTTTCATCTAGTTTCGGGAATATCGAGTCGTTGGAACATTCGATGTTATAAATTAATTCCTCATTACAGAGTGAAATTGCTTCTGAAGAGTATGTTTTCCAATTCTTCCGACCTCCCTGATGATCTTAGAAGAGTGAAATAGATTTTTGTCGATCAAAATGTATTGGAGGCCTAGCGAAAGAGATGCAATTATTCACGCATCAATGGAATGAGCGATTTTCTGTGAGTGATACTTCTGAATAACATTCTCCCTTATCTCATTCATAGATAAGAATCTCCAATGGAAACTGGACATTCAATAAATAATCAACTATCTGAATGAAAATACAAATTTTCACTTTCAGATTTATTCTCTCAGTTATATAGGGTCTTTCTCAATATCTATCAGATGTAGTTCAATGTCCAGCGTGGCTTTTGCCGGAGAAGTAGTTGTTTTCTGTTAGATATTACAACAAAGTAACTTCAATTTTATCGTAGGGTTTTTTCCATTTCCAGAGGAGTCATGTATTAATTCAATTTTCAATTGAGAATGTTTCTCTTTAAAACATGAATCCCTTCCAAGAGAGGTTATCTTGTACGATGGAAAACAGCGACTAAATTCCAACTTTCAGTCGCAGATGATTCCACAACTGACTTTATGAACATCCTGTTCATATTTTCAATGAAATCAACATTCGATGTTACTTCCACCCATAGCTGAAAACGCCAATTTGATAGCCTTTGACCTTATTTCAAAAACTGCCCATTTCTGGACCCGTAGAGACATTTAATCAGGACATTGATATCTACAATATCCCAAAGTTTCTGCCAATTTCACCGAGAGCCATTTTCCATTTATAAGGTTTGTTGCGGGGTCCTTTAAGATCTTTTGCAAGTTGAAGTTGTATATATCGTGGCATTAGAAGCAATAATAAAACCCTTGTGGTGAAAATTGTTGAGATAAAGGGTTTCCACCTTATATATCGAGTGATGTTAGTAAATTGCGAAAATTGTTATTGAATGTTTTTCATCAAAATATACAGATCTTCAGACTGGCGAAGAAAAATCAAATAAAAAAACGTTTGGAATACATGTTTAATAGAGTAAAAAAATATCACTAAACGATACATTTTTATATAAAAAGCTTTTAATTTACGATCACATTACCGAAAGTATAATAAAATCTCAAGCTGCTTTAAAGGAATATATTACAATAAAAATCAATTTGGAAGTAAAATAGGAATTTTTAGGAAACAACTGAAATGCATAACTAACTGTACTTTTCACTAACATTTTGTATTGTATTATTGAATTTGAAAATTGAGACATCCATATTTTAATTATAAAAAATGTATGAGGCTCATTTAGAATGTGTCTGCTATTTCATTAAAATATCTCAAATTCAAATAGTCTGATTGCAATAAAAATAGATATATGAATATATCATTTATAGGTAGCCACATTTTAAATAAGCAGCCACTACACGTATAAGATTTGTAAAAATTGATTACAATAAAAAATTATTTAAACCTAACACAATCTAATAATGTATTATCGATGAATGTACGCCTAAGTATAAACACTTTTATAAATCCGTTAATAATCTATATGCACAATTCATATTATATGTACAAAAAAATAGATGAGATACAATGCATTATTATTTTATATCAAACATAATCAAAATAGTAACGTACAAATCACTGGACTTGAAGACTATTAAATAAAGTTCCGGCATAGATCACTATTTTTCACATAAACGACTGACTTTACAAGTGACCTCAAAATCATATACAAAAACTCCATCCTATATTGAATGAAAAGTTACATCAACAATTAAAGCTAAATTAAGTATCCATAATATAAACTGTCCAAAGGAGTTTTGTTCATTTAAATATCAACTCAGTCGATATTATATCTAATCGATATAAAGGTAGTCATTCAATAATATATTCAAATATATCAATATACAGATCAAAATCTTGTTACTTTAACTAAAGAGAGCTAGGGGTACCTATTTATAACAGTCAGTATTTTTAGACGACATCCGGAACAGAATAAAATAACCCCCGGAAATGAATTCCTACAGTCAAAACAATCCGATCCACGCCATGTGAAATACAGGGGGTTTATTTTACATATTTTAATTTTTTCGATTTTTTATTATAACTCCCTACTCGTTAATAAACACATAAAACTTGGTATGGGGGGTTTGAGAATTTCCTTAAGATTTGTAGAGGGCACCAGTTACCTCATCAACGTGCCATATTTTTAGTTTTTATTTTTTTGAACTTTGTGCTTTACGACAGGTATTAAAAACATTAGGATCGGAAATGCTTTATTCTTTCTCTTCCCTTGATAAACAAATGGCTATTTTTATCAAATTCGGATGTGAATTATCAAACAAGGGAGAGATGAAAAAATACTGAGAAAACTGGGGATTCCATAAAAAAACTACAGAGATGAAACTACTCAAAAGGAGCATCTGTTGTGGAGTAAACAGAAATCACATAGAATTTGTTCCTTTCCTCAACTGGCTGCACCCTTCTACAACCATCAGAAGTTTTTGAGAAACTTGTGCGATCTAGGGAAGTTATTGTTGAAGTTGAGAGCCTTACCTTTAATTTCCCTCCAAGTAAGTCCAAGGGGTGTCCCAGTCAGTATTGCTTGACTTAGACTATCGACTATCGTACCAAATTCATATAGATTTATTTGATATAACTGTTTTAGAATATGTACATGTATACTTATTTCTTCGATCTTCACGGTGCCGTTTTCGAAGGCTGAGGATCAAGACAGCCAGTTGTATACTGAGCAATTACTCAGTTGCATCGCCAAGCCGAACCCTAATCCCACCAGGGGAATACTTGGAACGACCCCGCGGTGTTAGCGGGCAGGTCCGCATATACTCCGAGACTATATTATATGTCGGGAAGAAACCATGCCTCCTGCAAAGCCTATGCATGGATATGTGGTTGTTTCATACAGACACTGGATTAAATTATTCGAAAAGGAATACCGTACAGATGGGTCTAGGACCACAGAGGGCTCTAGGGCAAGAGTCTTTGGGCCTCATATCAAAAATACTACAAGCCCATGGGCAAATTTCCAAAAATCTTTCAAGATGAAATACATGCAATCGAAAGGTGCATCTAGTTCAACCTCGACAGGAAAAACAGAAACGACTACGTAGCAATAATGCCTGACAGTCAAGCAGCCATCAAAGCATTGGACTCATCCTACATCAATTCGAATGTGGTATGGGAATGCCTGCACAAATTGAATGAGTTGGGCAATAACAACAAAGTTTTTTGCTGGGTGCCAGGTATGCCAGCTGCAATGAACAAGCAGATCTACTGGCACGAAAAGAAGTTTCCACACCACTAATTGGGACAGAATCACTCTACGGGCTTGGGAACTCCTACTTCCAGAGAAGATTTTGGCAGACTTCCAAGTCTACAGCTAGCCAAAGACCTCTTCGGCATCTTCAACCGAGATAGGTTGAAAACACTGACAACCTTAGCAGAAGTCTCAAAACCTTGAGAGGAAAGAGGAGAGAAAATCTTGACAGTTCCATGCTTATATATACTAGATGTCTTGGTCTAAGTTAGGGGAGATCTAGATATTTCACAAAACTGCCTCAAAATTATTTCACTAGGAATGATTCTCGATGCTGGAAGTACCAATACACAAGCTGAGGTCGGTTAATGAAATTCCGAGCCAAGCGAGCAGATCTCGATGTGTACCAAGTGATCACAGTGGTAAACGAGCGAAAATAAATAACGTCCGATCTTTTTGAGATCTGTCACTTGTCACATCCAATTTTATTTTTTGCGGTAGATTTTATAATTTGAAGAATAATTAATTAGGAATTCGTTTTAATGTCTATGAGAATGGTTCGGGAAATATTTTTCGAAGATAGTTTTGATGAGGAAAACAATATTTTAACAACAGTTGAGAATTTTGCAGAAGACAACTGACAACGATCAAATTCGTTCGCCCTGCTAAGAGCGAACAGGTTACCCTCTGCTCGCTCCCTAGGAGATTAACGAACGCAGAGCAGATTAAAGAGCTGTCAGAGGAAAACGAGTAAACAGATATGTAAAAACCGAACACACCTATAATAGGGCTAAATTTGACAGTGACCAAAGCTCATGGGAATAAAAATATTAAACTATCTCCACCAATAGATAAAACAACTTTCCATTGACTAAAGCTCATGGGAATAAAAATATTAAACAATCTCCACCAATAGATCAAACACTTCCCACTGACCAATTTAAGAGTTTCGGAACTTTTTTTGGAACAGACTTTCTAGTGAAGATGATTTGCATTTTGAAACAAACAAAATTAAATTTATATTCAAACTGTATTTTTTGTGTTTTAGTGTTGATAAAATGATATTTGTTATGCTTTTGTGTTATGTTTTAAATTCATTTATTATTATACCTACTTTGACTGACTTATTCCATATCACGTAAATGATCAAAGGAACAATTAAAACTATTATTTTATTAATATGTACTTGACATGCAAGTGAACGTCACTGACGTCCTCTAGAAAACTGTTAGAAAACGTAGTTGTCTTAAGCAAATTCTGAAAACGTATCAATACCATTCATGATTTATAGGTTTCAGGAAAGAATTTGGAAAAAAATAAATTTTCGACGCTAGTATTTCAACAACGGCACTGATTGTAAAAATAGGATATATCATGATTTATTCCAACTCCAGTAATCGACCATCAGGCGTTGTTTCATTCTTTTCCGGAATTCTGTAGGTGCGTGCTATCACTGTGCTTTTTTACATATGTGAAAATTCGAGAATTGTCCATATGAATAAAATACATAAAAAGCGTTCTATATAGATAAATGAATATCTAGTTAAAATACGCAACACCTTCCAGACAGTTTAACATACTAAAAAACAAAACACGAAAATCCGTCAGTCGAATACATGTAGAAACATTTCTATTAATTTCTACTTAACTAGGCTAACCGGACCGAACAGAAGTGCGCCGTAATTGCGCCACTGCGAGTATACACTGTCCTTGTCACGTCCCATCAGCGTAGCGAGGCACTCGGAAAGGAAACTAGCAGCCGCTGGAGGGTAAGTACGCATCCAATCACAGTCACCTGATCGTGCGCCATATCACAGTATAACACGCTCAATAACACAAACATGCTTTTCTCTTCTTAATAGGTTTTTTTTCAATATAACAACCAAGATACAACAATACTATGCTACAAAGACAAAAATCCGACAGTATCTTTAAAAAAATATATCAACTGATGGCTTCAAAAAACAAGTATCTAGCAAAACTGAGCTTCTTACCTGAGATGCAATTATTAATGCTATGATAGATGATAATATATACATTTACTTATAACTGTAAATAGTTGGATGAAATGTTCATTGGTGAAACAATTAATTGACTGGCAGTAAATCTATCTGGTAAAATAGAGGATTCGATATTATTTGATCTTAGATAAGAAGTTCAGTGCAAAACTGAACGCAAAATATGATGTAAAATATGCGCAGCATGTATTTCGAATACATAATATAAAACTAACATGACTAAATATAGAGGAACTTTCCAAGCATTCGAAATTTCTAAATTTTAGGTAACCTGAATTATGTAGCATAATAACTCTCTTAAAAAAATAAATATGTTCAACATTTTAATTACGACGGCAGCACAAACCTTTGTAAATTGACTTGTAGTTTTCAGATAAGCGAAAAGCATGTATGTGAACATTACGCTTGGAATCAGGGCGCCAAGGTTCTAGGCAGCAGGGGATCAGGTGACCTTTGAGGTCAGCAAGTTGTATTCTCATCCCCTCCTAATGTATATGCGACACCTTCAACCTTTTGTGCCAAATGTAAACGTCGGCAATGTGGATCCGTACTAAGCGCCTCAAGAATCTGTAATTAAGATGAAATATATGAAAACCAGGATCAGCAATTTGAATAAAATTATAGATTCAATTTTATGGGGAAAAAAGTTTTTCCACAGAAATACTTGGTCTATGATTGGAAAAACATACTATGGCGAAGCCTTTTTTCCTCATTGAAATAATTTGTAATGTAAAACTTTGGCAGTATGATGAAATTTGGTAACCAATATTGGCAACCTTCAAAATATTACGTAGATATTCTCTGAATTATTGCAAATATCTGTTGGTTGTTTCAAAGCTTTCATGAAATTTCATAATCTGGATTGTGTAGCCTGAATTAGATGTGTGATCATAATGATAGACTTCAACTTGCAAAACTCTACCTGGCTCAAATATTAAAATAAAAACAGATTAGCCAGGATCAAGCTGAGATATTCGCTATCAAGTATGAACTAGAACAACTGGTCGATCTACCCACACGCATTCCTGATGTCAACAACCAATCTGCCACTACACTTTAGATTTTTCTCACCACCAATCCTGATCCATACAGTATAGAAGTTCACATTTAGTCTCCTTGGTTCACAACCTCATTTCAACTCATTGCTCTTTTTCTAAACACTCTTTGCTCTTTTTCTACAGGAGCAGCACAGTATTGCCCAGTCTCATATAGCACTACAATGGACGAGTTCAGCCACATATTACCAACATTGTAAATGGCCAAAAATATTCTACCACTGGAAACGCATTTTTTTTTCTCAATTTATCTATGCCTTTCGGTCCCCTGAATAATTTTACAATCCTAGGAATGGTGAAATGGTGGCCATCTGACTTAGTTTTTCATGATTTTTGACAGTAAAATTTCCTGTTACTCCCACGAAATACGTTTGTGCTTACTTTACTGGTTCAATAACTGAAAGCTTAAATCCTATTCCATATTCAGCACCGCCAGATTCACCTGAAGTAGTAGTTGAAGTAATAACAGATGTAGCTGAGAATGATAATCTAGAACCAACGTTATCACATGAAGAAGTTACTTTTAAAACATGACTATTTCCAGACTCCAAAGAATCGCTTCCAAGTGTTAACTCTGACTGTGAACCGTCGTCAACTTTAACAAACAAATCTTGTTTTGAAAATTTATTAAAACAAGAATAATATTTCAAGGTTTTTACAGGAGTGAAAATTCTACATTATAGTTTTTTGGATCCATTGGTGATGAACCACCCGAAATATTCAATTAAAGACTATCAAAGAAGTGAGAAGAAATTAATTAAACATCAAAATATTTCGAACCGAGATAAGTCAGGGTTGACTAGTTAGGTGGAGGCTTGGTTTTACCCTTGACAAACTCTCTCATTTCTTGTAATAATAAAAAACTCTAATATCTGTTTTATTTCACAAATGGGTTCAATTCATGTATCACCAGACGATTGGTATAAGAGGAGACATGTTCAGTACCATTTTGTTTTCGACTTGAACATTACAGTGGTGATTGGAGATGGAAATGAAATATTCTTACAAATGCCTTAAATTTAGGAAAACACATTTTTCAGTTACAAGCATCATTCATATCAATCAATCATATATTCCAGTAAACGGTACAAAGAAGCAGTTTCTGACAGAGAACTGTTTGAACAATGCGATTTGAAGAATCCCTTGCAGAAAAATGATGCAGTTATGGCTGATCGTGGATTCAAAACTAGAGATTTATTGGATTAAATTAATGTGAAATTTTATACACCCCCTTCTGATGGAAAAATATTAACGAAGAGAATTGCAAAGTACATGCTGAAAGAGTAATTCGTAAAATCAAATTAAATAAAATTTTATGAAAAAGATGCCCAATGCTGTTGGTACCAATATTATCCAGCATGTTTAATGTTGTATGTATTTTAGTGAATTTTGATGATTGTATGGTAACGTGTATTCTAGCTCTAGTTTTATAATAACCCTTTGATAAACGTTAGGCTTTAGGATTCGCAAAAACTCTTGAGATGAAATGTCAAAATATGAAATAATATGTGATGTCAAACAAAAATGTACAGGGATGTATGAAGGAGTGGACAACATAATAAATATTCAACATTAATATAGGACACCAACCTCTGAAATAAGTTTTGAAAGAAATAAAAAAAAAATCTGAATAATTAAAAATAACACCATCTGAAAGACAGGATTTATATGGAAAAATTGAAATAAACATCGGTAAATAAAATCAGCTTGTTTTTTATTGAAACACCAAAAATGTTTACAATTTATTACAAAAACTGGTTACTTTTTCAATAATTTTCATAATGTAGGGAATACAAATGTGGTTAAATAAAAAGCACAAACTAATTTGATGCCAGATTCTGTTCAAAGTAAAAATATATTGTCAAAGTTATGAAAACTTATAGATGAAGCTTCATTAATTCAATTATAATATTTATTAAAACTGCAGTCACAAAACATGAATAATGTTTCAGAGGCAGCCAATATTTTATCAGAATCAACCTCAAAATCAATTTTTATCAATTTTCTACCAAATGACTTGGAATTTCAAACCAGGGACATTTCTAGGATTGCAAGTAAATTGATTTAGGAAACCGAAACACATCAGTAAAATGCGAAAAAAATGCGTTTCCAGAGTATTTTTGACCATTTACAAGGTTGGCAATATGTGGCTGAACTCGTCCATTCAGCCGTATTCGAGTTTCTCGGACTATTGATATTGCAGAAAAAAATTATTTACATTTGAATACTACGACTATTAAGGTACCTGTCCACGAATTACTCTAATTAATCGTTGAGCATGATTGAAACTATAATTGATGGACATGAATAACTGAATACTACGACCGGTTCCGGTACTCGTCATATTCGAGTTTCAGAAAAGACATATTTTTCTGAGTTTCAATCTCAATTTTTCATTTTTATTGAAATATTTACCGGTCTATTGATATTACGGAATACACTTATTTACATTTTTTGAAGAGAGCGTGATTGAAACTATAATTGATGGATACGACGACCGGTTACGGCACTCGACATATTCGAGTTTCAGAAAAACCGTTAAATTATCAATATTTCGATTTTAATTTTTTTTAAATATTTCCAGAACTATTGATATTGCAGAAAAAATGTATTTATTTTTTTGGAGATTTTCAGTAGACGACCAAAAAGGTATATTCTAAAATTTCAAAATCTGTAGCCGTCTTCGAGTTTTTCGTGTGTTAAAAGCTATTTGTATGTTTAGAGTGCAAAGTGATTGATTGCCGTTCGACAAAGAGAGTTCTTTGGAGAGCGGCATTGACAATTTATGTTCGAAATACCCACATTGTATTTTCTACAAACTTAACACTTAGACAAAAACGATTGACACTTCATTCAACATAGGCACATATGAGGCACCTATGAGAAAATTAACACTCAATAGCAATACCAAAAAAAAAAACCGACCGAATGTCGATAACCGAACCCCAGGCCTTCCGTCTATTATGCAGTGACGCTAACCTCGGCACCACCACGGTTACTTAGAGTTATTTGAATTTATTGTCTTTAGTTTCCATCATGCAAGAATCAATATCCCAATTTTTATTTTTTATTGGAATATTTCCTGGACTATTGATATTACGGAAAAAATGTAATTACATTTTTTGTACATTTTGAAAAGTTGATCAAAAAAGGTATCTGCTGAAATTTTAAAATCTGCCGCCGTCTTCGAGTTTTTGATGTTCCAAACAAATTAAAAAATAATTCCAGTTAATTTTTCAAGATATGGAAAAACTTTTCGTCAATTATTGACATTAGAAACCAAAATATCAGCTTCAGAAATCCCATCGACCGTTTTACGGCAAACAAAATGTTTATCATCATTCTGATATCACAGTATGATATTATTTTCAGATGCTTTTATCAAACCAATATTTGAATCAATAGCCACATCGGAATGAAAGAGAGGGCGGACCCTTTGCGATTTTAATGACAAAAGTCAGATTTACGCATTTCACCTTCATTCATGAAGAGGCTTTCTGTAACTGATGTTATGAGGAACATTATCTCATTATACTGTACTGAAAAAATTGTACATTCCAGAAGTGTGTTTGTAAAGTTGAAGGAGTTTCATGCACGGATGAGTGCAAATGCAAAGGAAATTGTAGAAACCCAAAAGATCATTACCGAAGAAAATGACTGAAAAAGACTTCTCTCATAAAATTATAGTGCGGTTTTGAGTATCAAAAATATTCGATGACAATTTAAACAAATGAAACCAACTTCTTTTTGGTGATTCAACACTTGGTTATGAATATTCGTTTACTATTCATGTCATAGAATCAATCGATTGACAGGAATATATAAATAAAATAAATAAATAAATAAAATAAATGGTCTAACCGAAACCTGCAGGGTCCAAAACTCAGATCAATAAGTAAACATAGACTGGCCCGATGCTACGTAAACATCATATTCACTGAACCGAAGATAATTCTTGGGGAAACTGTTTTGTTTCGGGTTTTTGACATTCGAACCAAAACACAACACCTCTAGCACAGTGCCGTGCTTTTTTAAGGGGGTCAAAATTACTTATGCAAATGCACTACCTGTGAGCTGCAACAAGTTATGTCACGGTTTTGTCTTAAAATTCCTAGGGTCAATAAAAAGACGGGGGTTGGCAGCAAATAACTTTTTATCAAAATTTGGGGATTCAAGATAGCGGATTAGTTTTGTGATTTATGATGATATTCTTTCCTTAGTTGGATTCTAGGAGTTTTCAGCTATCAAAAATAAAGCATTATTTATGGTCTAAAGTAATTAATTCGAGAGATTTAACAAGTTCCTTGACTATATTTCAAGTTTGGTGCCTGGGGGTTTATGTTGTGTAGATCAAGTTTCAACGAATCAATACGAATATTTGAATAAATATGGACCAGTTGCATAAAGCCTTCTGTTAACGTAGGTAACATAACTGGTGAGCTTAGACATGCGTTGCCATAGTAATCATCAAATCAAATATTTATTTGTCTGTTAAATTCTTTATGCAACTGACCCTATGAGTTAAGAAACCTTCTCCAACATCTATAAATAAATTGTTCATTCTGTTGAGTATTATCCTTCCTAAATTTTGGACCAGTTCATTCATATGGCAAGTAACTGTCAGAAAACAACTACTCTCCTGGCTAAGACCACGACGGGGATTGAATTAAATCTAACAGATACTTGTGCAACGTTCCTCAAAGCATCAGAGAACGCAAGTGCCAGTGTTTTGTGTTGATGAAGTGTTGTTTAAATTTTCCTGTGTGTTTTTGTGGTTTTTGTCCTGCTTAAACAACTTAAAGTTACATTTGGAATATTTTTCAAAATAGTGCAGTGGTTCAATGAGACACAATGTCGAAATACTGCTTTGTTTTCAAAACAAATGATAGTAAACAAACATTCCACAGGCGAGGTTCCAGTGGCGTCAAATGCACGATACAAATCATGCAATCAAACGTATTCGTCAAGTATAATATTGGAGGACAAAGAAACTCATTCAAAATTACAGATAAGAAAAGCCTATGGCAAAATGGTGAATGCCTCAATGTTTGTTATAAATATCTGTAAGCAGGGGGAAAAAACATTGAAGCTTATGACAGGAAAATTGAATTTATTTTCCAATAATATTGATACGTTATTATAACAAATAGGCAAATATCACTATTATTTATTTAATTTTAAGCCTAACATATACAATATTACAAATGTATAAATATAAAGTGTCAAAGTGTATGTGAAAGAATGATTCCAAGAAAGCTCAGTACATGAGGATTTCAACACTTGGTATTTATTGATTTTTAAATAGAACTGTCTTTGTCAAAAGAGACCTGACCCTTTCTACTTTGTCAGTTCCGCTTATTGACAATTCAAGGTATAATCAGATTTTGAAAAAAATTTGAAGTACTTATTACCTTTACCAAGACGAAACTATGGTTTGATAAAGGCTCTTCCTCAAAGAAATGATTTCCAAAAATTTAAAGAAAGTCCTTTGGTATCAGTAATTGTCCTCACTGTTAGAATTTTAACAATGTCAATATTATTGGAAAATAAATTCAATTTTCCTTTCATCTCAATGTTTTTTCCCCTGCTCTCAGATATTTATAACAAACATTGAGGAATTCACCACTTTGCCATAGGCTTTTCTTATCTGTAATTTTGAATGAGTTTCTTTGTCCTCCAATATTATATTTGACGAATACGTTTAATTGCATGATTTGCATCGTGCATTCGACGCCACTGGAACCTCACCTGTGGAATGTTTGTTTACTATCATTTGTTTTGCAAACAAAGCAGTATTTCGACATTGTGACTCACTAAACCACTGTACTATTTTGAAAAATATTCCAAATGTAACTTTAAGTTGTTTAAGCAGGACAAAAACCACGAAAACACACAGGTAAATTTCTAACAACACTTCTTCAACACAAAACGACACCGTACAATGGCCGCCACGGCCGGTGTCACAAGCGGTGTTGCCAAGAGTAAAATAATTCTAGTAACCGCTCGAAGTGCCTAAAATTTCATCAGTTTAAAACAACATATATCTTCCTTTTTGGTCATTTTTTCACACCTTTCTGGACATAAACATTTCTCTAGAATTTTTAGAATAATACATCTGAATATAAAATATGATTGATTATGCATTTATTGGTAGGTTCCTACCAAAATCATATTTTTTTACCAATTTGACAACAGGGCGTCAATGTTTGAAAACACGAGGGATGAGAGGTGTACGTAAATAAACAAAGTTGTCTTCGGTTCAGTGAATATGATGTTTACGTAGCATCGGGCCGATCTATGTTTACTTATTGATCTGAGGTCCAAAATCTGTTCAATGAACATGTCGTTTCATACTAAGTTCATAACAAAACTGATATACTGAATTACATGTTCAGAATGAAACCATTAGTAATCGACACCAATTCATTGATCAATCAATTATTGATTTTTGGGGCATTCTAGTTGTCGGAGTGTCTCAAAAGTTTGCGGGCCCTAAAAAAATCTCTGCTACCGAGAATTTTCGCAAATTGCATGTTCTCTAACTGAACATGAAAAACAGATATACGAAGTCTCAATGGCTGGGTAATACTTTTTTTTCCAGTATTGGGCCCTATGCCAAAATAATTTGAATTGAATTATCGACTCACAGTGTTCATGAATTATCGACTCACAGTGTTCATGAATAACTCTTTGAATTACCATCTATACAATGTTCTCTCTGAAGCATTGATATGTTAACCATGGACTGCATAAAGAACGCTATGGAATCATTCTTGCTGAAAAATTATTTCTACTCCCTAGAGAAATCAGAAACGTGTTGAAGAAAGTGGTTTGGACTCCTCACTGTACTAAATTATTTTTAATGTTTTGATTTTTTAAGTTGTTTGTATTTATGTTAACTTCTTATTATAATTATGTGAAGCAATTCCAAAGGACGATGGCCTTCAAACCCGAAAAAGAATACTTATAGTTCTATGTGTATTGTTATTTATATTAGTATGCAACTGTGCATAAAATTGTCGAATAAAAATATATTCAATTCTGCTCGTGTCATAAATGCAATGCAAAATCCTTGTGATGTAATTTTAAGACAAAAATAATTGTTAACACACGTCAACAGTCACTGGGATAAGTAAATGAAATGAAAAAAGTAACACAAAATTATACAGTATACTCACAGGTTCTCTATATTTAGCCACATATATGTAAAGTTCTTTCAACGCTGCCACTGTATCAAACTCTTCCGCTTGTTGAGCAGACAGCTGTTGCATTGCAGAGCCCATTTCTTGATCTGTTATGATTGGCAACATTGCCACATCACTATAAAACTGTGACACCATTTCTCGATACCTTGGTATATCCTGAAATTAAAAATGTAAATACTGAAACTTAAAGGAATGTTTGAATTCTGAAAATAATAACTTTATAGTGTTTATTATATTACTTTCGAATGAACTCTAACATCATTAGGGCTAACTGTTCATGATATCAATTCAGAATGGTTTTACTATTCTTCATTATAGAAATGAAGAAATTGTAAAAACATAATTTTACATGGATGGATGGATGGAACAATTTTAATTCCCTCTACTTCATGTTTCATTGAAAAGTGTGTTTCAATGATAATGCTGGTTTCGCTCAATTAAATATGTGATTAATGAACAGAAATAATTTGTAACAAAAATTTATACTTCTTACAATGTAGGTGGACGGGAGAAAAAAGTACAACCTCGGTCTTTAACAACTATCGTTAAATCATGAACAAGTTCGGTAAAAATAGTTTCATCCTATCAATTCATCTATCCAATTGACAATTATTTAAAACATATTTTGAGTAGTGGACCAGAATGTGAAAATGAGTGTTCCATTTGAATTTCCAGCTTTCACATAATAATAATAATAATAATAATATTATTTATTGCGCTATGATACATACATATAAAAAAAGAATGTACAAGCGTCAAAAGCATTACAAGATAAAAGACATCAATACATAAAATTTATAAATAGCAGACATACAATCAATTAGAAAAAACAAACTGAAGATATTCGTCCACTGAATAAGGTTCTATATCGATAAGAGTTGTGTTGAGAGGTTTTTTTATTTCATTGAAATTATTATTCTCTTTTATGGTTCTAGGTAGGTGATTAAAGAATTTAGTACTTGAATATAAAGTACCTCTTTCAGTAGACGGCAGGTGGTGATATGGAAAATTAAAATTTTATACACTTCTTGTACCATATGAGTGTAGTGCTGCAAAAGGCTCAAAGTAATGTTTGTTTATATATAAAAATTTGAGACACTCATATACCGGTAAACCTTGTACAATATTGAAACTGGTGATAGACCAGGTCATGACTGTTCAGAATATCGGAATTTCACCTTTGTAAAAATCTCACCGTTTTCGAGATAATGAGCATTTTTTTAATTTCTGGAAAATCACTCTCACCTTGGATTTTTGAGTGCCATGTCTACAAATTGAGACCAATTCGAATACCTTTGCTGCTGAAGATTACTGATGAGTGATGCTTTCAGACGCCCAAAACAGTTTTTCAGAAAACGATACAATTTTTCAAGAAATGACGGTAAAATGCCAGATTTGAGTTTCGCCAATTTTTTCAACAACAGTTTGACATTATTGTTTGAAAAAAACATAATCAAGTGGAAGTGGATATTCATCAAAAAAGAATGCCCATTTTGTCCAGACTCTGCCATGGTATAAAACATACGATAATTATTTTTGGAAGGAGTAGAATTTCGATTATATTATAGTGACATGTTATTCTGAGCAAAAATCAACTCCATTAGACTTAGTCAGAAGTGTCTTTTATTTTTATCCTATCAAGATGAAATGATTAAATAATTACAAGAAATAACGAATCAAAAACTCAGAAGCATTCAATAAGATGTAAAGAAGTAAATACTAATTCAACGTTTTTTTGAATCAACATACACTATAAACCACAATAACGATTATTCAAAATCTCACTGAATAATATTACAAAAACGTTACTTTCGATCCACTCGTTCGCAGAGACATCTTTTCAAGAAGAACATTTTCAAATGCGTTATGGGTTATTATAGCCCCCAATCAGCGATTCTCTGAGCGGCATTGTGCAATCGGATATGGTTCTGCATAAAGCGCTGCTGCAGCAGTAGCACTACCTCCACATTTACCATAAATGTAGTGCATATGCGCATATTCTCGGGGAATATAACGTGTGTATGGCATGACAAAGACATAAATACCACTGAATGAAACAAGCGGAATAATTTCAAAAAACTACGTCACAAATTGTTCAATCAAATTGTGACAGCCACCTATTAGATTTTTTCAATTCTATTTACAGAAAATCCGTTCATGCACAATGCTGTATTTCATTTTTTCATTAGGAAACTATTGCTTCTACGGACACAACACAGGAGTGTGAAAAAATACTAATTTTCGACAAGGATTCACCTCCTAAATTTTTTTGCATTTATGTGGTTACACCCTGTATATCTGTCGGTCTCAGAAACTTCGTTGGAATCTGGATGTTGGGCAATTGCGACATTTATCACAAGAATTCGTATTATTCGATGCCATGTAGGATAATCGACATTTCATTTCGATAATTTTATTAGGCTCAATTACATGAAAAGTAAATTTTATTGACATACTATCTAATGCTACCAAGCAGTCTATTCTTTATTATTAATAATCATTTCCACATTTTATCTTGATCTTGCTGGAAGCCTAGCATAAAACCACGCCTAATTCAATGGAAATCACTTTCTACAAAAATAATTATAGTTTGTTTTATACCATGGTAGAGTCTGGACAAAATGAGCATTCTTTTGAAATGAATGTCCACTTCTAATTTGTTATATTTCTTCCAGACAATGTCAAACTTTTTTTAAATAAATTGATGAATCTCAAATCTGTCATTTTAACCTCATTTCTTGAAAAAAATTCACTTTCTGAAAAACTGTTCTGTACATCTAAAAGAATCACTCATCAGTAATCTTCAGCAGCAAAGATATTTGAAATCGTCTCAATTTGTATCAAAAATCCAAGGTTAGGTAGCGATTCTCCAGAAATTCTTAAAATGCCCATTATCTCGAAAATGGTGATATTTTTACTGAGGTAAAATTCCGATATTCTGAACAGTCATGACCTGGTGTATCACCAGTTTCAATATTGTACAAGGTTTACCGGACACCCTGTATATACAGTGCTGGTACTGTGAGTAGTTCCATTTTTTTGAAATGGCGTCTGCATGAATCATTATAATTCAGGTTATTCATAATACGAATCGCTCTTTTCTGAATTTTGAAAATCCTTTTAGCCTCCGCACTACCTCCCCAGAATTATACCATAGCGGGCACGTGCATAAAAGTTGGCAAAATAAAATGTCCTTGTTATGTTTAAATTCGAATTTTTCATTAGAACTCTTATACCAGGTAGTTAAGCAGGTTTGGCTTAACTTTTTGGAAATATATTCAATATGATTTTCATATTTCAATGTTTCATCAATGACTATTCCTAGCGATTTATTGTGTTCTGCAAATGGAATATCTTCATGATTGACTAGAATATGGGTGGGAGTTTCAAGGCTTTGATTGGTTTTGAAAAATAATGCATTTGTCTTTTCAGGGTTTAGTACTAGTCTAGACTCAATGGACCATTTTTCAACTGCCCTCATAGTTTCACTGGCTATCTCAGTAAGATGAGGAAATGTATCTGCTGTGAATAAAATAGTGCTATCATCTGCAAAGTTAATTATTATTTTATTTTGCTATGCGAGCATGGCAAAGTCATTGATGAAAATTATAAATATGAGAGGTCCTAGCACACTGCCCTGGGGGACACCGAGGGATGCTTCCCAGGTCTTTGAATGTATATAGTTGCCTGTATTATTATCTTTGATTTTTACAGCATGGGTTCTCGTTCTTAAGAAAGATTTGAACCAATTTAGAGGAACACCGCGTACATCATAATGTTGTAGTTTTATTTCTAGTATGTCAAAGTTTATAAAATCGAAGGCCCTGGATAGGTCGAGAAAAAGTCCACATGCAACATTTCCTTCCTCCATAGCTTTATATATGTTATTAGTAAGCTCGAACAGGGCTGTTTCTATGCTCTTGCCAGCCAAAAATCCATGTTGTGAATTGCAAAATTTTTTTTCTTTTTTAAAGTACTTGACAACCCTATTGTAGACCACCAACTCAAAGAGCTTTGAGAAAGAGCTGAGGAGGCTAAGTAGACGATAGTTATCAAAAAGATCTGGATCTCCCTTTTTGATACATGGTATAATAACAGCATGCTTCAAATCGTTAGGATATTCCCTAGTTTCTAGTGATTGATTCATTATTTCACACAGTGGGTCTGCTATAATGTCAAAGCATTGTTTTATTAAGACAATTGACACTTCTTCATAACCAGAGCACTTTTTGTTTTCCATTTTCCTAATTATTTCTTGTAATTCAGTAGTAGTTACAGGTTCGAAGAAAAAACTCTTTTGGTGGACAGGTATATTACATATGTAATTGGTAGTTTCAACTCTATCAAGTTGGTTGCTTTATAGTTGAAAAAGTATTTTAGTAAATTAGCACAAAATAGGGGGTCTTTATACGAGGGTTGCAGATTTTGTTTGCCTTTTTTACCGGTCAATTCCGTAATTATATTCCATGAGGTTTTTGATTTATTTTTAGAGTTCGAAAGTCTGGTATACATCCGTTTCTTTTTTGAGCATTTCATTGTAAAGCTGTTTGGTTATTCTGTAATTTTCTTTGAACTGGGGAAAGCTTTGAGATAGAGTTTGGTATAGTAACATTTCATCTTTGCAATGTGTAATTTCGGGATTGTTGAACTTAAATGTGGAATTTTTTGGTATGAGGCATTTCAAGGGAAAGTGTTTATTGAAATATGTGAGAAAAGTATTAATGAATGTGTTATATTTGGAAGATACTGTGTCAGCACTGTATACATTTTCAAAGTGTTCTCCGTTTATATCTGTACAGAAGTCATTTATGGCAGTTTGTGAGTAAAGCCTCATTTTAGAGTAACCTTTTTGCATTTTAGGAATATCAAAACATAATATTTGAGCGTAGTGGTCAGATATATCTGAATTTAAATTTCTTATTTCAAAATTTTGATCAATATTTGTTATTATATTGTCAAGACAGCTGTGACTTACATTGTCGCTACGTGTTGGTTCACTTACAGTTAGAATTAAGTTAAAGGAATCCAGCAAATTTACAAAATCTTTGAAAAACTTACAAGAACCTAGCGTGTTGATATTGAAATCACCGGCTACGAAAAATAACATTTTTTTTTGCTAAAAAGAACATCTAATAGTTGGTTGAATTTCACAAAAAATACATTGAGGTCACCATCAGGTGGTCGGTAGATGCATACTATAATAAAATTGTAGTTATTTAACATTATTTCAGCTGCACAGCATTTAAACACTTTACCTTCAGAAAGAGCGTCAAGATTGTTCATTGGTCTCGTACTGATATTTTCATGACAATAGATGGCCACACCTCCGTGCTGCTTAGCAGGATGACAGAAACTTGCAATAAGTTTCAGATTGGGGATTGCAATCGAATCGATCTATTCTTGATAACTTCCATTGAAACCGAAAGTCGGCCATATTCTACTTTCTGTCAGAAAATCGGAAATTGATTCTTATATAATCGATCAGAATTTTAAAAAGCAAATCCGTCAACACATAAAATTTAAAACAAATCCGTCAACACATAAAATTTAAAACAAATCCGTCAACACAAAAAAGTTATAGGAGTAGCCCACGATACACTTACACCCAATATTTAAAAAAATCAGTAATGTAAGGAGGAAAGTAGTTTAATATCTGTAAGCATACCTTGGCAAAGAGTAGTTTATTCGATGGTGAATCTTTTCCCAGACGATGTTCTGTTGTAGAGCAGGAATCCATGAAAGTCTGAGCGATAACAGACAGACAAGAATCCAAAGTCGATGTTTTATTAATATCAAAAATGAAATCCGGATTCTTTATGAAATTAACCCAAAATCTCAAAGGAAGACTATTGGATTTCCATGCGTGTACAACTTCAGGATCCTGAATACCATGTTTTCTTGCCGCATCATCTAATAGGTCGAATAACCACTTAACTGCAGGCGGCAAAGCTTCATTTACTGTCAGAATTGTCATGAAGAAATCATCAACGAATTTTTGAATTGTCCCTTTAGTGGATAACAATCGTGTTAGGAATATTTCTGGAATAGCTTTATGGGTCCTTTCTATCATTTTGTTATTCAGAAATTGATGATCGTCCATTGGCTTCACTAAATGATATATCCTCAGATTATTAGGAGCCTCGATGTCACCATTTGCTGTTATTATGGGAGATTGCGAGTTATTCAAATACATACCAGTTACACAATTGTGACATGGTTGTTTACAGTTATTGAAACTATCATTCTGCCTGGAAATCAGAGACATAACGGCACTTTCTTTGACTCCGTAATGTGCCAATGTGTTGAGTTTCTTCCACCCACAGATAGTTTTTGTCGTCAAATCCTCATCTTGTAATGTCAAGTGACCGCCCCTGCCATGCCTCCACTCTAAATCTACTTCATAGATTGACGGCCTTAGTGAGAACGGGGTATTTTTAAATAAAGCATCTAAAATCTTTGATTTTACTTGACTGATAGTATCACAGTCTAAAACTTTGCATTGTATTTTTTCATCCAAGTCGTCTTGCACAATATGGAGTGTCTGAAATAATGAAAAAAAGTCCTTTTTATAATATGCCATGATCCGTTATATACCAGGAGTATGATTGTCGTAATTTCACCTAAGATGAATGAGAACAAAAGTTAAATGTTTTTTTTTTTCTGCATCACTGTTATTCACACTAATAGGCCAATCAATTAAGTATTTATTTGAAACAAAAATACTAGTAAGTAGAAAACCGATTGCGCCATCATATGAAAGATAGTCCGTAGTTATATTATGTTATGTTTTGGACTGTAACTGTAATTTATTAATTTGTTATAAACATTTATATACAAAAAACGTGTTTCTTTTAGTGTAATAAAGCAATCTGGTTGCTCCAATAAGAAAAATTGTAGAGAATTGAAATACGAACAAAATGAGATTTTTTACGATCATTGGTAACGGAGAAAAACTGGAAAAACAGGAAAATTTTGCGATTTTTTTAAAACCTTATAACAATTCCATTATTGAAAGTATAACAATTGATTACTTTTATTGTACACAAATTATCTTCAGGAATTTCCAAAACGTACATACACCTTCAAAGATAATCGCAAAAGTAAAGCCAAAATGGTGTAAAATTGGACGATTTATTTTTTTGTTCATGTACAAAAATAATTTTCGTTGTAAAAACGCCCGTTTCAAACTAACGAGAGAGTTTGTAGAACGACACGAATAAAAAAAAAATCATATTAGCACAGCTGATGTGGCCGGAGTGATCGTGTTCAATTGATTGAGTTTGAAATATATTTCCTGACTCATGATAGATGCACTCAGTTATGACTTTTGTATTCCGGTTTTATGACATTAGTCAAACTAGGATAACTAAGTCAGAATAGAACTGTGACAAGAACAAAACAAAAATAAAGAAATTTCAAGGTCATTATTTTAGAAAGACACGCAGAAAAAATGTTCAGCAGCTGTAATAAACAATATAGATGAATTGCAAGCAAGATATGTAAGTAATACAACATAAGTAACCATCCTTCTGTCTGGCCCAAAGAAAATACTGTTAGCAAAATCAGTTTCCTGGTCCAATATATTCTGTATTGATGTGTATTTCAGTAAATTGAAAAAAAAAATGTTGGGTTCTAAATGAATTTTGTTTCGACTTCAAGGAATCATGTGTTGAAATTATGGAAGTCACCAGTGTAGTTGAAATCACGGTGACCGAATTGGCGAGATAGGTAGTTGCAGTACCCTATAGAATAATAACTGAATTACACTAAATTATTCTAATGAGAGGATCACCACAATAAAAAATTGATAATTTTGTTACTTTAATAATATAAATATAACCAGTGTCTGGGCAGTCTACTGCAATGGATTGTTTCCTGTGTCTTGATTCATTACCAGTATTTTTCTTGTTCCTTCTGGACCCTTTTATTCAATCACCTCACCTGAATCCTTTGGTATACTAAATATTTTCTTATGATCCAGAAATGGAGTGGCTAATCCTTGCTTGGCGAGATCGTCAGACTTTTTATTCACTGCATTTCCGTTATGTCTTGGTAACCAGAAAAGTTTTACGCTATTCCGTTTCGCCACAGTTTTCAGGTCTTCCAGAGTTTCCCAAGTAGGACAGCACTTTTTGGCACAACAGTGCCTTTAGTACTCCCTGACTATATGGCACAATGTGGAACTGCTTATTCACATAAGCACTTCCCATATTCTCCGATAGAGTAGCTCAGGCCTGCTGTAGTACTTCACTGTATATTGATGATCCCGTTCCATTTTCAGTCCTTGATATGTCTTTGAACCACTTGTGTGGGGGGGCGGTGATGTTACGGTTCACCAACCGAGTGCTCCACCTCGCCTACAATTACCGGGGCCAACAGTACCTGCCTTTCGACCTAACAAGTGACCCACAGAGAGTTACGCCAAATCAACGCGCTCTCTCAATGCCGACGCTAGAGAACAGCAGAATTGAGCTACCAATATTCTTTCACCATGGTGGGGCCGTACACTTAAGCATACTACTGGCTCTGCAGTGTCAGTACCCGAGCAATTATTGGACGTGGCTCACCCGCCGAGATGGTCAGGATAACGGTCTCAACCCAACGCCCCTAGAGGCTAACGCCTTATGGAAGGGGTACCAAGTTTCCATGATGGGGATTCCCCGACCCCCTAGGTACTCATGTTAGTCAGATTCCTCCGACGTTTGATGAGTAACCGTCCGCAGTCGTTTTCACACTTACTGCGTACCCATGTCAGGAGGAACCCTCCGGCCTATGTTTGATGGGTAACTGTTCGTGACCGAAGCCACTACCATGTTGACGGACTAGGACCCGAGGCTTTCAACCGAAGGAATTTGGAATCACTTCGAGCGACCCCCGCCGATAACCGGAGGCACATGGTGGACCCAATATCTTTCAACCAGGTCAACCCCCTAAGAACGTGGTCTGGTGTTCCTTTTCCATCTATCCTTTAAAATACCCCTCGAATAGTTTGTCAGAAGAGTATCGCGGTTTTCAAAAATTGGTTATTCTTTCTAGACTTCTTTTGATAATATATATGACCCGATTTGGAATACTGCCGTTTCCAGCATGTTCTTTTCTCCCTTTCAGAAATATACTGAGAGGTCGATTGTATGGTTGGTATATGGGTCTGGTTGAGCTTAATCACTGCTGAGATTTTAAGAGTCTTCAACCACCACACAGAAGCTGCAATGTTATCAAAGGACGAACTACCTTAGTATATATCCAATCCAATGTATGAGACTATGTGCACGGCATCACACGTTGAAAGGTGCGGGCAGCGTCTTCCCTAGCTCACACAAGTCTTTCGAAGACTTCTGAGTGTTGCGCGTAGGGGTGCAATCGGTTGACGGAAATAACAATTTAACGTCTGAGCCCAAGTCTTGCCGTAGGCAATATGTTGGTAAGAACGTAAGTTTGTAATAAGTCATCAGTAATAAGTCATCAGGGCGAAAAATACCCTTATGTTGATACAATGAGTCTTCCTATAAGCTTGAGGTACAAAACCCCCCTTGTGGGTATCCTCGGGCGACTCGAACTCCCAAGATTTTCCGCAACAAGAACGTGCCATCAAGTATACCCTCGATTCACCTGCAGCCAGTTGAATTGATTCCGTTCCCTAGTGGTATCGCTGATAAATGTTGAGGTTTTCAATGTCGAAAAACGCTCCCACATCTACATCCTTTTCCTCCCGAGTTTTCTTCACTTTTCCCACTGAGTGCAAATTGGTAGGAGTGTAGAGGAATTGAAGCAACACCCCGCCCCTAATACATCTGTTTTAGGCTACTAACAGCCTGAATCCCTATTCTATTGGTATAAATAGAAGATTGATTATCTTGGCAATAGTTTCTCAGATGTATAGTTAACGATAGAAGAGCACATGTCTTGTAGAAAAACAAGTGTGATGTGAGTTGTCTAGATGCCAATACTGACGTCTAATACTTGCTTGGAATGCGCAGTGACCACCAGGGGTGGTGTTACAGGTTTTCTAACAGCTGAAAAGTTATTACTATAGTTCTCTACTGTTGAGCTCGATAAGAGCCCACATGCTCTGTTCCAAGCGTCATGTGTGTTGCCGAGATGCAAATCTTGTTGTTTAGGTGAAGGGTGACTGCTTGGATTACACTGATAATACAGAGGGATTCGAGATTCAAATCAATTCATAACCTGTCGATAATTTAGAAAAGAGGGTATAATTCTACTAGAATAACGAACCATAAAGGTAAGCTGAAAATTTACAGGATAACTGTATTCATCAAGTAATTTCCACTATCTCCTACCTCACCAAAAGAACTACCAGTAAAGATAAATATACATACCACAACGCTATATTCGACATTTTCTCTCAGAAGTCTTTCTTCAGACAAGGAATATCTAGCATCATGAGTGATGGCATCAACCAGTCCCTTTTCTATTTGATGTTTGATAGCTTTGAACAATAAAAATAGTGAGGATCCAGCATATTCTTTGAGGTAATGATACATGCAAAGAGCCATCCAATTTGTTAACATCTTCTCTACAACGCTTTCTGTTCTTCTTAACATTAATTGTGGATGCTTGGTATTTACAGATTTATCTATTAAACGTAGTAATAAACATTTGAGAATCTCAGTAGCATATTCCATTTTGCCCATCAAAACTACCATTAATAAGGACGCTACATTTACTCTGAAAATTAAAGAAAAAACAATCAAGAAAAAGCTGAGATGAAAACAGAACGAAACACTTACTTATTCCTAATATTGAAAGACTTTTGAGATTCCAAAATATCTATGAATGTTAGTATGAAGTATTTGTTATTAATCAGCTGCTCAAACTGTAACATCGCTGTATCATAGTTTGTTCTTGGCAGATTTAGTCGCACCTGAAACATCAATCAAATATATCACATTAGTTGGAAACGAAAATTATAAACTAAAAATTATTTTTTATATTTTGGTTCCAACAAAAAGGGAAAATCCTGTAATGTTCAGAGAACATCCAGAGAGCCGAGGGAAAGTAAGTAGAAATTTGTATTCTTCTTGAATTTCTGCATGTTGTATGCCTCAGAGAACAGATTTGCCGTTTGTTGAAAAAACGAGCCCTATGAAAGATATGTTGAGCATGTCTCCAGAGTGACGACAAATTGATCTCTCTCCCTCCAATATTATGATCGTTGCTTCCATAGCCGCATTTGACCAGCTCAAACTTGGGGAGGGGGCTACTTTGTCTGAAATATCTTCATGTAGACCCTCTTTAGTTTTATAATTGATGTGAAAACTCAGCTCGACGTATTAGTCTCCATGGGACCGCTAACGGAGGAACGATTGATATTTCAGAAGAGTATCTATGGAAATATCTATAAAACAGAGACAGATCGACAACCTTTCTGCGGTGTTGCAGGAAGTGAGCGACCTTGTAAGCGCAGCATCAACGACGAGACAAATGTCCCTTTTTTCAACAGAACGTACAAGTTTCAGTGTTTGGTTGTGATGCACTCTATAAAAAGGAACTGTATGCACTCCATAAAAGGGAACTGTATTCTATGACAGGTCGGATATGTGCCTTATGAATCATAATCAATTGATGGGAAGTGAAATATCTTTCAACACGAATCAGAAAACCAAGTTTGTGAGATGCACTGTTGGTAATGGACCTCACATGGCTTTCCCTGAAAGGGTACTGCTGATGGTAATATCCAGAATCAAAATGGAGGACTTCATAGATAATTAAGTCGTTCCTTTTTCGTTCTCTTCTGGTTTCACTGGCTGATATCTGAACTATGGAAGAGAACGTGGTATGAAGGGTACCATCATCCGCAAAGCTATGCACTGGGCATGAGGTAGCTGGAAGATTCAACTAAATACCAGTCCCAAAAGTAAAGAAACGCAATAAAGCCAGTGACATGGGACCAACAAATACATTATTTGCAATAGAGAAATTATTGAAGGGAGTTGTATGCGTAATTGATTAATTTCATCAATAACAATAATCTTCTTTCAGAAAATATGTTGGGTTTCAGATATTTGCCTAGTTGTGAAACTGATATACACACAATTTCATTCGACTGAACGACGTGAATAGGATGAGAGTGAGGTGATTTGAGGTGAGCTTTTGAAACTGTAGATAAAAATATTACTTCTGAAATTAAGATATTACGGAATAACAGGTACAGTTCTTAATGGGTTTGAAAACTAAGTACCTTCATGACAGAAAACAGGTGTCTAGGGTCAACGTTGACTCCTTTGATGTGATAAATGATTTTTTTTTAAATGTCTTCTAAGATTCGTGAATTTTTTTAGTACATATAAATCAAAATATACATTTTTCTGAGAAAAAGGATAGTTGGTAAAGAATACAATTAAGTAGTATAATTAGATTTCATTTTAAAATTTCTAAAGAATTGTGATAGCCTTTTTATAGGACTTGGTTCACCGCTGAATTATTCAAATCATATCCTCTTTAGTTCAGTTGGTATATGATAATTCTTAATAATCTTGTATACCAAAGAACTTCTTGTCAAGGTGGATTTTGGAATGGGTGGTTAGTATCAAAGACTCCGTCATACATTCGTGTATCAAACATAGTTTTTGATATGAATGAACATGCCAGAGTGAGAATTCCCTTACTTAGAAAATGAGGTCTACGTGACTTTGCACTCTAACTTTACTTCGGCACCTAACTGCTTGTTTCTGCAGTACAAATACTATATGAAAAATTGGTAGCTGCAATATCCCCAAAAGACTATCTCAAATGAGATTTTATTAGTTAGTGATATACCAATATTACAGCTGTGGCTGAATTCATTTCAACTAAATCGGAGTGAGTAGCATCGTGATATCAATTTTTTTGTTAGAGACATGCTGGTAACATTTCAATTTGTGCTCTATTATTAAAATTCCCAACCACTTAAGAGTTTTTTTGATTTCTACAACATGTCCATTCAGGTTCAAGTTGGTGCAGTCAAAAGTTAATAAAACAAATTATTTTTGTTTTCTTAGGGTAAGAGCATAAATAATTTGCTGCGCACCAATACTGAACCTTTGCAAAGTCACTAGTGATATTATTCAACAAGTTATGCTTTATACTGCATGGAATGTTGCATAATATATTTATTGACAGGCAGGTTATTATTATTATGATTATTACAAAAATGTGATGGATTTCACTTCATTTGGGATGTATTAATTTTTTGTGTTTTAAATAATTTAACTCACCTTAGGGGCATTTAATATAGGGTGGTCACTAACACCAGGAAAGAAAACTTTCATAATATAGCTGGTATGGTCTAGAGTAGGTATACCAGAATTTTCTAAGTCGGCAGTGAGATCAGTCATATCAGTTTGAAGTTCGGCAAACGCTAAAAGGAAATTAGCTATATTACATTTAAAAAAGAATCACAATATTTTCTTACCTAATTTGCATTCAGATCTAACATTACTTTCTAAAGTGTCCATCTGAATTTGTATTCTTTTATATTCCCTTTCAGCTTGAGTCGATTTTCTTCGGTAAACAAATAGTACGGCAACAAAAAATAAAACAAACAGTATTGTGCCAACTGCTATCATTATGACTGCCTCTGGTGGAAAGGCAAAAGATCTGAAAATGTCATACTGCAGATGGCCAATTTGAAACCTCAAACTTTTTCCTACTCTAACTACTACTAATGGAAGGTTGGTGTCAGTCTGAAAAAAATTTAAAATAATTTATTCCATTTTTTAGAAAACATTTTTAAAAACATACCTTGAATCCATTTTCATCAGTACCTAATGGTTGTTGGTCCGGTGGAACACACACAAGTTGAATCATAGCAAGACCAGTGACATTACAAGATTTTGTTCCAATCGTAACAACAACATCAGATTCTTCACTAGCTGCATTGAGATTATTACCTTCTATTACCAGCCTGTCACCTTGATACAATTTTATCTGGTCAGCAAACTGGAAAAATTTCGGATCCTCCACATACAACAATTGAGATCGAAGATTTGGAAAATGCTTCTCCAAGTCTCTCACAGATTGAACATTATCCATCAAAAATCCTATGCGAAGGATTAACTTAGGTTCTTTCCTCTGAAAGAAATATTTTCAGTTTCAGAGATCATCTTTATTCAGTTTTTACGAATATTTTTAATGGACAAACCCCAATGATTGTTCAAGAAGTGTGAAACTTCTGGAATGATTTTGTTTTTAGAATTACGACCATGATTCATGACCATTAATTGAAAGGGTACAGTTTGATTCAACAAATTTTTCTTTTGTTAAAAAAATGTTATTCTAATTTTGGATAAAATTTGCAGCATATTATTAAAATATGAGATTCTCTCTACAAGATTTGAGAAAGATATTTTGTCACAAATATGAATATTTGAAACTTTTGGTGTGAACACAATCATTAAAAAACAGAAAATTACCCATGTTTGAAATTGACGTAGTTTGTGCAGTTTTGGTGGTTAGATAATTTTTTTCATTGGAAAATGTTTGTAACAAACTTATAGTAGTCCATGGGACAGAACCCCTTTTTAAAAATCATTCCCACTCCTCCGGAACTTCGTCTACGGAATTACTTTTCAGTCTACCAACGTTTTTATCTGCGAAATTAAATAGTCCTTTTGACTTCTCTACTGCGCCAGTAAAAGCTTTAATTTGCGATGTTCGCCTCTCAAGCGTAGAGTTCTGGGATCGATTCACCAGTCTTGAGCATGGCATCACACGTTGAAAGGTAAGGACTGCGTCTTCCCTAGCTCGCACATGTCTCTGAGGGTTGCACGTAGGGGTGCAACAGGTTGACGGAAATATCAATTATAACAATACTCATTTTTTCGACTCAGTATTCCCAGAAAGACAAACATTTTATTCTGCTGTTAAATCTAAGGTTGAAAGTGTTCAAGAATGGGCAGCTCGTATAAGACAACTTGCTTGTAAATGTGTGTTTGAATCGAGTGAACTGAATTTACTCCGTGACCATTTCATAATGGATTTCGAAAAAGGACCCATAATCAAGCGAATTTTTGAGGGAAAAGGAGATGGATTTACTTTCGAAAAGTGCATTGAAATTGCGTGTAACGGAAGCAAGTAATAAAGTTCATACATAATACTGCTGGTCTGAAAATTCAACAAAAACCGGAAATTTTCCGAATTGGAGCAAAAAAGCAGCAGTGGTTCTAGTGACAAAAAGGTTGGTGGCTTCATCCATTTTTCTTCAACTAAGCATGGATTCAATCATTCGAACAACCATTTTGATGGGCCACCCTATTCCATTGGTCAAACTTCTTCAACGAGAGATGAGTGTTTTATATGTGGTAAGAAACATCCAGACCAATGTAAGTACAGAAATTGTGATTGTCATCTGTGTGGTATTGAAGGACATTTGGCACCGAAGTGTTCCAAAAACGCCAAAACGCACCGTAAAAACAATCAAAACACTTAAACTCTGAAGCCGATCAAGTTTTTATAATGAATACTAGAAATTTTTAACCAATTTAATACATGTAAATATAAATGGTAAAAGTATACAATTTGAGTTGGATACCGGTAACAGTATAAGTTTAATTTCTAAAGAATTACGGGATAAATATTTTCCCTAAGTTGAGATTGTTCCTAACGAAACAGTATTTTCGACTTAAACGGGAAATTCGTCCTCTTGGAAAAGTTCTTGTTTGAGATTTTTTATAATAATATTACAGAACAAATATGTCATTAATAATGGTCCTCATGTGTCAGGAAGATATTTCTTCAACATGTTTAATCTGATCATAAATAAATTAAATAACGAAACTATACTGAATAAATTTCACAATGATTTTCTAATTAGTTTTCAGTGGTGAATTAGTACTTTCCAATAAAGGTTATATTCATTTTAAATTAAAGGAGAAATACCTTAGGAAAACCATACCTTGCCAATAAACTTCTTAATACCGGAATAGTATTTATACTTTCAGTACTATTTAGCACAAAAACTTCTGCCATTTCGTATAATTGTCCACAACTACCAAAATATGTTTTCATAAAATAGGACCTAAATAATCAATGAGAAACCAAGGATTACTTGGATACTCCCAATTTATTAGCGAATTAGAGGATTACAATCATTGTTTTCTCTATATTCAAATTTAAATTTGACCACTATACACAGAGCCAAGCTTTTAGTTTTTACCATTCTCATATGTGAAACGTATAATATTTTCAAACGATTCTCTGTAAATGTTCTGGTACCACTACCCTATTTCCGAATATAGGACATAGACAGTTTTGTATTACAGAAAATGAGTATTTATTATCAAAATAAGATTTTAATTCGCGATTCACTATTCCAGGACAACCATTTTTAACAAAATAATAAACTTGCTCAAGAATAGGATTTTTCTGAGAATATGAGCTGTTGTTCTGCAATCTATCGTTAAATCTTGATTATCTGAAATTAAATTTAAAACAAATGAAGAATCATTTCTCAATGGCAATCGAGACAAAAAAAATCTGCAATGCTAGGATACCGGAAGTTTATCAAAATAATGACATTATCATAATTTATTAACAAACAGTAAATTTTTTCAAAACAATTCAATAAATACTTTCAATCATATGAAAGTAAACAGCACTTCAGAAGACCATATAGCCATATTTTGCAGTACAAATTTAAAATGTTTTTTACATATTTTTGTAAATATTTTGCGAAAAGTTTGAAAAATAATTAATGGTTTCATACTTATGTTATATAATATAACTTCAATACCGACATTTTCGTCATAGGCCTTTTTTTTAAAAGCATACACCGATGATGGATTCATGCTGGTATTGAATGAGGTTCTGATGTTCCTTCTAATGAAAAAAAATTCTGATTGTGCTGATTAAACAATTCAGGTATATACTTAAATTATCGGGAAGTTACTCCGATCCACAAGAAAAAAGATTCCCATATGCAAGAGAACTATAGACCCATTCATAGATGTTCAAACTTCCTAAGGCAAGAAAAAATGTTCTCCAACATGGTTTCATAGAAAATAAGTAGACAAAAACAATTCATTTTTATTAAAGTAGAATTGTGGAATATATTGACAGCGTCGAGTATCCAGTTAACATTTTTGCGACTTCAATATTCATTAAACAAATCTGAAAAAACTCAGCTGGCTGGTAATAAATTATCATAAAGCTGGTATTTTGTCATGCTACGGGTTGTGGATGCGACAGCATTTTTGTAAAACAATTTGTTTTCGTCTTTGTACTTTTAATATCTTACAATAACCAAAAAGTGATGTTCAAAGATTTGTAATATATCACTAAATTAAACTTATTCTGACTGCGCGGTAGAAAATGTCACGTTTACAAGAATTTTGGCGAATAAAAAAGTTGGTGGACTCTTCGCAATAAAACTATACGCGAAGTTACAGAGATGTGGTAATAATATTCAAAAAGGGGTCCTGACCCGTGGACTATAAAGACTTACTTTTATGGCGGCAGGTTTCCTAAGTGATCTTCGACTTCTACTGCTATAGACCTGAAACTGGCGATTGACAGGTGGACTGGGACACTCCATTTGCGTAGAACTCAAAACTGTACACAAAGTTCGATTAATAGGTACATTAGGCTCTCCTGTAGCATAAACTTCCATTTCAGGTTTCTGGATGCTGTCCAGATTGGTACCATGTACGAATATCATTTTTCCACCAGAAACAAAACTATTCAATGGTTTGATCTCCATTATTGTTGGATCTTGGGTATAATTGAAAGGATTGCCTTCAAGAGTGCGGTTAGCACCATCAATACTCAAAGTTAGTTTGAGTATGTTAATTGGTCTGTAAGCTCTCGAGGTTATGCAAGTTAGTCTCCCGCTCGAAGCCTGAGTTAAATTCACCTGACATATGAATTCATCCAAATAAGCTGTTATTTCAGAGCCAACATTCAGATACTGACCAGTAATTGCTAGTTGAGTGCCTCCGGACTGTGGTCCAATAGAAGGATAGATCCCAGAAAGTCTTATATCCTTGTAACTGAATTCCACTGATGATTTTGTGTAACCTGCCTCGTTGCCTACTTTGACAGGAGCCGTCATTTCTACCCTAGAAGGTCCGGTGATACACTGTATCCTCACAGATACTTCATAGTTCACTAATACACAGGGAACCTGTCCTATTTTGATTTTCCCCTGTACATCCTCCTTTTTCAATCCTAAGTTACTACCCTCAATGGTGACCAACGTTCCACCTTCAATGGGCCCGCTCAAAGGTTTAATCATATCAATCCTAGGCCGAGGACATTCAATGTGTGGAGTGAACTGACAGGACTCTGAATACTGACAAGAATTGCTGCACCAAGTGCAATTATATTTGGTATTTCGGGTGACACATAGGGAACAGTCAGCATGTTCCCTATGAGAACCCAAAATGTCACATTTATATAGTGTAACATTGATTGAATCCACATGATGATTTCTGTTCCAGACTACCTTCACGCTTGCCTCATACTCTCCTTCATTTGCCTCATAAGAATACTGAAAAATAAAAACAATGAAATAGTAGTTTTACGCCTGTAATTAAATTTTAAATCTAAAATTTGCTTATGGCACTGCAGCAAATGTGAATCGCCGTTTTTTGAAATAGATTCAAAAGCGTAGTAGTTTAACACAATTCGGCGAAAACCAAGAGATCTCGGGTTCGAATCCCGGTTGATTCACATTTTTTTAATTCAGTTCTAATTTCCACCTTTCCGTCTGCTATGCAATTGATTCATTTTCGATTTAAAATAAGAACAATAATTACGATACATAAAACAGTAACAAATTTCCAGAAAAAAATTGTTTAAAATTGAAATTTCAGGTATTGTTCTCACATTTTGATGGGAACTCTCAGTTGTCGTTCTAACATGATGATCAGTGATTGGAGAAATATTCATTTTTCATGATAAAAGAGATTGACATCGCATGACAGAAGATCATTAACTAATAATGACAGATGTAATAAACAAATCAGACTTCTGCATAAACCTATACAATAGGGTTATTTTCGTATTTGCTAAGAATCTAACAGATATAATTCAGTGTTCGTAAAGTACAGTAGTTATTTTTTGTTGAAAGCTTGCAGACGAAATTACCCCTATTATATATGTGAAATTAAATATCGTTTATAATCCATCTGTCACCAACATTAATTTTCTCAAACACACTACCAGACATAGGATAATTTAAAAAGGTTGACCTTATTTCATTCATTCAGCAAGAAGTTTTTATAGTTTCAACAAGACAAAATTGTTTTCCAGAGACGTTCTATATTTTCTCATCAACTAAAAATATTTTTTCACAGATTATGGGTTCACGAAACCACAACTGTTTCGCCATACAATACCTTTTTAAGGGGAAGTAAGTGGACTACTAAGTTCCATGTTGCAGTTCTACTTTTAAATAATCTTTAAACTACGATTCAGTGTGTATACCCAACTCCCAATTTCTACATTGCAATTAGGTTCGTCTGTTTTATTTCCTAAAAACAAATTCAACATTAATGAGATATTCAATTCATTCATTCTATTTGGTCAAACCAATTTCTGAGTATGTTCCCATTTATCAATATAGAAACTGAATCTTTGAGGAAGTTCTCAGATTAATTAATAAATGGAAAAATTCTCAAATCTTGAATAATGACCGAACAGAATTAAATACTTATCTCACCATTGTTGAATTTTGATTAAGGAAATGGAAAAGACAAATGCACATGTAGAAGACAGGTATTTGGGAGTAAAGGCGAGAACACACTCGTCTGAATGCTGAAATTTTTCTGAGAACAAAATGGTTGCCAGACATAAATTTCAAGTATTTTAACTTTTTTGTGGATTCGGACAAACCACAGAACCACATATTTAAGATCAGACTGCACTGTACAGTTATGTGCATAAACAAGTCGTACACGGTACGACACTAATTGAGGCATTGCACTAATTGCACTAAAAAATGTTAAAAGCGCGTTACTGACATAAGTACGCTACTAGTCAAAGTCGTAAAGAAGCTCAATAATTAAGATTGAGGAGCCTGACTCACAATATTCTATGACTGTTGTACGACTTATTTATGCACACAACCAACTGTACCTTCAATTCAACCATCCTGAATCTTTTTTTATCAAATAAACTGTTTTCATTTGCATTATTAAATTTTTTAAAGTATATATGGAAAATCTGTTGAAATTATATGAAATTCACCGACTAGAGCGGCTCTGGTTTTTACGAACCGCTAAGAAATATAAAATAACATTCGTCAAATATTGCGTAACAGAAACGTTCTAAGAAAACAATACAAAGTCCCAATGAATATTTCACTTATTTTTGTCTCTGTTTGAAAGAACAGTTATTATCCACAGTGTGGACAAAATTGATGAGGGTGTATTCAGGTACTGAACCGATTCCTCTAGCAGAAAGGCTGGCTGTGGGGTAAAATGTATATGAGGTATTTGCCCTCCTCAACTCAGTCATTTGAAAAATCAGATGCTTGTTTGATTTTCCGTGTTATAGATTGAATCTGAATATATATATTTAAACAGATATTTGCATTGTCTTTCTTATTTTTTGTTGAACGTTCTTTGCTGAATTGGAAAATCCTCTGCATCACAAATTTTATATAAAACATGTAATTTTATTTGGGAAACATTGCGTTAGCCAACTTCCTCGATGTTTGTCTCACTGGCACTATCAGGGTATTTTAGAAGAAACGAAAAAAAAAAACAAAACAAATATAACCTCGAATACCGAAAAATTACATGTTATGATTCATCATTAACCGATTTTTTTGCCGTATGACTGTGCACGTTCATTCGACAATCACAAGAAAATTGCGATTATTCGCTTCTGTACGGTAAAGCAATTGTCGCAGTTTTTCAAAACCATAATCTGTGAAAATTATTAAATATAAAGTTTTATTATAAACGTAGATTTTCATCAAGTAACAAATATCAATTCAATATTTATATTGTGGCGAAGCTGCGGGCGATGCCGGGCCTGAACAATCACCTAGTCAGAACGTGACCGTGAACTACTTCCGAGGCGCTTCGCTTAGCGAAGAATCTGGACGATTCGAGTCTTCTCAAGAAATTTCATGAGCATTCGGAGAAGTGAGTGGCGGATATAAAAAGAACTACGCAGCGGACAGATGAACAGTTAGTGAAGTGAAAGTCGAATATAAATCGTTCAATGGTTGTTATATAAATTAGAGTATTGTGTTATTGAATCATTGTATTTCGTTCAATAAATTATTTTAGTCAGTGAATTAGAGTTTAAATATACGACATTTGGTGTTAGAAGTGCGATTTCTAAAGATAAATAGTGTTCGTGTTAGTAGACAGTTTGTGTGTTTCGGACAATTATTTTTGCGAAAAATAGACAGTGACTGATAAACATTTTCGTGAAGTGACAGTTGTGTGCATTAACGGAGTATAAACTGATACACTTCTCGCTTGTGAAATAGACAATAATAATGATAATAGACTGGTGGCCGTGGAATAGATTGTGTGAAATAGACAATAATAATAATAGACTGGTGTCCGGGAAATAGACTGTGAAATAGACAATAATAATAATAATAGACTGGTGACCCGTGAAATAGACTGTGAGACATAGACTAAGACAAAATGTGTTCGAGGAAAGTTCGCCTGGTCGATTTGAAGGTTGCGGAATTGAAGCAAGAACTGGAGGAGAGGGAACTTGATACTAGTGGTAAAAAAGCCGTGCTTCAGTCAAGACTTTCTGAGGGAGTACTCCAAGAGGGCGAGGATCCAGAAACATTTTTATTCCAAGTTTCTGGAATTGATTTGGGTTCCATAATGAGTAAACTCGACGGGATGAGAGAAGAACGTCAAGAAAACTCGAAAAATCTGTAAGACAAAATGCAACAAAATTCGAAAAATCTGGAAGAAAACCTGCTGGAAAATTCCAGTAGTCTGAAAGAAGAATTTCAAGATAGTTCGAGGAATTTGAGAGAAGAGATTCTAGAAAATTCGAAGGGTTTGAGGGAAGAGCTTCTAGAAAACGCGAAGAATATGAAAGAACTTTGTGGCGTGGCGAATCGATTAGAAGAAAGAATGGGGACTGTCGAGACAGAGATGAAAAAAATCAAAGATGAAATTGAGGAAGAGATGGGAAAATTGAAGGAAACAATCAGTGATGAAACCAGAGGCGGAATCGAGGAAGAAATCAGCAAAATGAAAGAAACAATCAGCGAGTTGAAAAAGCAAATTGACACTACACACACCACAGAATCTGTCAATGAAAATTCAATGCTGGAACTGAGTTTGAACTTAGATGATGTTCAAAAGGGTTTGAAAGATGTGAAAATCAGTCCGGAAACAGGAAAACTCTCCATGAAACCACCTCAGTTTGATGGAAAAACACCATGGGCAAATTACCGCCGACAGTTTGAAGCTGCAGCAAAGGCGAATGGATGGAATGCAGGAGAAAGAGCTGTAGCATTAACACTGGCGTTGCATGGAGAAGCAACAAATATCTTACAAACCCTCACGGCTCAAGAACAAGAGGACTATGAGCAGCTGATCAAACATCTAGAATTACGGTATAGACAGACCCATCTAGAACATGAGTACCACTCGCAGCTGAAAAACCGCTGCCAGAAATCAAACGAATCCTTATAGAGAGACATTGAGATTTGGTATGGCGATAGGCCTATCGCCACCCGTGATCCACTACGCCCCGACACCGCTCACGGCACCTACCTTTCGGTTTATCCGCGTCGCGGCTGCGGACGCAGTGTAGATTTGGATACGCCAAATCAGCGCGCTGCGTCCTGTGCAGTCCGGAGACAACACAGGTCGAGCTACCATTTGCGTATTACCAATGGTGATGCCGTATACTGAAGTATACTACTGGCTCTGCAGTGTCAGTGCCCGAGCAAATTCAGCGTTGCTCACCCGCCGAGGGGGGCATTGCCTCCCACCCCAACCCTAAGGGTGAGAGCTTGGCCACCTCTACCGAATTACGGTATTGTTTTCCATTGTCCTATCCAACGAAACCCCCGCCCCCTAGATGCCAACACCTTATGGAAGGGCGTCAAGTTGTCTTGACGGGGCTCCCCTTCCCCCTAGGTACCCAAGTTAGTCAGATTCCTCCGACAACGTTGATGGGTCGCCGTCTGCAGTCGTTTTCACCCATACTACATACCCATGTCAGACTGGATCCCTCCAACCTACGTTAGATGGGTGACCGTTCGTGACTTTTCAGCCAATACCATGACTGGACGAGGACCAACGGCTTTCAACCAACGGTGTTTGGAATCGCCGTGGGCACTCCTCGCCCGACGCCGAAGGCAAATGGTGGACCCCCGGCCCAACGAATCCTTACAGGAATTTGAAGCAGACATTGCACGCTTGGTTCGCCTTGCATAACCAGCTACACCGGAAAAGGTAATGGAGCGACTAGCAGTTCAGGCCTTCTTAGATGGACTTCGTGACCAGGAAACCAAACAAGCATTGACACTAGCACGTCCAACACATCTCGTAGATGCACTGGCACGCGCTTTGGAATTTAAGGCAGCGAAACAATCCTGCAGAAGCCAAAGTAAAGTCCGGATTATTGAGGAAGACCCACAGGAGCCTGATAACCTGGAAGCTGCCATAAGAAAGGTAGTGAAGGAAATGTTGCCTGAGAGAAGACCGATAAGATGCTGGAATTGTGGCAAAATTGGGCATGTGCGTAGCAAATGTCCAACATTCAAAGAATCATCACCTATGCAGGAAAACTAAAGAAGGTCGAAGAGGAGGGGCAATCGTCGACCTTTATCCAGCAAGCCCCCGATAACAATGCATATGTCGCTGTCCTTCAACGTCAAAACAACGGTGTCTTTGTAGACGGTCTCATCAACAACGAGCCTTGCACCATGCTGCTAGATGCAGGTGCGACTAGGACAATCCTTGGGCCTGCTTTCACTAAAACATCAGAGAATAGAACCATCATCCTGGAAGCTACGCACAGCAACAGGGGAGCCGGCCACTGTATATGGTGAGCTACCGATTGAACTGATTCTAGGCAGCACAAAAGTGAAACATCGGGCATTAGTAGCGGGCATTGAGGACGACGCCATTATTGGAATGGACATCATGAATTCCAGAGGGTTTGAATTGAACTTCAAAGATGGCGTCCTACGTGTGAACGGAGAAGAGCTGGTGCTACATGGAAGAAGTGAGGAGATGATTCGTGTTCTGCTGGCTGAAGATGTAAGTGTACCCGAGAGGGCTGAGACCATACTGGAGGCTCGCTTGGATGGAGGTGCGAGCAATGGAAGCGTGGTTGTGTTCCAGCCCAAGCTTCATGATGAGAAAATTGGACGAGGGATTGCACTAGGAAAGACTTTGTTGCGTGCTGATAAAATTGTGCCAGTAAGGGTAATGAATGTCAATTATTACCCAATGACTTTGAAGAAAGGAACTGTTTTGGGGCACTGCTCGTCAATTTCCTCTGTACACGGTACTGTTAGTTAAGACAACAACCTGACAGCGGAACTGGAAAAATTGGTAACCCTCTCTTCCAAGGGCATTAAACCAGCCCAACAGCCCAGATTGAGAGAATTAGTCAAGAAGTACCAAGACATCTTCGATACCGGACAAGGAAAAGGAGGTCGAACGAATGTAGTTCAACATAAAATTGATACTGGGGATGCCCGACCAATCCGACAATCAGCTGGAAGACTTCCTCTTGCCAAGAAGGAAGAGGCTGACAAAATAGTCAGTGATATGGGGAAAGATGGAGTTATTGAACCACCCGACAGTCCATGGTCCTCTCCAGTCGTGCTGGTGAAGAAGAAAGATGGATCAACACGCTTTTGCGTAGACTATCGTCAACTGAACAACGTGACAAAAAAGACAGTTGCCCTCTTCCGACAATAGACGACACCCTAGACACGTTGGCCGGCTCCACGATTTTCTCGACCCTTGATCTGAAGAGTGGATACTGGCAGGTAGAACTGGCTCCAGAAGATAGAGAAAAGACAGCCTTCACCATCGGCTCAGGACTGTGGCATTTCACCGTTATGCCATTCGGGCTTTGTAATGCTCCAGCCACATTCGAGAGATTAATGGAGACGGTTCTGAAAGGACTTTCGTGGAGGACGTGTCTGGTATATCTCGATGACATTATTGTAGTTGGCAAATCGTTCGAAGACCACGTTAAAAACCTGGAGGAGGTTTTCCTGCAACTGAGAAATTCTGGATTGAAACTGAGCCCCAAGAAATGCCACCTGTTCCAAAAAGAAGATCGTTACCTTGGCCATGTTGTCTCTGGGCACGGAGTAGCAGTGGATGACGAGAAGATCAGAGCAGTAAAGGAATGGCCTATTCCGAGAGACATACACCAACTACGTAGTTTCCTTGGTTTGTGCACATACTATCGCCGATATGTGCTGGGGTTCGCCAACATCGCTAAACCACTGACCAGGCTCACGGAAGGACAAAGTTTCAGTGATCCGAGGAATGCCAAGACTCGTTCAGGAAGCTGAAGGAGGGCATTAATCAACGCACCGATTCTGAGTTATCCCCTTCCGAGTGGAAAATTCATTTTGGACACGGACGCCATCAACGTGGGACTTGGAGCTGTCTTGTCCCAGATCCAGGATGGGCAAGAGAAGGTCATCGGATACTTCAGTAAAACTCTCAGTAAACCGGAGCGTAACTACTGCGTCACCAGACGAGAACTGTTGGCTGTTGTCAAGGGAGTAGAACACTTTTACAAATACGTGTACGGGTGAAGATTCCTGTTAAGGACCGACCACGCAGCCCTTAAATGGCTTCTACAGTTCAAAAACCCCGAGGGCCAAGTAGCACCTTGAATCGAAAGACTCCAAGAATTCGACTTCGAGATCGAACATCGAGCAGGAAGTGGCCACAAGAACGCAGATGCCCTGTCAAGGAGACCATGCCTAGACGACTGCTCACACTGCCGACGAGCAGAAGAGAAGGAAGCAGCGATTTGTAGAACCACGGCAGTTGACAACAACTGGAATGACAACGAGGTCCAGAAAGACCAGAGATCCAGATCTTGGTTTAATCATCGGTTGGAAAAAGAGTAATCAAAGACCGATATGGCAGGAAATCGCAAGATATTCCCCAGCAGTCAAATCCTACTGGGCCCAATGGAATTCCCTTACCATGGAAAATGGGGTCCTGAAACGTGTATTGGAGACCGAAGATGGTGGGGAGGACAGACGTCAGATAGTGGTACCCAAGAACAGAAGACATGAAGTACTCCGAGAGATCCATGATGGAGTTGCTGGAGGACATCTAGGTGTGACGAAGACCCTGCAGAAAGTAAGACAACGGTTCTACTGGGTCAATTGTCAAGTTGATGTCAATGACTGGTGCAGAAAGTGTGCTGTTTGTGCTGCCAGCAATGGACCTCGGACACGGCCCAAGGCTCCGATGCGTCAGTATAACATAGGTAGTCCATTCGAGAGAATCGCAATTGACATCGCCGGCCCGTTCCCCGTATCAGACCACGGAAATAAGTACATCCTTGTGGCAATGGACTATTTCAGTAAGTGGGCCGAAGCCTATGCCCTGCCCAACCAGGAAGCCATCACCGTCGCGGACGTCTTGGTGAAAGAGTGGATATGTCGATTCGGTGTCCCCTTGGAGCTGCACTCGGACCAAAGTAGAAATTTCGAATCCAACCTGTTCCAAGAAGTCTGCCAACTGCTGAACATCCGCAAGACGAGAACCACAGCTCTACATCCACAGTCCGATGGAACGGTTGAGCGGATGAACCGGACTATCAATCGCCACTTGTCCAAGGTAGTCTCTGACCATAAAAGAGACTGGGATCAGTATCTCTATTTGTTTCTGATGGCCTACCGTTCCGCAATACACGAGTCGACCGGCCAAACCCCTGCTAGTATCATAATGGGCCGAGAGCTGCGACTTCCCTGTGACCTAAAGTTTGGGTCGCCACCAGGACAGGATACCGCGGGAGAGGACTACATCAGCAAACTCCGTCAGCGAATGGAAGACATCCACGAACGAGTCCGTTTGAACATCCAGAGTGCCAGCGACCGAATGAAAGCGACTTATGACATCAATGCCGATGCAGGAGGATATCAGGTTGGTGACCTAGTTTGGCGGTACAACCCGAAGCGTCACAGAAATTACGGAATTCATGGAAAGGTCCGTACAAGATCATCAAGAGAATAAATGACCTGCTTTACCGAATCCACAAGCCACCCAGAGGTAAACCCAGGGTCGTTCATTTCAACAGGTTGGCCCCTTACGCTGGAAACCATGACCAAGTCCGCACCCTCAGACCACCAGAGGATGCGATGACGTTCCAGAAATTCATGTCCTTATACGCAAATGGACAGAAAGTGTCACACGGGGTAACTCGAGAGGAGCCACGGGACCTTTTCAAAGTGCCAGTCGATTACGCCCTAGCACACTGCGTCGCAGAAGATCTTCGAATGTCCAGGGGCATCGCTGTGGTGTTCTCCAAGAAATTTGGCCAACTCCAAACACTACGGAAACATAATCCAGAAATTGGGGGTGTGCTACAGCTGAAGAAGGGCCAGAGGAACATCTACTACTTGATGACCAAGAAGCATTCCCAAGACAAACCGTCCTATGAAGATGTCTGGAGGAGCCTCACCCAACTGAGAGATACGATGGTGGACTTGGCAATCCCAAAATTATCCTGTGGTATTGATGTGCTGGATTGGAGAGTTACAAGAAGTATGTTGGAGACGATATTCCGATCAAGCGGCATCCAGATTTTGGTTTGCTGTAATCCTATTCCACGACCTAACATGAAGACTGTGGAGTGTTATTTCCATCGAACTTCACGGTGCAGATATGGGGAATCTTGTAAATATCGACACACTCCAAGGATGACATTTCGGGACGAAATATCTCTAAGAAGGGGGCCTTCACGGTGCAGATATGGGGAATCTTGTAAATATCGACACACTCCAAGGATGACATTTCGGGACGAAATATCTCTAAGAAGGGGGCAATGTGGCGAAGCTGCAGGCGATGCCGGGCCTGAACAATCACCTAGTCAGAACGTGACCGTGAACTACTTCCGAGGCGCTTCGCTTAGCGAAGAATCTGGACGATTCGAGGCTTCTCAAGAAATTTCATGAGCATTTGGAGAAGTGAGTGGCGGATATAAAAAGAACTATGCAGCAGACAGATGAACAGTTAGTGAAGTGAAAGACGAATATAAATCGTTCAGTGGTTGTTATATAAATTGTATTGTGTTATTGAATCATTGTATTTCGTTAAATAAATTATTTTAGTCAGTGAATTAGAGTTTAAATATACGACAATATAAATAGATGTCAATCTTAAAAGGGATTATTTATGAAACTCATATAAACCTATTTCTAAAACATGGTATAAAAATTACTTACAGTTGTTTTATCACATACGATGATATTCTTGCTATCCACTTTCGCAGGTACAAGCATTGTAGCACCTTCAATCACAATTATACACTGGAAACCAGTATGGACTGAAGATGGATTTGGCAGATTCATGACCTCAAAAACTATTTCTTTCAGAACATTGTTAGGTAATAATATTGCATCACTCCTCCTCTTGAATTGTGGACAAAAGGTAAACCCGTGCATTGGCAGATGTGTTGGATTCTTGAAAAAATTATAAATATATTTACTTACTCCTAATACAGGGTGTAATCGAACCTCTTGCACTCCCGTGAAGGAGGGGTCTATAAAGGCAAGTTAGAACGAATGACAGGTGTGAAAAATGCAAAAAAAAATTTTTGAGTTTTAAAATTTTGTGAAATGTGGGTCGACATTTTGAAAACCTCTGTCCGCCATCCTTCCAGACCAAAAAAGGCAATTGCCGGTGAAGAAAAGACACTGAATGTCGAACCGAATTAAGATTACGTTTACAGAGGTCAAGAGAGACCCACATTTTATAAAATTTTAAAATTCTCAAATATTTTTTTTCGAATTTTTCACACCTGCCATTCGTTCTAACATGACTTTATACACCCCTCCTTCACGGGAGTGCAAGAGGTTAGATTACACCCTGTATATCGATTTCAAATAAGTCGTTAATTCACATTTTAAGATCAGTTCTGACAAACATATTTGGGTAACTTGTATTGATTTTTGAGCGTTTTCTGTTTTATTCTATGAATTCAATGACTGGAAAATTAATTAATATACATTTCAAAAAACATAATTCGACACTTCGTGTTTTTGTGGTGAAAGTCGAGCCTTGCAAGAAACCTAGGGGATCACATGTATTGTATGTATCCACAACATAAAACGACAACAGAATGACGCTGATTATCGGACGATAATATTCTGGCGGTTGATATTGTAATTATTTTTTGAGCACGACGATTTCTTAAAGAGATAACTATAATTTAATAAGATATTTGTCAGAAATGTTCTTTATCAATGTTGTGAAAGGAAAAATAAGGTTGACACCATTAAAAGACCACAACTTACGTTTTCCCCACTTATTATATTTCGTTGACAAATAGAGATATTATGAGTGCATTTATTTTCATAAACACACCAGTTGCAAGCCCATTTCGACCTCACACATTCTCCGCATGTCGTATGTTTTCCACAATCATAGTAGGCAAAATTCCTGGAAACGAAGTCTTTATTTGTTTCAGAAGATCTAACGCTTAGTGGAACCAAAACGTGATCCATTTTTGGAGGTATTCGTGGACGTCTCGATATTTCTGGAGTGAAACAAGATAAACCATTTTCAGTCATTTCAGCATCAATCGGTTCAGCATTTCCAAAAACACATTTATACTTGGCCCCTGGCGGAAGAGCAGGAAGAGTTCTTATAGTCAAACGAACATTTGTCATTTGGTTAATTGGAATTCGTTCCGGCAAAACTTGTTCAAAGTCAATACACTGTTGACCTGTTCCAAGAGAGAGCCAACGAGGTGCACTGTGGGAAGCTTTTTGGCAAGCACTGCGCACCGTACATCTGAAAAACACAGGGAATTTATATATTGATGTTTTGTGCCAAAGTTTGAAGTATTCAAGGAAGAAAGATGAACTATTTTTAATTAAACACTGTGTGTAATGGTAGATTTCTGATGAAGTTTTAGGTATTAAGTAATCAGTCGGTAGTTTTAAGTAATAATTAATAATAATAAAAGGTTCAATCATATGCTTTCAATAGAAGAGTTCATACACGAGTCCTAATAAGTGGCCAACATCTTTTATGACTAAAACTTACGACTAATTCTTAGTACGCATGCGTTGAGAGGATTCACGTTCTGTAATTGCTGTCATCAATCACGAAGATAGTTGAATTGATGTCACTTATTTTTATTGCGATATTCATTGATTCAATCATTTCCTATGATAGTCTCAAGACTTGTGCATGAATGGTAACTTTTTTCCTACGACTTCTGACTATTACTTAAAACTCCTGACTTATTACTTACGACCTAAAACTTCACCATATAATCCAACATTACCGGCTAATTAACAACCGCCCTCCAACCTGCTTCTTGATTTTGGCAGTAGTATTTTCCAAACTGAGGGTAATTTGACATGTTGCTGAGTTTTTTGTTCGCTCTGAGTTTTGCTGAAACATATCAGGTACTACTCCGACCCTACAGTTTGTTTCTTGGTGCTTCCTAAGATAGACGTTGGACGACTATCTGAGCAAATACCTTGAAACTACGTGGTCATTGAGTCCTGCCCCTGTTTGCCATTTGATACAAAAGGCACTTGGGGCAAGTTGTAGATATTCTACGTTCGTCGTGGTATTAGCCAAGGAAATAGTTGTCTGTCGGATCTGCTTTGATGCGGAGAGAAGAAAGGTCTTTTGTTTGTTCATAAGTAATGTTTTCACAAAACATAACATTTTGAACATAAAACAACGTTCTCCTCTTTCTCGCTTTCTCAAGAAACAAATATTTATAAATTGAATTGAATTCTTTAAAAGAATCACTCACCTTTTTTCTAAGGAACACCATCCGCAATAAGGATCTTTAGAATCCAAACAGGAAGAGCAATTTGTGTATGTACTACAGTGCTCTACGTTGATTTTTGAAACCTGAAAAAAATTTATCTTTTAATATTGTTGAAACAAAGTCATATTATTTTGAGTAAGTGTGATATGGGCGCAGATACTGATTGAGAATTCTTAAAAATAATGAGATATTCACATCATTTTCTTTCTCATAACAAGTTGGGTTTTGCTTTATGACTAGGATTCAGTGCAATGAAACTATTGGTCTGGGAACTCCCTAGCATACGATATCATTCACTAATATCCATTTTTCTGTAGCTTAATTATGATTAGTAAAACACATTTCTCTTCTGCAAAAATGTAAGGATATCATTAGTTATTTCAAATTGTGGTTTTGAGATAGGTAACTGAAATAAACTCGAGAGAGAAAAAAATGTGGGGCGTTAAGGGTGTCTAACACTTTAAATGAATTTATTGATAAATGGTTGATTTTTACTGAATTGAACAATAAAAATATTTAAAATATAACGGTCATATTTCCAAACAAAATTCATTTTCCAATTTTGCAGTCCGACGCTTAATCTAGGAGCCAGCCATGCATATTATTTTATGCACTAATATCCCTCTATAACTTCTTGTGTACCTTAACTATGATGAATTTTCTACGTTATTCCTCTGCGAAAATTCTGCTTTCTCTCTCCCATTTTTCCGAAGTTTTGAAATGAATGAATAAATCAAACTCAAAAAATGTGTCTGATAAAACAGCTGGGACATTAAGGGTGTCTACCACATTACTCAAGTCAAAATAATGACACTTGAAAATGTATTTGATAACCGTCTGATTTTCTACAATTGATTTAAAAAAAGCTATGCACATAACTATGCCAACATTTCCTAATATTCTAGAATTTCTAGTATTTGACAAAAAAAAAGATTGTTTTTGACAAATTGTGATAATCAACTGTTTAACGAATATTTCCTCACAAACGAAGCAGCGACAATAAGTCAGTCATTACACCACCAGCTAGAAAAATCAAGAAGCACCCCAAGGAAGCAAAGACTCCAGAAAGAGTCATTGCGAGAATTCGAACAAAGTTCGATAATTTTTTGCCAATTAAATGATATGAATAAAATCGACAATGTCGAAGTACCCTTCTCTCCAAATATTTTCAAATAGAAAATATGAGGCAAACATCTGATAGAAAACAACTACTTCCCTGGCTGATACCACGACGGACATTGAACTACATCTGACAGATATTTGTGTAACGTTCCTCCAAGAGGAATTGCAAGTGCTTAAACGTTACATTATCCTTCATTCGGATGGAGATGTTTCAAGTTTCTTGTCTCTAAGGGTAGGTCTGACAACATTAGGGTCGTATTTGATCAAATTCTCGCAATTACTCTTCCTGGAGTCTTTGTTTCCGATAAGTGCTTCTTGATTTTTCTAATGGGTGGCGCTGCGGCTGACTTATTGTCGCGGCTTCATTTTTGAGGAAATAGTACAGTAGAGTAATTTATTTGATCACTTTATGTACACGGGGCCAGGTAGCCGAGTGGTTAAAGCGACATTGTTTTAGTCACTGGCTTCCAGTCGGCGATGGTTCAAACCACGGCGACTGCAGAACTTTTTCTGATGGCCCAAGAAAGTGATAGGAATCCCACGTAAAAAGGTAAGACCTCGTTAATCCTTGGCTCGCACAAGTTTCGACTTCTGAGGGCTGCCGTTCGTAAGAGGACGACAGCTGGTTAACGGAAAAAACAATTTTAACAACAATTTTTTAACAATGTATGTTTATGACAATAATATAACTATTCACTAAGCCTAAAATTCAAAATCTTTAAATGAGCAAAAATGCCTGTGAATGAAAAAGAAGAATCAATTGTAAATACAAATCCGGCACAATTAAAAATCTCGAAATGAGCATATTGTACAATGATTTACTACTCAGGAATTTTTACAAGGTGTCTCTTGATTTTATTTTTGAAATTCCTGAAATCAAAGATTCAACTAATTGATGGAGAAAATTATATTCAAATTCAGCGTGTTTTTTGAGTAACTGCTAATCTGTGTCTTGTATTTTTCAATAAACATGCAGTTATTTTTTCGTAATTATGATTGTTGGAGTGTTTTGGAAACATCTCAATATTTTTATGAATTTCCGATAATACACCATTAATACATAAATTAGGAAGTAGTGATTGAAAAGAGGGCGACAATGTTCCCTACATCCTATATTTGCCATGATTTTTGAAAATAGTAATCGAGTTTGTGAAATCAAAACTCCATATGAAATAACTGAGTGGAATAGTGAATGATAGCCCATTATGAGTGCCATTAAACCTGCAGAATTCCCCAGTACCTAAGAACAAATGACTAGACAGTTTTCTAGTAGTTGTTTCTATGCGGCTGGACCAATGAAGTCGATCTTCAATTCTAATATCTAGAAACACTGTTTCCTAGAATAACACAGATGTAAACCAAGTGTTTGTTAAATTTTTATTACTGTTGTGTTGTAAGCAAACAAAATACATCTTGTTGGTGCATTAAAACTACATGAGTCATTCATAAAAACAATGAAAAATAATGGGCCGAGGACAGAACCATGAGAAAATGAAAAATTGGCTTCATAATCTGACTTCAAGAGCAGAATTAGTTAAACAGTTCATTATCATTTGTTAGGCAGGGAGAGGTCGACTCTAATGTTTTCCGACCTACCCTTGCACTGACAACAGGCAAGAACCTCCAACATACCTGCAAGTGGTCATCCCCAGCCGAATGAAGGATAATCTACTGTTTAGTTAATTACAATAAGCCCTTGCAATTGGGTCATCTTAGAGGAACGCTGCACAAATATTTGCCAGATCTAGGTCAATGACCGTTGTGGTATTAGCCAGGGAAGTACTTGTTTTCTGTAAGATATTTGCCTCATATTTTCCACTTGGTGGAAAAATTTGGAGAGAAGGGAACTTCGATATTGTCGATTTTATTCATATCATTTAATTGATACTCTCCGGCAATTTTATTTCGAAGTTTGTTCGAATTCTCTCTAATATTTCTGCGTATAGGGGGAATAGCACATAAGTGAAGAAGTAGTATGAAACCACATAAGTCTGATTTATATTATTATACCCACCGTATATTATAGCATGTAGACTAATGTGTATATACACAACCATTTTTAACCTATTAATGTTTCGTTTTTGACTTATGTGATCTTACACAGTCATGCATCTGCATTTATTGTCGACGAAAATGACTTAATACAAAAACGCGATATTTTGACTTAAGTATTCCCACTATAATCAGATATATGAGAAGCAACTTATCATCAAAACGCATTTTGTCCACTTCGGTACAAAATCGAGTTTGATGTGGTTTCAGTGTCTCTATGATCATTGCTTGAATGTACATATCTGAAACCTATCAGATTGCATTATGTCCCATCATAATTTAACTGCGAAATCGAACCACCACATCAAAACGCGTCATGTCCAACGAAACGCATGGTTCAAAATGCATTATGTCACTTGGCCAATCAGCGCATCGAGACGCGCGGAAACTCAACAAGTTATTTCAGTCGATTTCTAACCTGTAAATATATTTTGTGTGTTTTCAAACTCCATTTCAGTACACGCCTTCGTTATGGATCTCGAAAATAGTGTGACTGTTGATGGTCTAGGGTCAAGAAAAAGACCTAATCGGAAACATAAAGGAGAACAGGAGTACGAGTTAATTAATATGCTATGTTCATCAACCTTATATTTTAATGAATGTCTTTACATGACTTAGAACATCACAGTTTTATTCAACAAACAAATGAGATAGGAGAAGAATTTCTATACAAGCAGAGATTCATCAAAATGGATTGGTGTGATAAAAAGACAAGACGAGAGATTTATTCGAATTGAATAGTGAAATAAATGAAAAATATTGTCCTCTAGGTTGACCTCTCCTGAACTTTTATTTTGAGGAATTATTGATAAAGAAATGATGAGGGATTCCAACCTGAAGAACACACTTCCATCAAGTTACTGCCTGTGAAAAATTTTTGTTGGTTTTTCAAATTTGAACTTCGTATTGTTTAAGCTAGGCGTCAAACCTCCATATATAACACTTTTTCATTATTATAGGTTCGCAGCAAATTAATCATATATAAGAGATGTGTCTCAAAGGTTTGGCTCAATCATCCCTTTTCCGTATAAGGACACAAATGCGAATTATTCATTTCCAACGCAATTTATTAGTAACCTCTCTATTCAACTATTAATGATGGCCGTGAAAACAAAAACTGACAAGTTTCACGTGTCTGTAAAATATTTCGTATTCCATTGAGAATGAACTGGTTCACATTTGGAGAAAACCAGTTAACTATCGATGTAACACTGGTGCAAAACTAGTGCAATACTAGTTGTACCAATGGAATTCGCTATTATTCTTTCAGTTAGGAGTTCAAAATTGTTCTTACCTTTGATGTTGACAACACGTAAAGGTAATCTCCAGATGGCGATAAAGTGGTATCTGGTAAAATTGAATTTCCATCATCAACAACCACCTCTTCATATTCCGGTGGTTCTGGTCCAGAAAGGAGCACTTTCTTAATTTTTCCATCAGAAGTGCCAAGGAACGCTAGAACATGTCTTCCGGTAGATGCAGTTGCGACAGCAGAAAGAGAAATATTAGGAAAAACCAGCGCCGCTGTGGTTACCAAAGGCGTAACTCCGCTTATTTTGAGACCGACTTCACAGAAGTTAGGAATATTTCCGGCTGAGCCACTGCTAGGACATTTGCCGTCTAAAATTGGTCCGGATACGTAGCCCATATTACGATACTTTACGCTGCCATTGAAACACATGTGTATGTTTTCTATGAATTTTCCCTCGATGTCTCTCAACGGATACAGACACAACGCAGACTGATTTTGGGGTTCATTCGATATTTCTTTGGAAGGCCTGAAAATAGCTACCAATACAGGAGACCCGACTGTTATTCCCAAAGCAGTTGCCAACTCATCTCTAGCCAGTGTTATCTTAGCATCTTGTACCAAGTTATATTTTGTTTCACCATCCACGCATTGCAACGTAACTTCGGTGTAGCTGTCATAATTCGGGTCATTAATGCAAGTTCTTGACAACCGAGAAACGTATCCTTGTTCTTCCTGCCCAGGTAAATGTGACTGCTTCTGAACGATGACAAAATACGCATATTCACTAGCATTAAAACCGTATACGTACTGTACAATGAAATGGTCTCGATATTTAACGTCTATGTTCAACTGGGATTGCTTGCTAAAAGTTAATTCCGCAATTTCCAATGTTTCTAAATCCCGACTAGCTATAGCTGGCACGTCATGGCGAAATTCACCGTTGCTAGTGAAGGTGGTCCCTACGTAGAGGATATTTGAACGACCCCAAAGATTATATTTTTTAGGACCTATGTAGGCATACGTTGAAGCATTTGCATCGTTTGCTGCTATACTTTTTGGAATGTACTGTGGTTCAGCACTGAAATTGTTCAGTTTGTATTTGAAGCAAGCACCCTGCGATACAGATCCGCAAGATATTAACGTTCTTGAATCCGGCTCGATGAGTAATATTTTATTATAGTTATCCATTAACGTCAATGTTATGCCAGCATCGTTACAACCAGTGGCGTGGCATAAAGGGCTGTCGTTTTTTGGGCCTGTAGTTACCAAGTGTTCCAACCTCAAGTTACTGTCGAGCTGCAAAAGGCGATTTGTGCCGCCCACGAAGACCCTCTGAGTTTTGTGGTCAATGACCATGTGCCAAAAACGCATTGGGGGTTCCTCGGGGCCTGGGTACTGCGCCAGCAGGATGCCTGCAGAAGCGCACCCCCACAGCCCCGCCAGTAGCAGCAGCCAAATGCCTGCCACGGTGCTGCCCACCGTTCCAACATGAACGGCTTTTATTACCATGAAGACTCCCAGTGCATGCTCTTCACGCTGGAGAAGGCGTGCACCACTTCACTTCTTCTCCAGATCCACATCACTGAAAAAAAAAGAAAAAAATTAGATTTTCAATATCACACTAGTACTTTTTTCACTAGAAAAACAGAAACATATATATATATATATATATATATATATATATATATATATATATATATATATATATATATATATATATATATATATATCCAGCTAAATTTAGGTCCTCCTCATGAAAAGCAGCAATAGGTCATCCCCAAGAAATCGTGGAAATATACAGAGGTTGGTTCAAATATATTTCAAGTTATTGATTTGTTATTGTGATTCTGGCAAAAATTCGTATTAATTTTTTTTTAATCGCCGTACAAGATAGCACCGATGGGTCCTCCGACGAAAGAGCTATATATGCTACGCCCGCGCGTATATAGGCTTTTCCAAATTACAGCTTTCGGTCTTCCAGATAATATATTTTTTTCAGATTGCAGTGTATAGGTATCCCGGCAGGGTTGCCATCAGCAACGGCAAAGAGTATTTAATAAGGAAATTTTATGAATTCAATAATGAGTATGCAAATATCGGATAAGGTACGGATATACTTTTTGATATACCAAGTGGATTCTTTCTGTCAATTCGAAGACAGATTTTAATTTTTATTCGGTTATTTTCTGTGTACCTGTTGATTCAAAATAAAAAGAACATTTGTTAATAGGTAATGTTTATGTGTGTGAGTTATAATAAAATAGTAAATATGCATACATTGTGATATGAAAACGTTCAAGTTAGCAAATGGACCTAGTGACTTGATATAAAGGTTGTTTTGGAATAAAAGTATGTCTGTATTCAATGAATTGAAGTTTCCTGAAAAATATGCATTACCAATAATTTTTCTTAGGTAAGTTTTTATCCATAAAAACTTGCACTTAAGTATTAACGTCAGCCTATGCAAAAATCTAGTACTGTGGAAATTAATAGATATTTTTGTATCTAGAATGCATTTGAGAATGGAAGTTATTTTGCCGACCTTGAGCAATGCAAAATAACCATTTAAGTATGCATAAGTATTTCGCATTGAAAAAAATGAATAAGTATGTGTCATTGTTAATTGCCATTTCGTGTTTGAACCAAAATAAACGATCTAAAATTCTTTTACGTTCTAGAGCATAAAAGTATTTTCAGCAGAGTGACAAGAAAGAGCCACTTCGCTAACTGAGATTTTAACGAAAATGTCAATATTTCAGTTCAGTTTTTGAAAAAAATGTAATAGTGAAGAAAAGTGAATGCACTGGTAAGTGAGGCAAATGCCAATAATAATAATAATTCTTCTAACCATGTTCATAGGTCAATTTTAAAGGAAACCCTTAATAGTTAGTGACTTGACAATTAATTTTGGAAAATACGACGGCCTTGAAATGCTACTAAACAAATTTCAGAAATACAAGGTGTTTTAAAACTGAATGACCTTATCTGTATAGTTGATGTGTGGCATTTTATATCATGTTGAGAATGGGTATCTATGTATCAGTTTAATTACGTCCCTTTTATTCCCTATATCAGAGAATTACTAGTGCTCATTACTTTTCAATTGGTCCTTTGTTGAAACATCTATATATACAGTGACCGTCAAAAAGTATGTACCATATGGGGAAAAAGTTTATTATTAGAGTATTGGTAAAACATTTCTGAGGGGAAAGTTTGTGCATGTCCGATAACCAAAAAATAGATTTTGACTCATGTCACGTGACCACTAGTATGGCGGCAAATTGGACGAAAATGCCATGAAGAGGCCAAAAGTGAGGTAAGATGGCAAGATATCGAAAAAAGTTATTTGAAAAAGTTGTTTGGAATTTAATTTTATACGCACATATATAGTTTCAACCAATGAATAAAAAAAAAATAAAGAATATACTGCATTCTTCAATTTTTATTTATTTTCCGATCTCTTTACAAAAATCAAAGTTGTTTCTTCTGAATGGCTTGACTGTGATGAAATATTTATATTTCGATGAGAATGACAAGACTTTCTCATTTTATCTGTTCCAGATGGCATTAAATTGAAAAAATTGGTTTTTGCCAGAAACCTCGCTGCCACATTGGTTCTTATCAAAATTTCAAGACTATTGTGATAATATGGCAATCTAGAAACATCATGTTTCCTGATTATAATCAAATTACGATGACAATTGTTCGTGAGTGTTTCACTTTACACAAACTTGAGAAAAATGCGTCAAATTAAAGCGTGCTAAGGGAAACGCTCACGAACGATTATCATTAAAACTTAATTGAAATCAGGAAACATGATGTTTCTAGATTGCCATAACATCTCAATAGTTTGGAATTCTGATATATTTGTTAGACCAATGTAACAGCGAGTGTTCTGGCAAAAACCAATTTTTTCAATTTCGTGTCATCTGGTGCGCAGAAAATGAGAAAGTTGTGTCGTTATCGTCTTAATACAAATGTTACACCACAGTCAAGCAATTCAGAAGAAAAAACTTTAATTTTTGTGAAGAGATCGGATAAAATTCAATAAAAATAGCAATTTCATATTTTTTTATTCATAGCTTGAAACTCTGTAAGCAAGTATGAAATTAAATTCCTTGCAACTTTTTCAGATAACTTTTTTCAATATCTTCATCATCTCACACCACTATTGGCCTTTTCATAGTATTTATTTTTAATTTGCCGCCATACTAGTGGTCACGTGACTTTTGTCAAAATCAATTTTTAGGTTATCGGACATGCCTTTTCCCCAGAAATGTGTTTCCAATAGTATAATAATAAACTTTTTGCCATATGGTACGTACTTTTTGGCGGTCACTGTATATACAGGGATTATCACGTAACCCGTTCATTAGCAGTTTCTGATGTTCCCATAAGAATGAAAATCTGAAAATTTCAAACATCATATGATTGGTAGGGTTCAGAAATGTAGAATGTATTTTTATGTATTATTTGAATTAATGGTTTGATGTTCTCTCAATTTTTTTTGCTAGGTCCATATTAATAAATGTAATATTGAAAATATTCACTATTTCGTTCATCTTATATTTTTTCATTAGTAGTTTTTATATGATTCATTTCATCACTCGAGTTTTCACCGTAGATTCCAGTTATAGTTTTCCATAAGTAAATCGAATTATCTCAGTTTTCGTTGTTTTTTTCTCTCATTTTTTATAATTCGTATTGAGACGTTCATTATTTGGATATTCTTTGATCTTTAGACATAGGTAATTTTTTTTGTTGATAAATTTCTCCAAACCCTCCAAAATCCATTCCTTCCCTTTTGTTTTCATCTTTTTTTTAAATATAACGGGTAGAGTTCAACTTCGTTTTGTTAATATGTCACACATTTTTCTGTTATTCCATCTAAGTCGTTGTTTAAGAAAACGTTCTTCAATTTTGTGTTCTTTAGTCTGTTCTTAAATAAGAAAATCATAAAATTATAAAATTTGAAAAACATGTTGATGGAATTTCACGAAAATATAATTTTTTTATGTATTGACAGATTTCGATGAAACTCTGATCAATGATATTTGGATACTCTCTGAATCCAGTGGTATAATCAAAATTCTGATAAAAGTTTTGAAAACGAAGTAGTGGGTTGAATCAATGTCACATTTCTCAGATTTTGTTTCCCTATAACTTTCTTATTGATTGACATATTATTATTTCAAAGTAATTTCTGCACGAATAATTTCAAAGTGTCGCTAAGTGGTGTAGTCAAACTTTTTCTCAAAAAACCACAATTTTTTTTATTTTTGACCATGAAAAATAAGAATAGTGAGCCCTGAAAATGAAGATTCAATCATGAAATATAGTGTCCTAGAGGACTTCTTGAATGTCTACCTGATGAAAAAAAAATGAATCCAATCGGTTGGTAATATATGTTTTATAAGGGTGTTTCCATTTTAAATAAGTTACACTCTGCCATCATTTTGGTTCAGGTTTCCTTAATTTTAGCATTTTATAACCTGGGAGTTAGTAAATGCTAGTGTCTGAAATTATTCTCATCTGTATTATTCTGATGCAGTCGTATTCAAGTCGAATTGCACAAGAACAATCTTGAATTCATCTATATTTTCTCTAATACTTATTATGTTATTGTGTATCAGTTGGGAATTATATGATTGGGTATTCATTTTCAGAATTTCATTCATTTGGAATGCTGTGTATAGGGTGAATTTTTCTATTTTTGGTACCTCAAAGTCTCGTATATAAGGATTAATTTCTATTTAAAAATATTTAACTCTAATTACTAAGAGAATTATTTAAAATTAATCACAGAACCATCATACGTTTGCCACTTTTTCGTCTAATGGAGAAATAAAATACAGTAATAAACAGGAATTCAGCAAAAACAGTGATAGTGAAGTGAGCTAAATCATTATTATTCTTCCCTATTAGATCTGAGTGTATTTCTTACTGTTTCCTTGGTTGATGATACAACAGGTTGTTCAGTGATTTTTTTTGTGGCACCTGTTTATGGGATGTTGACATGTTCCAGCAGGGTCATTGGTATTTGCTCTGCTTCCACAAAATGGTTTGTTTGCTTCTCTCTATAGTGTTTAGTGTAGTTATGCGGTGTTGTGCATTTGATTTCTAATCCAGTGACTTTCCTTGATTTGATATTCAGTTCACAGAAGGTACACATGTACTTCTGATACCGCTTTCTCTTGCAAAGTTTAGGTATCAGAGAAAGGAGAAGAAATATTGTGGCGAAGCTGCGGGCGATGCAGGACCTGAACTCTCACGTATAGCTAGCGACCAACCGCGGGAGACTATCGATGTGCTTGCACCGAGAAGAATCTGGACGGTTCGGTGAGTCTGGGCGATTCGAGGGAAAATTCTGGAGCATTCAGAGAAGTCAACGTCGGATATAAAAAGAACTACGCAGCGGACAGACGGACAGTCAGTGAAGTGAAAGTCGAATATAAATACCTAGTTCCGTGATTGTTATGTAAATTAGAGTATTGTGTTATTGTATCATTGTATTTCGATAAATAAATTATTTTAGAGTTAATTGAACTATAAATCTACTACAATATAAACGATTTCTTAGGAAAAGTTTCTAGAATGAAGAAACAACAACATTGCAAAATTCAAGATCCCAAGAATTTATTTTCTCTAGAATGGCCGGTCTCACAGTGGATATCGTGATTATGTCAGTATCACTCACTATCAATGAAATCCTCTATTTTGATGCTCGGCTTCACCATCAGTAGTACCCTTTCATAAAAAGGCTATGTGAGGTCCATTGCCAAATGTGCTTTTCAAAAACTTGCTTTTCTAGGAATGTAGGCTTTTACGACTGGCGTAAATGTTTTGGTTTGTTTTCCGATTTTGCAGTGGTCTTCTTTGGTTGAAATCCCAAAACGTTTCAACTGCAACTGCGGCAGTCTTCTTCAGTGGCGTGGTCGAAGTACTTTTCTTGGCGGCAAAACCCGGAAACCAACTTGATTTCCTATTTTGCTCCAAGAGCTATCTCACTTTCCGTTAAATGATTGTTATTTATGAAGCTCAGATCCAACCTGTACTGAAATCCTGTTGAAAAAATTGTTTAAAAAAATGTAGCAGAACTGTATCTTTCAGATTTAGTCAAAAAAGGAGCCAATGGTCTCGTCGGTAATGCTGCGCTTACAATCTTACTCACTTGTCTGAAACAGCGCGGATTTTAAAAAAAAATATTTTCAAAGGCGGTGCTCTTCTGAAGTATGACAAACCATACTACCATTACTGTTTCCATCGAGACTGACTCGTACAGCTCAATCTTCACATTCCTTTGCCTTCACTTTGGAGCCAAGCCGTACATCTCTTTCCCAGAGATTGTTCTTCAAACAAACGGCAAAGCTGTAGGTCATGCAGCTTGCAGAAATACAAAAAAAAACTCCTACATACTTCCACTCAATTCTCACGATGTTATCCGAACATTACAGGACTGTCTTCTTCGAGGGAACCAGAAAACAATGGCGTAGAGCAAAAAATTTCTTCATGCCTTCAAGGGCATACAGAAAATCTTTTGGGGTTATCAGTTTGTGCAGAGCATTGTGATTGGGTTGACTTTTTTGAAATAATAATCATTATTATATCATTAAGATTTGATATGACATCGTCATACAAACTCAAGCTATATTTAAAATTCCTAGTATATCGTTCATTATCATTTATATCAAAACAATATCAATAATATTGTATTTTCATTTATTTAGAAGCTATGTTGAGAGTTTCAGCTCATCGGTAAGTTAATTTAAGACCTATTGATTGTAAAATTTGCGCCGAACTGACAAATATAATTATTATTACTATATTATCAACACATCATGGACTGATAATGCATCGTCATCCTGTTATGATCTATGTTTTGTTTGAAGTTGGTTTAAAATCGATTGCAAAATTTACTCTGAACAGACAAAAATTATTATCGTGAAGCTTTTTAGATTTTTAGATTTAATAGAAAAAAGAGTACACTTATTTTCCATACCCTTGTTGACTGCTTACCCGAATTTGAAGGATTCTTCTATATATATATATATATATATATATATATATATATATATATATATATATATATATATATATATATATATATATATATAGTTTGTAGTATTTGTGGGGTTGCAGTCAGGGTTGCGGGCTATTTCAAAGAAAACTCTTTGATACTGTCAAGCTTTCGGTATAATTCGATACCTTCCTCAGGACAACTGAAAATACGCTTTGTACAATAAATGTAGGAAATAATAAATGGAGTACTTACTAACGTGAGAATGAATAATAAAATTGGCAAAAACGAAAATGAAATATTTTATTATTCATTCTCACGTTAGTAAGTACTCCATTTATTATTTCCTACATTTACTGTACAAAGCGTATTTTCAGTTGTCCTGAGGAAGGTATCGAATTATACCGAAAGCTTGACAGTATCAAAGAGTTTTCTTTGAAATAGCCCGCAACCCTGACTGCAACCCCACAAATACTACAAACTAATATACAGCCAGTCACGAATTTTCACCTCTATATATATATATATATATATATATATATATATATATATATATATATATATGTACATTACTAAGTTCATGGGTTGAACCGCGTTGAGAGTTTATAACTCGACGTTTCGGCTCCTGCTTTGGAGCCATTTTCAAGAGTGTGACTGCGAGGCCTCTATCTGCCTACTCCTCGAGTCGTGGTCTTGAGAGATATCAAGGTCTCAACCTGCCTACTCCTTGATCTCTTTTGAGAAAAACTAAATCAAACAAATTTTTGTTTCCGTACGGAGTACATTATTTTATCAGAAATTTCGGTTTGTTTTTTCTTCTGCAGTAACGTAGAAATTTTGTAATCAATTTGAATTCATAAAAATAGCAAAGTGGGCTTTGATATTAATTCATTTATTTAAATATCAACAACTTGACAGTTATCGAAAGTTGAGAAACTGTCTCATGGTTAATTCTTCTAGTGCAAGCTATAAAGCAGATTCATTCAATATTCCTTTATATTCCTTTGGATAAAATGGTTGAATATACAAATTCAGAAATGGCAGCCATGTACTTAATGTATGGAATGGCTGATGGTAACGCTCGTGCCGCCAGACGAATGTATCTAGAAAGATTTCCACAACGTCATATTCCCAGCACACAAATGTTCATCAATATTCACTCCCGTCTTCGTGAAACGGGTACTTTCAAGAGGTCTGCTGTTCTCATAGGAAGACCCAGGAGAGTTAGAACAGTTCAGATAGAAGAAGCTGTACTTAACGAAATTGAGCAGCATCCAGACACCAGTACAAGACAAATTGCGGCACAGTTTAACGTAACCCATGTATTGGTATGGCAAATTTTAAAAGAGCAACAACTTTATCCCTATCACATACAGCGTGTTCAAGCTCTTCTGCCAAGGGATTTTCCAAAGAGATTAACTTTTTGCACTTGGATTCGAAATAAATTGTTGGAAAATCCATGGTTTTTATCTCAAGTGTTATTCACCGAATAGGCATGCTTTTCCCGTAAAGCCATTATTAATTTTCACAACAATCATATGTGGGCTGATGAAAACCCACACGCCGTGATTGAAAACCATTTTCAAGAGACGTTTTCTGTGAATGTTTGCGTTGGAATTGTAGGGAATTTCCTTATCGGGCCACATTTTCTGCCTCATAGACTCAATGGTGACCATTATCGACATTTTCTTGAATTCATCTTACCTGGACTCCTAGAAGAGATCCCACTGAGGGAAAGAATTGGTTTATGCATGATGGTGCTCCAGTACACTTCAGATTGGTTGCACGCCAATATTTAGATGAGAATTATTCTGATCGCTGGATTGGGCGTGGTGGGCCACAACTTTGGCCACCAAGGTCACCCGATATGAATCCACTTGATTTTTTCCTCTGGGGGCACCTTAATTCATTAGTGTACCGAACTCCAGTTCAAAGTGAAGAAGACCTGAGGAATCGCATACAGGAGTCATGCGGAATTATAAGAAACACTTCTGGTATTTTTGAGCGTGTCCGCCAGTCTATGGTTAGGCGCATAAACGCATGCATTGAAGTTGGCGGTGGCCATTTCCAGCAGCTGCTCTGACATATCAATTTCAATAATGGTCCTTTTCTGAACTTAATTTTATTCCTAGGGAATTTATGTTACTTTGCTCTAGTATTTGATAATAAAGTTATTCACTATTGAAAATGTCCAAAATTATTTTGCCATAATTAACTTTGTGCAATACATATTCAACCTGAGTTATGGTAAAAAATGTATGGGAGCTCCATAACATTACATTTTCTCTACACGAGCAGAAAATAGCTATTTGTGTAATGAGAACAAAATGACGTATTGCGTCACGCGCTATTCTTTGGAGAGTGGCAATGACACATCGAGAAATGAATTATTTTATATCATGCGCACTATTGAATGGATTGTACTTGTCCAATTTGAACTAATTTGGATCGATTATTGTCGAAAATTTCGAAGTAAACTCCAAAAACTCCTAAAAAATGTATTTTGATCACCCTGTACTTCGAAAACCAAGCCGCTTGGGACATGTTTATATGAACTTTTCATCTTGAAACCTTTCAAAGAATCACCCTTCAAGTTTGTTAGACTATTTGCTTCTCAAATTTCTTTATGTTATGCGTTACTGGAAAATGTTTGCGTTAATATTTTCATTGTAACTCCTGAACCGTACAAGTAAATGAAAAACATCAAGAGAGCAAAAAGATGTTAAATGAAACAATATTCATTATTCCTTTCTCATAATATGTCAGTGGCGGCGGAAAAAAAAATTCTGAAGGGTTGAACAAAGCTTGACTCTGAAAAAAGGAGGATCCTGTGAATTATTTGAGAAATGCATTATTTTGTATCGTGCGTACTATTGAATGGATTGTACTTGCCTAATTTGAACTGATTATTGTAGAAAATGTCGAAGTTAACTCTAAAAAATCTTGAAAAAAATGTATTTTTATCACCCTGTATCTCGAAAACCAAGCCGTTTGGGACATATGTTTATATGAACATTTCGTCCTGAAAACCTTCAAAGAATCACCTCCCGAAGTTTGTCAACGTACTTAATTAACACCCTGTATATAGTGATCCACTAAAAATAAAATCAGGACAACGCTGTAACTTTTTTGTTTGTTGTGGAATTTAGACGTTTTTTTAAGGAAAGAGTTTTGACAGCTATAGCTTGAAATAAAATTCAAATTTTTTTTTATTCAAAAATACAAAAAACATATTAGCAATTTTTTTTAAATAAAACTTGCCTATGCCACTGGTTTTGTGTTACTCTCAAATAGGTGTAACAGAAATATCAAATGAAAAAATAATAATAAAAATTATATTATTATAAGCCATACTCCTTCGTTACAGAACTAGCGGTGTAAACTAGAATACTATGGAATAAGAGGAAATGTTCATGAAATCTTGAAAAAAAGTTTACATAGGTAGTTGTCTCGGTGATCCTGTGACTGTAACGTATGGTGTGCCTCAAGGAACAGTATTGGTCCTCTACTATCTTTAATTTATATGAACAATATATCACACCTCGGTAAAAAGGGAAATATAAGCTTTGCAGACGACACTGCTATAATTTAAGAATCTGATACTTGGGTGAGTTTAAAAACAGAAGCCGAAACTGATTCCAGTAAAATAGGCGAGTGGTTCAGGTATAACAAGTAAACACTGAATTTAGATAAAACAAAGTATGTATCATTCATTTACTTCGTATTCTAATCACTCACCCAATAAGGGATCATCACGTTTCGGGAAAAACTAGAATTTCCAGAAGAGAACTCCTTCAAATACTTAGACATTGTGATAGTCATACGCCTACGATGGGACCTTCAAATTAAAAAAATAGTAGGAAAACTGAAGGGTCTAGTATCCAAATTCAAATACTTGAAAGACTTTTTGGATATGAACCAACTGAATTTTTTAATCAAGTTCATATGTTTTTAAAATATGTAAATAATACCAGTGCACCTTCCGGTTGTATCGAGGCTTCCAAAAAAGGTCCTGACTGGAATGAAAAAAAATATATAGAAATAATAACCACTCTTATTGATAGAAAATGAACCACACATGGAACAATTATTATCAAGAGGCAGAGGTAGCTCTGGTTCGAACTCATTGAAGCGAGCAAGTGCTTTCTTCGACTCAACTTATAATAAGTAGATGTGTTTTGATACAAAACTTAATAAAATTGCAAATGATTGTATACATTATGTGAAGTAATCAATTTCGTCTTCATTATTCGTATATCGTATCTACTTTCAGATTCTGTTTAACTAACCAAAGAACAGCAGAATAAAATTGTAATTTTATTCATTTTAAAAAGTTCCGTTTGACTTCGTTAAATGAAAATAGAAAAAAACTGGGAAAATATCTTTGCAATGTAATAAATTATTCTAATTTCGATGCTGCTCATATTCTGAAGAATGATGGGTTCTAAACTTACAAAGTGAATTTTTCATGTCTACGAGAAAAATATAAATATCGTAGCATTCTTTAAAGGATTATTGCTCATCGCTTCGTACACTAAATGAATATATCACATTCTTCCACAACGCCGGCTGCATATATACTGCTTGGAAGCTATAATCAAAATTTACTATTCTCGGTAGTAACTACCTGCTTGCTTAAAGTGTATGTTAGTCATATAAAATTGGGAATGAATCAGTTATGAATGCAATAAAAATAAAACACCTATCCGCATACCAACTATTATGGCGACTCTGAGAAGTAGTCAAAAATCAATTTGGATTATATATAAAGTTGAAAATAATCGAATACCTACGCATTTTTTTTTGGTGTCATTTCCAATTATTTATGAAGCAACATTGAGACATATCTCGAATTTACATTGCTATATTTGGAAACTATTGAGGTTCCAAGTGTTTTGATATATTGAGGCAAATATTTAATTGAGAATGCATGTTAGTCTACAGAGAACCCCAGAAGTGTTGCACAAAAAACTATCCACCGACTGCTACTTCACAAGCAACCCTCAAAAGTATCTGTGAGTAAGCTGGGATCCCTGCTGTGGTAGCCAAAGGCAGAACAAGTGACAACTAGAGGGAGCCTGGCTAGTTTAGCACATCGACGATTAGCCCGGAGGTGATTCTGAACCTCCCTTCTCTGTATTTGCATATTGAAGCGGAGGCGAAGACAGAACCCTCCAGAGTAAAGTGCCTGGGCCAATGGAGAGGCAACAACCAAGGCCACTCTAATACAATAGAGGTCATAAAATCGACACATAAGAGATGCCTTCGGACAAAATGACTCCAACCTACTCCTTTGATGGAACATTCACCACCAACATACAATTTGTGGAAGTAACATCAATGATTCAAGGGAGAAAATCTGGTATACGGATGGCTTTGCAAGCAATGGGGTAGGGGCAGGAATATACGGGCAGAGACCGAGGCAGGACATTAGTCAAAGCCTCGGAACTCAAGCCTCTATAATCCAAGCCGAAGTAAAGGCTATTTCAGTTTGAACGAGAGAGATTCCAAGGAGGGGTCCTAGAAACTAACTAATAGTAATTATCTCCGACAGTCAGGCGAGAATAAAGGCCCTGCGACCATGCTATCTCCAAATTAGTTTGGGAGACACACAAAAACCTCAATTACCTGGAGCATACAAAAGGGTAAAACTTGTATGGGTACCAGATCACAGGGGCGTCCAGGGGAATGAAAGCGCAGATGCCCTAGCAAGAGAGGGGGCAGCAACAACTCTCACTAGACCAGGACCAGCCTGTGGAATCCTATTTGGGGACATTAAGTTGGACACGAAGAAATGGGTTAGGAAATATCTTTTTTCTTCCAACGGAAAAATTATGATGATGGGACCAACTGACCGGCTTTTTCAACTAAGCCGGAACTCTCTCAGGGCAATACCACCAGAGAAAACATCCACATCTGCCGGGATACACCAAGGTACAAAATCTGCAGGAGTTCATCAGAAGATTTTGATTACTTAGGATATTGACCTGACATCGGGGAGAAGAGAGTTTCTACATTTAAGCCGATGGCCAGCCCCGCCGAAAAATAATAATAAATAATAAGAATAATAAAAGCAGGGATCCTACCTTTTGAAGTGCAATCCCAAAAACATGATAAAATTTACATTTTTCACTAAGAAAAAAAGAAGTTTATATTTAAAAAAAAAATTTTTAACTAATGTTATTTCTGATTTTTTTATGTGGACGATCTAATCATAATATCCGACCTCAACTAGACCTCAAAGAATCGGACCATAAGCACAAAACTTGTCCGCCATCTTGATAGTAAGGCTTATGAATTCCGACAAAAAATTCAAAATCTTCGACCCCGAAAACCCCCACATATCAATTTTGTATCGAATCGAAACATGATCACAAAACTCGTACGCCATCTATTGAATTTATGAAATTTGACAAAATATCATAATATCTAACACCGAAACAGCCACATACTCATTTTGAATAGAATCAGACCATGATCACAAATGTCGTCCGCCATCTTGGAGCCGCCATATTTGAATTCGGTTTAAAATTCAGTTGCAAGATCTGACTCGCACTACTAACATGGCAAATTGAATAAAAGCTGGTAAAAAGCTGCATCGGTGGAACGAATTCAACCTTACATCATCAAGGCTTGTGATAGGTAGAAGGAACGATTAGTTCACGTTTTAAATTTAATAATGTCTGTCTTTCCATCATTATGAAAAACAGCCATAATTGATCGAATTTTCAAGTCGCGTACCAAAATGCTAATTGAAAACTTCAGGCCTATAAATATATCAATAATGTGTGCACCGGTCAAGCTTTCCGAACAAAAGAATAAGTGTGTATATCAATAATATGTTGAGAAGTATTTAGTATCCCAACAACACGGTTTTGTATCAAATAAATCAATCGACTCAAACTTATTTATTTTCACTGATTATGAAACTATGTAATGTAAAGATCAACTGGACATTAATTATAAGGATTTTCGCAAAGCCTTTGGCACGGAGATGTAAGGCTGTCGAAATTGAATGGTTATGGACTCGACGATGCATTTAATAAACTGATCTATAGTTGATACCTACAAATAAAGATGGATTTAGCGAGGGACAATATATGAAAATATAAGTAGAAAAGTTATTGGGTATAACCCTCGAAATGTTGTGCAACCGTAGACACGTGTTTCGAGCTTAAGCTCTCATCAATACGGTAAAATCAAGTGCGAAGGTGTACAACACTTGGATGTAAAAATGGAAACAGAGGAAGTCAACAACAGGAAGCCAACCACACATTTGTGGCTTCGGTTAGAAGACCCTGTGCTTACAAGGCAACAACTAACGTCGCCACGGAGGCAGCTATAGCTACCAGCGTGACAATCCTACCCAGAAAAATACAAATAAAGATGGATTTAGCAAGGGGCAATATATGAAAATATAAGTAGAAAAGTTATTGGGTATAACCCTCAAAATGTTGATACCTACAACAGATTTTTGTTAGTGAAAGTAAATTTGAATTTAATTCTGGAGTTACTCAAGGTTCCAATTTAGGACCACTCTTATTCCTACTTTTTATCAATGATTTACCATCAGTAATAAGGTGAATGTATTTTATTTGCTAATGATTTGAAAGTTTTCAGGGGGGATGCAAACTGTTAGAGACTGTTTATGAATGGAGCTTGACTAACAAATTGAACTTCAACGTAAAAAATGTTTCTCTATGATCATAACGCGTATGAGAGAGCCTATAATTTTTGAAAATAGAGTTGATCAGGATAATTTAAAGTGTTATGCATTACTTATGACAGCTCGTTATCCTTCCACTAAGCATATTAGAAACATTTTTAAGTCGGTGAATCGCTTGCTGGGATACATAATTAGATACACAGCTTCACTGATATAGATGCTCTTAAAATTCTATATAATAGTTAAATAAGGTCTAAAATTGAATTTGGCGTTCATATTTGGTTTGGAGATTATATATCAACACTACTATTTCCTGGAAATATACAAAATAAATTTCATTTCGACCCGAATTATTACACAGTTCACCTTACTAATGAGTTTAAAATATCCTCTTATTGTTTTATACTCCCTTTAGAGCTTCCTTTGTGGCCATGTGCCGATTTAGACTGGTGCCTATAATTTTTGTGAAAAAGAAAGAACTTACAGGCAAGGATCAGGTAATGTTGAGGTTCCAACATATTTAAACACGAAACCACTCAAAATGGTGAAATGGGGATGCATTTTATGGGTTGAAATCGGTTTTTTGCGATTTGCGGCGAAACGTGACCTCTTAGCGGAAAATGTTAAATGGGAAAGTTATAGATAATAAAGTAATCGAAAACTTTTCTATTCAACACTTTTCGATATAACTTCAAATTATCCGCCAAAATGGCGAAAAACCGATTTTTCAGTATTTAATTTTTTTCTCTTGAATAAATGATTTAATTCACATGAAAATTTGTAGAAATATTTCTTTTTTGGTGTCGAATTAGGAAGATTTTTTCGCAATTCCGAAGACGACTAGTTTTCGAGTTATCGACTATCGACCGGAAGACATTGTTGGATAAGTTGAGGTATTATGGTATAAATGGCACTGTTTTCAGATGGTTTGAGAGTTATTTGAGAAATCGTTTACAAATGACTAAAATTAATTATACTTTATCTGAACAAATGTCAAATAATATAGGAGTCCCTCAAGGGAGCGTGTTGGGACCTCTTTTATTTATTATATATCTGAATGACATGTATCATGTTCCTGGTTCCCACTCACTTAATTTATTTGCAGACGACAATATTATTCTATACCGACAACAATTTAGAAGCTTGCTTGCATCCACAACGTAAATAATTCGCTGGCGCATATCCAAGACTTTATTTATTTAATTAAAACTCAACGTTAATAAAACCAAAGCAATGGTCATTGCATCCAGCTACAAACTATTGAGTATTGACTTGGATTTAATTAATATTCACATTAATGGTGAACCGATTGAATTAGTCCAAGAAATCAAATATTTGGGATTTATTGTTGACAACTCTTTAACTTTAAATAAACATGCTGAATATATAATTAAAAAAATATCTAAGAAACTATTTTTCTTCTCAAGAGTTTCCAAATGTTTAAGTAATTATGCCAAAATTGCTACATATAACTGTATAATTCGACCACATTTTGATTATTGTGCTACCTTGTTGTATTTATTCAATCAAAACAAAATATCAAAATTGGAAAAACTGCAAAATCGTGGAATGCGAATTATTTTGAAATGTAACCGATACGTTCCTATAAGAAATATGCTGAATACACTGAACTGGCTCTCAGTTTCTAAACGCCTATACTTTTTCGCTATGATTTTTATTTACAAGCTTGTTAAGGAATTACTACCCCCATACTTTAGAGAGTTTGTAACTATGAATTATGAGATTCATGACCACGATACTCGTAACAGTAACAACTTCTATATAGTAAGAACAAATCTAGCATTGGGCAGGAATAGTTTATTCTTCAAAGGATTAAATGAATATAACAAATTGACAAATTGTATAAAAAATGCTAATAACATTCAGAATTTTAAACAGAATCTTTTGAGTCATATTAGGAGTTGATTTTTACGGTTTTAATATTATAATTATACTTCCTTACTTGTTTTTTTAGTAATATTAACAGAACAGAATTAGCAGAATTGTACTGACTAAAAATTTTGAGATATTGTTTGTTGTTGTTGTTAAAATTGTTTTTTCCGTAAACCAGCTGTCGTCCCCTTACGAACGGCAGCCCTGAGAAGTCGAAACTTGTGCGAGGTAAGGATTAACGAGGTCTTACCTTTTTACGTGCGATTCCTAGCACTTTCTCGGGCCATCAGAAAAAGTTCTGCAGTCGCTAGGGTTTGAACCTTT